>CM032806.1:10816617-11275705 GCA_019155185.1 Beaufortia kweichowensis
TGACACCTCATCGCCAATCAGATGCATTTCGTCTGGCCTCCATCATTTCAGGTAAGCATCGAAATTTTAAGTGTATATAGTTCCTAATGTGTCGTGTTGTATATGCACATGATAATATAAAAAAAGTTTTATGTTAACATTTTATATTGGTGCTTATATCAAATTGAAAAGACTAGCAATACATTCTTTTTTGTTACCTTACAATGCAGCAATGCAAACCAGTTAGAAATTATTTTATTTGATCAATAGCCATAAAGTGTAAAAAGAAATGAAAATAAATTAGACCTGTTCTCATCCAGAAAAAAGTGAAATAAAACCACTTCTAGGTATTTGCCACTTTGGAGTTAAGTTTAATGCTTAATATAAAGTATCAGTCATTATAGACAGAAGAGGACATGAATATTGCCTCCAATCCATTATCAAAACCTCACAAAGGCTGGAAAAGCCAAAATAACTCATTTTTATTCTGATCTGAAACAATGACGAGGAACAGCATGTACACAACAGAAAATAATGTATTTAACAGGGTTGCCAGATCCATCTTCTTGCCAGTTTGTTGTATAATACCATTTTTGTGTCTTCAAAGGCTTGCTGTGAGTAGGGGCTGATGTTTGGAGTGTATTTTCTTTCTTTCATACATAAAATAACCAGTACAGCTGTGGAATGTGGATATATAAACAGCCTCTTTTGTGCGATAGCGTAAACTCGGCTCAATGCTACAGCAATGTTTGCATGGATTTATATGTATTGTTATGGTTGTCAAAGCTTCGGTTAATTTGATATGACTGCACATAAAAGGGAAAAAGGTATGATAGAACTTTATTAAATAATACTGTCAAATATTTAATCTGACCAAGTGTCATTCCTACAGTTTATTCAAAGATCACGTTTCCTCCCTAATCCTCAATGAATCCTCCAAAATCCCTGCAGAAAAAGGAAGGCCTGAGTAACGTCTCATTGCATCCCGCTCGCAACCTTCACAGATTGTGATGACGCTTCTTGATTTGATGTGACAGCCCAAGTCATTATTCTAGACTGCCTGTGTCTGGTCATTAACTACAGAGGGTGTGAAGAACAAGCGGACCGCAGCACTAACACTGACATATTGAGGGTAAAGCCGGCAGACCCTCTCGGCCCCGATCTGCTCCCTGGCGGCAATATCTCCCGATATGGAAGTGGAACGGCCCTGTGTGCCGTTTTTGGGACGTGGCAACATTAATTGTGATCCCTTAGCGCTCCGCTTGCCATGATACACAACCCAGTCCTCATCCATCATTGGACGCAACAGTGTGTGTGCTTAAGGTTTCTCTGCGGTCAGTAATTGGATAGTGACATTAGTTGCATGCTGTAATTAAATGCAAAAAGCTATGAGCACTCACAATCCAGCTTAATGTTTTTTAAGCAAGGTTTGGCGGATCACGGCCACAACCACATACGATCCACAAGATCAGGACTTTAGCTTTGCAAATTTTGTGAAGCACTTGTGGGTGTTACTGGATTTGCATAATTCCTTTAGTGAATCGGGAGTTAAAACAGTACAGAAAACAATATTTATTGCAAGATACAATATTTAATTCCTCTTGCTGTATATAAATAACATGCACAGCAAAACATGCATTTCATTAAGGCACAAAAAGCTGAGAGGAGTCATGAGGGAGATATTCATTTTAAGGTTTCTGGTATTTTCCCCTCCACTATGGAAATCTCATCCATTAACTAATTGTGTTAATCGCCCAATAACCAGCTGCTTAAGCCAAGCAAACCCTCATTGTGAGATTACTGCTAAATGACTCATACATAGCTCCCATAATGAATTACACATGGTTGTTGTATTGAATACCCCAGTATATAATACTCTTGATGAGGAATGCAGTTTAGTTATTCCTCGCCAGCTTTACAGTGTCACACTGTGTTCGGTTTGATAGATATCAGACCAGGGTGAGAAATATTTGTCTGCTTGACACAACTTTTTATGATATGACATAAGACTCTTTCATGGGTCATTTCAGGTGCTTCTGAAGACTCTATTAACAGGAGAATCTGCTCTCGTCCTCATTCGCTTTCCTTTTCATTTCTTTTGACAAATCCCTCAAGCCCGGCGAGCAGAGATGCTTTCCAAAAGAATAAGCCATCGTCCTTTTTTATCATGTAAAAAAATGTAGCCAGTTGAGGAATATAAATGAGATTAAACCATTCGGGCGCCGTGGTCTTTGAAAAACCATCTGTTCTCACCTCTCATTTTTGAGAATATAAAGTAGGAATCTTGCCATTTTTGTGAACAATTTGATTGTCGTTTATGGAAAGGGAAAAAGTAGTTAACAGCATTTGAAATAGCTGTTTTCTGTAACTTGCATGATATACTGTACTGTAACTGAAGGCAACATGAGAAGAATTTATTAGTAAAAACAGTACTATAAACTATTGCAATTGTATTATTTTTATGAGGTGATTTTGCAAAGCAGCCACTATGCCAATCAATGCACAGACTAAATGCATGTTAATGCGAACCAGTCAAACCAATAACTTTTAGAAGCCCTTAATGCACAGCAGTCACTATGACAAACCACTTCATAAATGGCCTTCAAATCTTTGCTTGCATAATCAAACTCAACATGTATTTTAACTAAATGTTTCTCCATTTAAACCAATGAAATCAAATAAAAGGAAATGAAAGAAATTCTGCTATTCGGTATGAGAACAACCTGTACACATTCAGAATGACAACTTTTTAAGCTGCGTTCACACAACATTTCTTTATGATGTCTTTTCTAGTTGTGGTTGTCATTGTAACAGTTATAAACAAATGATTAATGAATCAATGCTAACTGACAAGAGATGGATGACGTGAGCTACGCTGACCTTTCTCCCATTGGTAGTCGCTCCTGAAAGCGATAACGTTTTGAATAAAGTTAAACATTACACAACTTTGTCATGTTGCTGGACACACCCACATCCAATCTCTGACTGTGTAAATGGTGCATTAACCTGCTAACTGGAGGAACGGCTATGTTATTTCCCTATTCACTTTAATATTTTATAGTTGAATTTTAATCTAATCATTACAAACTATATGTTGATAGAAAGCTCAAACAAAGGAAAGTTTTCATAACAATAAACATGAACATAAAAATTAATTAAAAAAAATAATGTTACTGTAATGTATAAAATACCTAAACTGAAAAAGAAATGTAAGAAGTTAAAAATGTTTGAAAAAATATCTAATATCTAAAAACAAAAAAATTGTACTTCAGATTAAAAATGCTCAGCATTTTCATGTGTATACTCAATTTCTGCGGCGATAGTTATCAGGTTAATGTCCATTATTCCTACAGTATATCCTTCTAGATTTGCAGTCTCTCCTGATCAAATGGATTGTGCCAATATAACAGAGTACGGATTGACAGCTTGAATGACAGCAGTCTCTTTCATAACCATCCCTCGCGTTTAGCATCTCAGCCGAGTATGTTGATAATAGGTCCACCGGCCAGCCATTACTGTCACAACAGGCTAAAGAAGGAAAGAAGCTAATAACAGTGAAAGTAATAAAATCGAGGGTTTATGAGTTTTCTCTCATATTCAGAACACGCAGCGCCTACATGCACACATGCACGGAAACCCATAAACAAAGTCACGCTCAAACACACACCCATATTTTCACAACATGCACACAGGTAAGAAGGGCAATAAACGGACGAGATTGACTCTCAGTGTTTTCGATTTTATGATAATGTACTGTAGCTCATGCTCAGTGGACGACATAAGCAAGAAATTGAAATACCGCCATCTGTCATTAAAGTCATATTGAATAAGACAAATTATGCAGTTTGCACGTTGATAACCTTAAGGTTCGTGATTCATTGTGGCCATATTTCCATGATTTTCCAATATTCTGAAATCCACACTGAAAATGATCAGCGGTGTGTTGGCTACATGGGGTGATGTTCTACGACATCATGCTGGGCCAATGAGAGCAGTCCTTCACACCTGCACTGAAACCTCTCTATAGATTTCTGACTTAAATTAGCAAAGACAGCTGAATATTTTCTGCAGACATCCGTTACCGTACATCAACTGGTAAAGCACCGCACTAGCTGTGCCAAGGTCACAGGTTTGATTTCTCAAGAAGAAACTGATTAAACGTACTATACGGTATCCCGTGAATGTACTGTAAGATGCTTTGGACTAAAGTGTCTGCCAAATGTAAAACAGTCCTCAAACTGTAAAACTTGCTTTCGCACATGTTAAAAGCCATGTACACAATGGTATGCTTGCTGTAAAACACTGAGGAAATCCTTTTATGTATTACACTCCTATAAAAATCTGATTGTAAATGTTGTAACATGCACATATTGCTACGGAACATTACATTTTATGAGAACATGAAAGTTTGGACAAACTTGTGAAAAACTGTAAACATTTTTTACACGTTACAGCGTAAAACACAGCTTTCATCCACAGAGGCCAATTCACTTTTTCTTCTCTCTCATTCTCTCCACCCAATTTCTTTCAAAGTCAACACAACTTCAAAACATTGCCATCTCTTTTTCCCTATTATTTTGCACATATATTGTTTCTTTTCTTTTTTGACTGCTTCCTATATTAACTGTAAATACACATTTGAAATGTATCCTTGCCTTTATGCCCCTTCAAGGGAAAATGTAATGAGACTTTGTTTACCATGTGCCATCCCTGTCAGCGGGGAATGAGATATAGTTGCCGTTATACAAACAAATAGGCTATAGCCACTGATTATTAAAGCAAGAGCAAAATGGTGGCTTTGCATTTTGTGTTGAAGGTTAAACTTGGAAAGTTTTGGCTTAGGAAGTTGACAAAGAGAATTAAATGAGTTAGAACTTTACATTATTTTAACATATTTTTGGCTCAAAATGGCTCATGATGAATAACATTTTCCTTGATTTTTTTGCATTATCAACACTATTTTATTAACAAAACATTAACAGCTCCTAATCATTCCAGCCTGAATCTGTTTTCTGAATCTGTCTTTGTAACTTAGAATTAAACATTATATTGGACCTTTCAGCAAATAGCTTGCAAATATTGCTGATTTGACATGCTGTGAGAATTATTGCTATATGTTGGAAGTTTCACGTGAATGGCCACTCAGGTCAGAATTACAACTGAAAACAAAGAAATGTAGGATACAATGATGACATTTTTTTTTTATTTTAATTCAATATTAAAATATTAAAATAAATTATATCGTATGAACCCTTTATCTTACCAAAAACATTTTGATCTGAATCAAAATCTGAATTACAACAGAAAGAAATAATGAGGAATGACAAGTTTCATTCTATTAACAGAAACGATGGAAAAGATTTTCTAAAGAGCTCATGCATCGCAGAGGAGATTACATCTAAACTGTGACACTCCTCCTAATTGCAATCAACAGCCAGTGCCAAGAGCCGTGAATAACCCGGACTGAACCTGCTGTCCCTTTTAGCTGCGTCCAACACATTATTCACACTTTATGGACTTGAGAATGGTCAGGATAGTAGATGTACTCTGGAGTATTTGCACATTAAATAAACTGATGTACATAATAAACTCCAATTCGTCACATTATAAGGGTTATCAGACAGAAATTGTGACCTGTGAGCTATCATCAAGGTACTTCAGATTGCAATTTGTATTTTACTGGCAATTACATGGTACCCTACAGCATTCTTGCCGAGAAAAAAAGAAAATTGTAAATTTTTATGGTCACATACAATTTTTCTTTATATGCCAATGTTGAGTTTGCAAGCCTAAAGGTCATTTATGATTTGATATTTTTTCTCTGATGTCATATTATATTTAATAAACGATTTGTTGTGATAATTTAAATGTAAAATTATTAAAACCTGTTGGTCATAAAGGTCCACCTCTAACACATCTGCCGTAGCATAAAAGCAAATCGTATGAAACGTATATGTTACGGGTCAGGAAAGAGTCAGAACAGGTACTATTCACACAGGTTTACTCAAATAAGTTCAAACAGAAAAAGTCAATCCAAAAACTGGCAACAAAACACTTCCAAAGAAACACGGTATCCAAACTCAGGTAAACGACATCCATAAACAGATGTGCAGGCATTCAAAATCCAAACACGTAATAAGAGTCATCCAAAAAGGGTACAGGCATAATCCAAACAGGTAACAAATAACAGATCCAAACAGGCATTCAAAATCCAAAGGCGAAATACATGTAATCCAAACCGGTACGGGTATAATCCAAACAGGTAACAAATAACAGATCCAAACAGGCATAGGAAAACGACAGGTAACAATAAACTTCACAAGAAACAAACACATCGTATTTAAAGAGTCTGGGTAATGGATAACAGGTGCGGGTGAATCGGGATAACTGGTGAATGGGAACAGGTGCGGTAAGTGCGAAGCATTAAGCAGATCGTGTAACCGTAGTGAGTGAATCCGATGCTGAAGGCGGGCATTCCAGCTCCGTGACAATATACTGTAAAAGTTCAAAAGCTCTTCAACTAGTGACTTGTTCCATCCAAATGTTTTACTTGGCACAATTGTCAAGTATTAATTGTGGCAACAGTCTATTCCTTAATTTCACAAAACTTACATTGATACAATTGAAAAATTTAGATGCAACAAGTCAATTGCAAGAGCTTTTAAATTTTACAGTGTAGAAATAAAATTGTACGAATTCAGGCAAATTCATTGATTTGCCAAAAACATAGAATAGTTACAATTGTTGGTTATTGTTTATAAACCTATACAAAAACTAATACCATAATAAGTTCATAAACTACTTTTTTCTTATCTCAGGATCCAATGAAAGTCTCAAACAGCACACAGACCACCAAAATCACTTCACTACAATTCAAACAAACCTAAAAAGCACTTCCCTGATCTTCAAGCTCTAATCCGATTGTCTGAAATATAATCTTGAGTGCCCAGTTCAGGAAACAAAGAGTGTTAACAGGCTGATACAATAAGCAGTTTTAGGGAAGAAACTATTTCATCAGTTTAGTGTCTTTGAAAGATAACCAGGACAGTATCCCCGTTTTATTTTTCTTCCTGCTTTAACCAGGCACATGTTTGTGCATGCAGAGCACAGTCTGTACAGCACCACCCATTGACCTCCAGACGCAGCACGCTTTTTTATGTACATTTTCACCAGCCAATTTCATACCTCATTTACGACTTCTTCCTCCAGTGTGAGACGCACCTAAAATTGCTCTGTCGGAAACACAAACACACATAAGACGAGTGAGTCAGGACCACTGAATCAAATTTAGAAGCACTCTGAAACCACACAGTATTTTTAGATCTGGTAACCTTTGCTAGTCACATAATCTGATAGTTGCAAATGGCTTTTGTCTGCAAAGATCTTATAAAAGGCTAATATTATTATTATGGAAAAACAAGAGAGCCAATAACAGTTTTGTCATCTCAGTATATACGTTCCATAGATTATAAAGAATGGTTTAATTTTTTAAATGCAGCGAGAAGCAAGTATTTAAAGATCTGCCGTTCACGTCATCGGGGAACTAAACTTTTTTTTAACCTTAAATAGCTCAGGGAGTGGAGTTACATTGATTGCACTTGAGCTAAATTGTATCGATTGCACGCAGGGATCCCTTCTGTATTTAACTGCACTGAAACTTCAGCTCCAGTGTGTTTATTCCCATAATTAAAGATTTTCAAAATCAGTGATGCTGAAGGTGCAACCAGTACTCGATACATAAAATATACAAATTTGGCAGTAAAACCGATGTGTTGTCTTTAATATGTAAGAATTTATTTGATGTAAACATACACAACGTGCTTCTGAACATGCGTTATGAATCATTACTGTGTAAACACAAGACCTCTGAGCTGCGATGTGTGTTCGGTGAAGCCTCCGTACACGCCGTGAAAGTTATTAATGTCAATCAGCTTCAAAAGAACTTCAAAGGTGTTCGTGAACCCCTAATGTTTTTCCAAGTCCTTCGCTGCCGTAACACAAAGTAATTTGTATGCCTGTTCCCTTTTTATTTACATAAATATTATATTCCCACTCATTTAGAGTAAACAGTTCAGACATTTAGATCATTAGCACTTTATTCATAACTAACGAAAACCCGTTCGGAATGAAATTCATCTTTCGCTCTCCAAGGGGTCTGATAAACCATCTGTTCTCAAAGTTATATCAACACCCACTGGGTTTTATTAGTTCTCTCTTCCCCGCTCACCCTGTCTCTCCAATCACCAGAACCGTCAAGGCTAGAGACGCCATTAGGGCAATGTATCAGTGCCTTTTAAAGGTCCAGAGGTCCTCTCGGTCTCCGGTTGATACCTCTCTAATGCCCTGAATACTTCAATCACCTGCCTTTTGTGAGACACTTAAAGATGTCACACAGCTGGATATATGCCCTTGTTTTCAGTTTTCCACTTTTTGGTCTTAAATGTAATTATTGAGTGTGTGTACTTTAAAAATACAATAGTAGGAGTGTTTAGTTTGTACATAATGAGGTTACAGAACACGATCAAGGTGAAAAGAATAAATTTGCTGCCCAAATGACATTTAGCAAGTTCTGTTTTAAATAGTCATTAAACGACAAGCTGTTTTCCTGCTACTGGTGATGATTTTATCATGTAGTGACTGTGCAGATTAAGACCTGGTGTTAAGGTTTCAGTAGGGTTTTAGATAATATTAAAAAATATTTGAGTTTTGGAAAGCTGTTTCGGAGGCATTCTTTTGTCAGGACCTCATTCTGAGAAAGGTCAGGATTACATGGGATTATCCACAGTTCTTTTCATTCAATCCTTACTTAGATTTTCATAATTTTCAAAATTCTAAGAACAGGGAAGAAGGTTGTGAAGAATTTTTTGTATCTCAGCTGCAGACTTAAAAGCTTTAACTTAATTGCTTGTTGAGGCATAATCTCCATTCAGACTTTAGCTTTCTAAAGTTTTGAGCCAAGTGCATTTTGAAAGCAACTTTGTATCTGTAAAAATTAGATTACAAGCATGTAAACCATGGTAGCAGAAATCCACGTTTGGTCAACTAATCAGATTTTTCTGCAGATAATCTGATTCTGTCACTGTCTGCCAACTCTCATGTCACTCGAAATGTGGATGACGTTTCTTCCTGTCTAACACAAAAGGATTTTTTATCAAAATACCAAATTATATATCTTACCTAGGCCAGCAATGATGCCAAATTGCCACATGCGCCCACAAAACAAATTGTGCATAACACCCTCAAATGCTTAGACTCTGACATCATGCAAGAGTTGCCTTATTTATCTACAACTTTGTATCAGTTACATTTTGCAGATGGTTTTATCTAAAGTGACTTACAATGTATTGTTTTTTTAAAACCAAATCCATGATCTTATTCACTCTTTCTCCCTTGAACACCAACTCTCAATCCTCACAAACACTGTTGTCAAATCACACATATCTTTCCATTTCTTCTTTCATAGGCATACATTCTGGCACTGGTAAAGGCCAGCCGCACTGCTCGGATCCCAGCCGCCCATGCAACCCTTGCCTGGATGCCACCAAAGCCTGCAACCTTAATGAAAACTGCAAGCGGCAGCGCTCCAACTACATCGCCACCTGTAACCGTGCACAGGCGCAGGGGCAGCAGCCCTCGCAGACGCAGCCTCAGTCGCAGGAAAGCTGCAACCGGAAGCGCTGCCACAAGGCCCTGCGTCAGTTCTTCGAGCGCGTCGACACGCAGTACAGCTACGGGCTGCTTTTCTGCTCCTGCAAGGACCAGGCCTGTGCCGAGAGGAGACGCCAGACCATTGTACCCCACTGCTCATACCAGGACAAGAACAAACCAAACTGTCTGCAGCTGCGCAACACCTGCCGTCTGGACGTACACTGCAGGTGGGTGGATGAATAATTGTTTGTGTGCAATAGTAGTAGTTCTGCAATAAATTTAATTCATTTATTTATACAAAACGTTTATAAAATGTGTTAAAAAATGTGCTTCGTGTGGTAACAATTATTTAAATCTTTTATGTTTTGCACAACAGTGTTGGTTCCGTAGTTCGTACCTTGCAGGGATCTAACAAATTACTTACAGTACCAGCCGTGAACTATTTTAGCCGAAAGAGAGAGATGCCAATGTTTTGATGTTTGTTGACACCTTTCTCTTAAGGTTATTGTAACGTTAAACTCAAAAGCCCATTACGTTTAATGCTCTTTGAAATGAAAGTCTACTTTTCCCCTCGACCATATTCTATTACTGTCTTGAGCCTTTGCCAGGAGAGTAATTGCCGACATTTTGAGAACCTTCTATTAGAAACAGAAGAGTCTTTCTGCTTAATTGACAAGACAGTGTTCAATTAGGCTGAACCGAACATTAGTACATCACTTTTACTGTGTTTCCCTGTGATTTAACTGCCAACCGTTACATTAACACAGGCTTATCCACTACCACTTACCAGCAGACCATTTCTGGATTACTCTGTCAATGTCTATCAACAAATCAGGTCTATAGAATAAGCGGGATTGTACTTTCACAGGTTATGTGTTATGGTTAAGTGTTTTTATATGATAATGCTATCATTTTCATAATATTCTTTCAAGATTTGCATTTTCAGGTCATCAAAACACTGCTTTTGTGTAAATGAACAACCAAAAGACAAAAACATTGATTTTTTTATTGAAATGGTGCGATGTAAATACCACCTTACATTATTTTTATGTAATGCAATCTGACATTTGATTACATATTTTGACCTAGAGTAGCAGTGAAAACTTGTTGTCAAAAAATCATTTAATCTAAAGGTGTATATTACAATGTTTGAAATTACTTTTGTAGACAAAAATAAAATTGTGCCAACATAATTTATTTCATTAGAAAACTAAAACAAAAATTTTAAATTATTTTTATTTTCAAATTTTTTCAAAATTTTTATTTTGAAATGGTTTACTTGGACCAAAATATTGATTAAAAAGTAGCCAATAAGAGTCCAGCATGGATAGAAATTCCTAAAAAGCTTTAAAGTTAAAGTCAAAGTGGAGTTTATTGTCATTTCAGCCATATACAAGTACATAGTGAAACGAAACAATGTTTCTCCAGGATCAAGGTGCTACAGTACAAAAAAACCCTATATATATAAAGTGCACAAAGTGCAAACAGACAGCACAAGACAGTAACGCAGACACAATACACAGTTAAGTCACAGGTTGAGTTAAGTAGGATCATTTTGTACTGTTTTGGCACACAAAGAGAAAAAAAATATTTTACATTTTTTCTTTAATAAACAAGAGCTTGTTTTAAAGTGCATTTAGTGTACTAAGAATACTAAAAAGTACTAAAAATCGCTTTGTACAAGCTTTTAAGTGAATGCATGGCCCAATCCTTCACAAACCTGAAAGGTTCCTTGTGTATTACATGCACATTTTAGGCATCAAACATAGATTCTCCTTTAACACTAATGCTGCTATGCATCCAGACATGTAATCTGTGACATGCAGTGCCTCAAGAAGTGGGTAGATGAACTGTTATCTTTAATTCTCGACAACGTAGCAGAAATAGCCACATAGTGCGAACAGCTGATAAAATGTCGCAGTAGTGCATCTCAAAGACTATTCATATGATTTGATACACGTTAATGTCTCTTCCCATCAGAGACAATTTCGTCCTGTTATGCCAACGTGGCCCTTGGTAGTAATGCGCATTTAGCAATGATGCTGCTAAAGACTCGGGTTCATTGAGCACATATGCATAACCATATAACCACTGAAGCATTAATGGAGGGAAATTATATGAATGATTGAAAAAGGATTAGTATGCAAGGACAAACATACACGCAGATTACATCCAGGATAGCGCACACTGTTCTTTTTGTATATTTGATAATATTTGACAAATTTTATATTACTATATTAATGTTATGTATATAAATACCTTAAACTAAAAAATAACAAAAATAATCTCACATATGATCTCTTTTACATTTTCACAATTCTATCAGTTCCCCCATCCCCAATGACAGATAGCTGTTTGAAAGGCCGTTATTAAACATAAATGTCACTCGCAGATCATAGGCAGCTTAATCCAATGCTTCAACAATAAGCCTGCTTACCCATCCATCCCCACAAACCCATCCTTCCTCGCCTCATGGCTAAATCCATTGCAGTGGAAATTGGCCGCTGCTGTGAGGGATGGCATTGTCTGAGGAGGAATACATGATGAAGCGAGTAATGAATGACACTGCGGGATCATACAGTGCTGATCTATTTAAAGCCGCAGTCAGCGACCCCACGGCCTCTCTGATTTTACGCTCTTTGGGTCAATCTCAGTAGCCTTATTGACTGTCTTTATCTGCTCCAGTTCAAACGTCACTGAAGGTCAAAGGCTTCGGGCCTCTGCAGAAGCATCAGAAATGTATGCACATTAGATAATTCTGTATTGCACAACTGAAGGAGTTGACTAGTCAGCAAGAACTAGCAGAATTAGCTAGTAGTGCAATGGGTAACTTATGTCAAAGATCAAATCCATCATCATAGGTTAGATAATCACAGATACCTATGTAGCATTCTCATGAAAGGTTTGCTCATGACGGGCTTTACAGACTCTTACAATTACTTTGTATTGACACAATGACATTAAACAGCTTGTCTAGTAATGTAAGTAAACTCATTCTACAGCAAAGGCATTAAAAATAAAAACTAGCAACAGTTTCAGCCGGATGCATTAAATGATACCGTGTCACATTTTCTCAGAATAAACCAAATCTCTCTCAAAGATTTTAAAGTGTTTTCCAGATTTTCTATTGTCAGGTAAAGTGCCGTTTTCAGAATTCAAGTCAATTTCCTCATAAATGACTCAGAAATAACTGTTTTATGTACTTTGAAGAGTCATTCCTTCTCCATTTTTGCTTCTGGTTTGTGCATTTTAATTCACAGAAGTTCTACAAAATATGTTGCCTGTGTTTTTTGTATCACATCCATAATGCATGTATATTTCAATTTTTGTTTTAAATAGATAACTCGTGCATAGAAAGATTTTTATGTCTCGACTCAGCAGGGCTTCAGTAAAATAAAAACAAATATACTGGTAATAAATGCATTCCGTGAGAATTTATATTTTAAGTTTTGACTGACAATGTCACGTCCATAATGCTGGAATTGCCATCTTAAAAAAAGTTTTTCCTAAGTAAATATTTTAATAATGTTCTCAGTATTAGTCAATATGCTATAATCTATTAAGAAAGATTCCACCTACTCCAAAAACCACAATCTACAAAGCTATCTAACAGTGTATTCAGCATTTTGGTTTTAAATGGCATTATATGTCTTCCCTCTTCCTTTGGGTGTCTTGTGCTTGTAAGCGTGCCGAACTTGAGCTGACAGCCCGTAACCATGCCTGTTCATGTCAATACGACAAAACAAATTAATGCATTTCAAATGAATTGCTTTCAGCTAAATCTGCTGATTAAAATTTCTTTTACGTAATAGTCTGTGTTTTAGCTGTGACCCAACTGCGCCTTTTTACAAAACACGTCCTTCATTTTGAAGCAGGGGGTGAAAGTTCCTGACACGTTTAATTTTCTAAGATTGAATGAGACATGACTTCTGATATGATTTGTTTATTACAGTCTGATTTTCGCATACCGCCTCAATGACACTTGTGTTTGTCTCTGCAATATTTGATGCGTTTTTATTATTAAAGACATCTGCCACCGAGTGACTCACAGAGTCAAATCATAAACATATTGTAATTTTTTCATAAAACTTTTGTTGACTTGCTGTGGACTGAGACTTCATATGAAGCTATATGGCCACTATGAAATCTGTGAAGATATAAAAAGAGTATTAAAATATACTCTTTTTATTCGTTAAAATATTCTTCATGTTCGTGATTAATGTTGCATGCTCAGATGTTATAAATAGATGTTTTTAATTGAGTTTTAAATAGCTTAATGGTTTCAGATATTAGACTAAATGGACTGTGAAATGGTCATACATTTAGAAATAAAGTTAAATGGACTTTCTGTCAGATCAGATGTCTCAATATCTCAGTTTGGATAGATTCGGACCATGCTCGATCTGTTTTAAAGATGACAGATTTAATAGCTCATACTCCTATACTGTCATTTTTATTTCACATTTGATTCTGTTTCTTCTGTGATATAACCCTACACTGCTCAAAGTGTTGGCAAACCCCAATTCTAAGGTATTTTTTTAATCTCTAGTCCTCAGAATGTAGACCGCATTTTGAAGTTTAAGCAATTCCTCTGTGCACTTCAGGAGGTAATCTGCCCTGCAGCCGAAGCAATTGCTTGCATCTTTTTTCACTGGAACCAATTTTCCCAAATACACGCAAAAAACGCCTAGTTCTGATTTATGGCGTGGGAATGTTGTTTATCTGTTTTGATGGGAACTAGCAGGAGGTTTTAACCACACGAGCAGTCACGGCTGGTTCTGAACATGCAACCCGGGCCAATAAAACACAGCCTGACAGGGTTAGTCATCGATCCGCTCACAATACTGTAGGTACAAGTCAGGATTCTGCTGGACAACTGTGGATCTCACAAGCTTTCTTGTTGTGTTTACCTAATTTGGGTATCACAGAATGCAGATATTAAAGCCTAAAATATGTATCGATGCAACTTTCATGAAGTAAAATTAATAAAAGTCTTCCCTCCAGTGAAAAAAATAGTCCCTGACTGACAGTCATATATGCTTATGTTGCTGTGCAGTAATACACAGAATCATTGGTGAAGTGCTCATAGATGTGATTTACCTTGAATAAAACACAACTATTGACCAATCAGAATCAAGAACTAGAACTAACAGTTTTAAAAACTATAAAGATGAAACATTAGAAAGCTGTATAAAGAAAATTTCATAACAAACATCCAACCCAGAATATTTGAGAAAGCGAGAGGCAGATTTACAAGCATTATTTAAAAGTCTCGTTTAAAGTAATTGGTGATAGAGTCAGTCAAGCACTAAGACATTTATAGACTTGAAACGATCAAATTGGATGTAGAGAATCCCCTGAGTGTGATGTATGGTTAGATAATAGATTATAAGTACAGTAGCAGGGTGCCAATCCACTGAACTGCATTGGCAGAGAACAGTGTCTTGCATTTCATTCTGGCAGCAAATGTAAGTTAGAGTAAAAATTTAACATGATAATAACGATCATAAATACAAAACAAACATATTTAAGGGTTTGGATGCAGTTTTGGTGGTGAGGAATGAGTTGGATTAAGATGGATATCATGGATGTGGAGGTGAATACGGTGTTATCTTTAACCAAGATGAAGAGACATTGAGTTGGGAAGGTCTTGCTTGGTAAAAAGAGAAGCTACGTCTAGTCAAGGTCAGAATACAATGCAGGCCTATTAGAAATGAAAGAAATCACATTAATCAAACTTAAAAATCAGATCAGAGAATATTACAGATGCATTACTTATGTTTGTGTAAATTGTTAGATCAAGCAATTATTTGCAGTGTACTGTAGTGTTAAGTAGGAAAAATATCAGTAAGAGTATATAAATCATAAGAATATATCTTTGCCATTGTGCAGATCACTACAGCTGTGGGAAAAAAAATAAAAATAATAAAAATCACACATCAGATGAGAAAAAGGTCTGTAAATGACACGGAAAGTGAAGGAGACACTTGGGCTTTAAATCATTTGCCTTGTTCTGCTCAGAAACTCTCTCATGTGTAGATGTGAAGCTGGATCGACATCACATTAGAATGTTTGAAGTCTTTGCCGTGTTGTTGGTTTTTGATTTGTCTGAGGGATTTGGATCGGCGCTCACAGAGAAAACAATGAACGGATCGATTTTAACACAGATACCCTGACCCACTTTTCGGGTGTAACGTGGCCCTGACAAGGATGGGTAAGAGAGAACTGTAAGTGAAAGAATTAATGTTTATGTGGTGAGACGTTTTAGGCATAAAGAAAAGCCTGAATTCTAATCCAGTGATGCTCTTCGAAGAATATAATGTATTTTGGGTTTTTTTCCATTTTTGTCTTGCATTATAATCTGTATCATTTTATCCAGTTTTAATTGGAAATACACATGCTATGTGATCAAATACTTACTAGAATCAGTATGTACAGTAAGTGGGAAAAGATGGGTAAAAGACCGAAAAAAAAATCAGTACAGTTCTTTGTGGTCATCAAACAGAACTCCTTTATCAAATTAAAATTCCAGAATCTGATGCCACAGAGGCCAAGTGTTTTTTGTTAAAAATATTGGCTCACATTCCTTCAAACTTTTTGAAGTTATCGTAAAAAGATTAAGATCTGCTTTCATTGCACATGGGCTGCCTGGGGGCAATGGCTCTCAATTGCCAAATGATAGAGTCACTCGTACTTGAGAATGAAAGAGCTCTTCTGATTCTAGCTTGAAGGACAAAAAGCCGAGCCACTTTGACTTTAATGATTGACACTGGCAAACAAAAGGGCTCTGCACCTTTCGCCAAGAAAGCAATCGAAGCGCTTCAATCTCTATTGAATTTCAGACTTATCGATGCCGAGGGCCATTACTGGCCTTATTGCGTTAGATTCATCTTCCAAAAGCGAGCGGGTCACGTTCAGATTTATTGATTTAGCCCAGAAAGAAATATTTCTCCTTGTAGTATATAGTAAACTTGAAATATTTTTCGTTTAAAAAGAGTGTGTTGCACTTGTTATACAGATAAGTTAAAAACAGTTTATCTTTTGGTAAACGTCTGTCACCGTTTGTTGTTGTGTCATTTTAAACTTCTATGCCAGGATGCTTTTTGTATGAGTGATTTGTGAACGAATCATTCAGACCAATTCATTTAAAAGCTCAGACCAATCAAAAGAATGATTTGTTCAGAATCAGACTTCATTTTCTCTGTCATAAAAGACAGATGATGAGATTTTCAATGGATGACTTTCAATTTAAGTCTGTTACACACACAAAGATACTGTATGGCTTCAGAGGACTTGAATAATGCACAAGTTGTATAGGGCACTTTTATAATATTTTCATGGTCCTTTGGTGTCCTTTTTGAAGCTTGAATGCTCCAGTTCCCATTCATTATAATTACATGGAAAGAAGCGACCAGTCTTCAAAAATCTCTGTTCCATGGAAGAAAGAAAGTCATAAGCGTTTGGAAGAATATGAGTAAACAATGTTCTATCTTTTTTATATTTAAAGGTCTGTGGTGGCACCACTTATTGCGTTGTTGCCCATTGTTACATGACAAATCATTGAAATGACGTTTTTTCCCATAAAAATCAACACTGGACAAAATTACGCATACATAATACAGTTAAAATTAGGCATGGCATAGACTTACAGCCTCATTTTTCAGATATGAGCCTGAAGTCATGAAGCTTAGAAAGCAAACTAAACACACTGTAAATTCACAAAAGTACAATGAATTAGGATTTGAAAGCCATTTTACCCGTTTTATATTATTTCATCAATTTCCACTTATTTTACAACATCTTACCACTGGCCCAAATTAAAATATTAAGTTGAATTAACTTGTAAAGCCAAGTTTATTGTACTTTAAATTTAAGGCAGCAAAGAATTTTTTGGTGTATTGTGTAACATTTCTGATGCTTCAACTTACTGCTCGGTTCCAACAGATTTTCCATGTACCGCTTCTATTTCAGTGCCCTCCACATGAAGCAATGAAAATCATTTCTAAAGTACATTCATTTCCCATAGGCCAAGAGAAGATTGGATCCACATTTATTCTCAATACAAACCGACCGAATAACAATGTTTTAAGCATGAGATTTTTAAAAATGAAAGAACTCTTAGCGCTGCTCATTTTGGGGTTCTCAGTGAATAGAGAATCTATAAGGACCTTTAGAACCCTTCACAGGAAGACAGGCTATAATTTTAGCTGTGAGCGGTCCGCTCAGGTATAATAGCGGAGTCCTGGTGAGATCTGAAATGTGCTTTATCTTGATGCCAAAGCACTTTCTGCCCAAACAATCCTAGACAGCCTTTTCTAAACTTGAAGTGAACAGTAAATTATAGCGCTTATATTGTCCTCACCTGAAGGAAAAACCTGCTGGTGTCTCAGTCCATCTTAGTATTTCTTATATGAAAAAACAACTGCTTGGTATGTTTTTGCATCTTCTCTGCTAATACGATACATTACAGTTACCAGAATAGCTCCCCTGAGACATATAAAACACAAAACAACCTTCTCCAACGGTTAAAACACATTAGCAACCCTGAGTACTTCAATCGAGCAATAAAGAAGACATACAATAGTCTGGCTAAAATTATGAGAGAAAAAAACTCATTACGCCGAGTTTCAGCAAACCAGGTTTTCAGAAAAGGGAAGAGTGAAATTTGCTCAGAGATTAAAACTAATACCGTGGAGAGACTGAACAAATAAGACATTGAACAAATAAGACAGGCATTATTTGCTTCATTACCTGGTTAATACGTTAGAAATTCTACCGGTAGAAGTTCTCAGATAAAGTCCTAGCTTTAGTAAAGGAAATAAGAAATATTGTTATTGATTAATTTGAAGTCACGTGGCCACTTTAATTCTAGTCATATGGTCAAACTCCTTGACATTTCAATGTAATGTTAGATTGGAGCTTTTACATTATTCATGCATAAATTCACTGGAGTAAACCATAATGTTGTATATATCATTGGACACTGGTGGGTTTTGAAAAGCATTGCGAATGTATTTAAGGATATCCAACATCTAGGCCACCTTGTTGTATTGCGCAATAGGGGGAAAGTAGGAACACAGAGCTTATGAAATTTATAAAGTTTTTTCGATTTCCAGCATAAGCATTTAAGTATTTATATCATGTTGGGAACCCAACTGGTATATCAATATTTTTGCACCTCTTCATTTGATTCCTGCAGCGTGAACAGATGTAATTAGACATGTAAATCACAGCAGGATTTTTAGCGGTATGCTAATTAAAAGGTGCATTTACAAAATAGGGAAGGAATGAATTAAATGCACACTGAGGGAACACATCCATGTTTAGCAGCAATACATTCCACTAAGACCTTTTTGTTTGAACTCAAACTTTAGTGTGCAGTAAAGGGCACTTGAATAACAATGGCCTTTAAATGGCCTAAAAGTTTCTGAGACTGGATTGTAAAATCAGTAATGAAAAAAGTGTTTGCATTTAGTTGCTTGACGGTAGGGTTGTTGACCTGTAAACCATCCCTCTATGGAGCTTCATTATTATGAATAATTTAATTTCAAAGTTAAGCACACCAGGATATTGATATGTAGAATTAGGTATTTCTGCATTAGATTCAAGTCCAAAACAGACATAACATCATAATGAAACAAAGAGATTTTGTACTGGCAAGCTCCAGAATTATACTCAAACATCAAACATGTTTCCTGCGACTTTGTTGTGGAGCATTTCGCGATGAAAAAAACAACAGAAAAATGTTCATACATGATTAAATCACAGTATAGAGTAAATGTGGAGTATAAGATCAACCTTCAACCTCATTAAATACACAAGTACACATACACTGTTTATCTCATCTACTGTATATCTGTATTTTCTTTTCTACAGTATAACTGCCAGGCAACAGATTTATACCAGACTTACATTTAGTAAAGACATGCTGGTAAATAAAAGGATGAATTGGGTCCACCACTGTGATCCAGACACCTGAATCAGCTCTTTAAATGCTGAAACAAGGCTTGAGTATACAAATGTCTCAATTAAATACAATGCCATTTACAGTACACTACGTTTACACAGCGCAGTGGTAATTGCGGCAGAAGAGTTTTGTGTACAGTGTGCTATCTGTAATAAACCTAATGCAATTTATATAGAAAGGAACACATTGGGATTTCTGGAAAATTATTTGAAATAATGCGAAAAACCTCACGACTGTTTAGTAAAGTCGCTCGTCTGTGGGCATTGAGAAACATTCACCTGCCGTCACTTGTTGCCCATACAGAGAATTTGCTCTCCTGTTGAGAAGTGAAATACTGCACAGTCTACACAGTCTGTAAACGTATTTATTGCCTCAGACAGACAAAAGAATAGAGGATAGAAAGAGCAAGAGAGAGACGACAGTTCAAGTGCTTGCGGAGACCCTTGTGGTCATCCATGCTGCAGAGAGAAGGTCCTGACATCTATCTGACCCCCAGCATGCCTCCAAACCACAAACATGACGTGGTCATGGTGGGCAACGATGACTAATGGAGAGAGGAAAAGATGAGAATAAGATAGAGAGCTAGTCATGATTCCCTCTTGAAGATAAAGCAATGATGTGGAAAGCTGGAGATGCAGCTGAGCTTGCATAGACTCAAACTTTGGCCTTTGTGTGTCCTAGACTTGCCTCACGCACCAACACACATGAACTCCATTTTTTACCGCTAGGCAAAACTATAGACTGACTGCACTTTGTTTTTTATGTAAAGTAGTTTGATGTTGGCATGTTGTGTGTTTGTGGCTAGGTCACGGCTGGCTGATTTCCACACAAACTGTCAGATGACCTCTCACTCCATCTCCAGCTGTCTCAATGATGACTATCAGGCCTGCCTGGCATCCTACACCAGACTCATAGGTAAGTGGAGGAGAATGTCTGTGCCATTTTTATTATTTTGTATAATTATGGTAGTAATCTATGCATTGGTAGCTACTGTTTTTATTGTTGGTCCATTTAGTATTTAGTAACTAATAGTAATTAGTTAAAGATAATCAGACTTCAGATTCAAATTAGACTAATCTACCTTTTTATGTAACGGACTCAAAAAAGTTATGAACAGTCTTAAAAATAAGATGACTTATTTGCACAGTAAGACTAATCTAAGCAGTTTATGCATCCAGCCATTAATCCATTTTAGTGGAAATAAACAACCGTAATCATACATAAAGTATTTTTTACCTCTTACTGATGAATTCATTTTAAAACCAAGTGTCTAGTGTACATTATTTCAGATATATTTGTCAAAATATGTTTTGTCTATTTGAATCATCAAAGAAACAGTTCACCCCAAATGACGACATATAATAAAAAAATTTGTTTTTATATTCCTTCTATAATGTAAGTGGTAGACTATTCACTTAAAATATAAACAAACCATCAAGTAAACTTACAACAAAACGACAGTAAGAAACAGTGTCTTTACATTTATATAATTCAGAAACCTAGAATAACATGTCTATATTTTTTCTGTCTCCTCTCTCTGTAGGTACAGACATGACTCCTAACTATGTGGACTCAGGTCACTCAAACTTCACCATCTCTCCCTGGTGTACCTGTCGAGGCAGCGGAAATCAGGAGGAGGAGTGCGAGAAATTTCTACAGGACTTTAGAGAAAACACCTGCCTCCGTAAGTCATGCCTTTTCTGGACTATTAAGTCTGTTTCTTTCCAGATTCCGTCTGCCTCCTGCATTTACATTTATACTGCACAGATACACACAAGATATTGTTATTTAGAAATGTTTGACAGTGTTTGGAGGTGATTTGTGTGGGTTTAGAAAGCTCATTCCATGTGTGGAGCCTTTACTCAGCAGCAGAATGTTAATGTCTCATTGTTTGGTAACTAATGTCATGCTTGTTAGCACAGAGTAAATATACAGACTGAAGCTAATAAGGCTTCCTTTCTGGTTTGTTATCATCTAATCTTCCAGGACTCCTTGTCTGGCATTTCATATTGATGATTGCCACTTTAAAACTCCATTTCAAAACGTAATATATTCTCATGACAGTAAATGAAATTTGTTGGTATATTGTGCCAAGCATCTAGCAGACATTGCCACACTACTTTTAGATTTAGGCCCTCATTTGCCAGATCTCTTTGGACCTATACAAAAATATTTCATTATCATTACAGTTCATAGCAAAAATGTTTATTTTTATTCTTTATCCACACACTGAAGTTAAAGAAGTTTTTGGTGAAGCAATGACTGTATATTTTGTTACCACTGTGATATTTCCCCATTTCTAAAATCTCATACGCTCCATATCACAAAGTATATGGACACCCACTAACAGGTTTGGGTAGGCATAGTGAGGATAGATACTACATCATACTGACGTTTTAGAAATTTGTATGCTTCAAACTGTTTTGGTACACCTTTTCTGTTCCAGCATGATAATGTCGCTGTACACAATCTGAGGTCCATAAAATGTGATTTACTGAGTGTGGTCTAGAGAAACTCAACGGGTCTGCACAAATCTCAGAACTGAAATCCACTGAGCACATTTAGGATGAATTTGACCGCCGACTGTGAAACTGTGTTCATGACCTTACTGATGCTTGTGTCTGAATAGTCAATCCCTACAGCCTCCAACATCTAATAACTAAAAGCTGTTACGATCAACTCCATATTGATTGGGAATTCAATTCTAAACATGCCCATATTTTGGCCACAAACTTCTTGTTTCTATGCAGACAAGTACATGTGTATTTGTCTGAGTGATGCTCAAGAAAAACATCAATAGATCAAGCCGTTTCCTGTTTGTTGGCAAGAAAAGACCAGCTTTTGGGAAATGGTGTTAATATTGTTATGTTGCTCTGTCAGGAGAGGTATGTCATTTGAGAGCTGAGAAGAGAGAGAGAATAAGAGAGACAGACAGAGAGATTATTCTGGTTTGCCAACTGCAAAACAAGTGCCAGCACTTTAAGAGAGAAACTGCGGTAAAGAAGGGGTTGGTTTGTTTCTTCTGCCCTTCATTTTCGGGATAAACAGATGAAGTTTTTTAATCCTTAACAGACTTCATGTGTGTTTCTAAAAATACTGTACATTATTGGATATATAATTAGAAGGGAAGTAAAAGAAAATGCTTTACTTCCAAAACAGAATCCCAAAGTTTCATTGTTTGGCAGGACTGTTTTAAAAAATAACTGTGAAAAAAAGAAACATGATAATAATCTAAACAGCTTCAGGCATTGGCTCTGGAGATACTACATCCAATATCCCACTGTGAGATGCTCAGATTCTGAGAGAGATTTTTCAAGTCAAAACAAGCTCTGTTACAATATCATTTGCAATGGAGATCATGGTCTTCTTAGACGGCTTTTTTTAAAGCATATCTCAAACTGTAGGTATTGACATATCTACCTCAATACACATAGATGCCTCTTTAGCAGCTGTTTCTATGGGACGCTATATGAAAGCCGGCCGCCATATTGGAACAGTCAAGTCGCACACTTAAGTTGACCGTGCGTTTGCGAAACATTATGTTCAGATTAAAAGCAGTTAAAAACAGCCTGATGATTTATTATTTATTATATGTATTTTATTATTTTGTATTGTATTCTAATTCATGTGAATTTATACAATGTGAATCGTACAAAAACATGATTATTAGAAAAAAAAGCAACGATAAAGGACCCTAACCCTGATATCACTTGGGAGAAACCAACACATTCTCACTTGTAAAAGTTATCCCCTTTTTTTGTAAATTTACATCTAGGTCTTTTTACTAGAAGGCAGATATGTCTGTGCTTCTGTGGTGGTCAAATTTGGCATCTACATATACATGTCAATGGTTACCTCATTTTTATCAAAATATTACAATATTGCATGTTGCAATGGTTTGCAATAACTGAATGATTTGAAAAATATATTCCAAGGGTTTTATCCGATGCAGATATATAAAATTGCTTATATACTGTATTTTTTCAGCTTTAAAATATTTATTATAATTTTAATTATGTGTTTATTATGTGGATTATTCGTCATATGGTAGACATTTTCTAAGTAACTGTAAGAATGCCTTATGTAAATATCTGCAAAACAACTTTTTCACATTTTAGGAAACAGCTTGTGAGCATGTGGTGGCGGATATGTGTTCTGGTTTGTTGTTCTAACAATTAAATCTTGGCCAAATTGATATTTAACAGAGTGGCTGACCTCCAGATACAGCTAACTGTGCTTTTCTCCTAACAAACTTGAATGAAACACATATTGCTTTTCTTTTGGGTACAATAAATTCTCTCTAACTTTCTTGCATTTTTCATGCATTTTACAAAAAAGGTCAATTTTAATAATACATTTTGCAATGTGCTTTGTTTGATATTTTCCATTAATTTTCCTGCAGGAAATGCTATTCAGGCTTTTGGCTACGGTTCACTACCCAAGCCTGACCCTCAACCTACTAGCGGCACAATTAAACCTGATCTTGAGGTCACCGCCAACATTCCTAAAACAACCATGGAACCCGGGGAGGATCCCTGCATCATCTCATCCTGTGCAAACGTAAGTCCAGTTTTATGCAAGTCATCCCTTGCACAATACATCAACTACATTAAAGATAAGCACTAAAGTTTCTGATGTATGTAGATCTATAAGTGATACAAATTGGTATCTATATTTGGTTGATTTAGGTATTGCCTTTATTAAACAATCAAAGCTGTTGCTATAGTTACACACCTCAGGTTTTTGGCACACCTCAGGTTTTTCTGACAATTGTTTTGCACTATAGGCTTATAAGGAACAGTTAGGGTCAATGTAGAAAAACTGAATTTATTATCATTTTATTATTAAAAATATAATATTTAATTTAATTAACATTGATTGAACAAGTTGACAATAGTCAAGCTATAAACAGCTATTGAGTAAACAACTGACAAGGAACAAATTTGTTGACATTTGTACCTTTGTTTGGTTAATTGCACACACACTAGCATACACAAAACACACAATATACCTTTTAGTGGAGTTTTCCCTAGGTGCAACATATTCTCCAGAGATGTTGACAACCTCATAATTAACATATTAAAGGAAAAAAATGTGAACGATTGAATGTGCACAAGAAAAAAGGAAAACAAACAAACTACGGAGATAAATGTGTCCTCATAATTTCCCTGAGGAGCCAAAAAACTGCATGTCACACCATTTAAACTACGTGTGATGTGTGTGTGTGTGCGGCTGTTTGTGTGCATGTACGTGCTGGGCCAACAGAGCAATGCTTAATTTATTGTAAAAATGATAATTAGTGTATTACCCAAGCAGGAAGTTTATAATTAGAGATTGCCTAAGGGGAAACATTGTCAAACTTTTACCATTCTCCAGCAATTCAAAAACGTGTCAGATGTGCTTCACAGATTCACTCCAATGCAGAAACTCATATTTTTTCTTCTGGTCCCACTCAAATGAAAGAAGAATAGTTTGCCATGGGCCATTTTTCTCATTTTGACAGGTAGAGAGAAAATAGGGAAAGTCGCGCTCTGTTTACCGTGTTTTAATTCCAGGCAGAGTTTGACATCACTGTGATTTTTGGAGGTTAAATTCAAAGGGAGCGCTTTGCTCCGTCTAGCAGGTCCAATAGCACTTTAAGCTTGCCTAAGGCAGGAAAGATGTTCCCATACAGAATCTACATCTGCAAGTGACACATTTCGCTCTTGGGCACAACTGAGAAAAAGATTCAATTCACCCAACACTATAAATCGCCCTTATTGCTCCGTTGATATGAAATACTTTGTTGCTAGATTTGCAATGCATTTTTAGTGTTGTTTCTATTGCTTCCAGAACATTATTGTGGCAGGTCCAGGAGCACTTCTGTATAGTTGGACTGCTGCTGCATTTTACATTTCTCCTGATAAAAGCATTAATAAATTCAGAATAGATGATACACTGTGCAGTACTCAAACTGGCATACAGTACAAAAAGGAAAATTTATATCAACTATTAATCATAACAACTGGTGCTTCCATATTTCATTTGACTATAAATATGCACATTACCAAAGTGAAATATGTTACAAATGCCGTTTCATGATTTTTTAACCTTATGTTGATCTTCTCATGAATGCATCAATATAAAGTATTATTTGTTTTTATGAGGGAGAAAGAAATTCATAAATTGAGCCCAAGTCCCAAATGAATATTAACCATAATTTAATTTTTGTAAAAGTGTAACTACAGTATGTGTAGTAACTATGTTTTGGCACACTGAGTACCATTTAGTCTAAACGTTTCAGTCAATGCACGAGTTTTCTATTTAAAAGGAGGGAAATATACATCTTTTATGGATGTGACAAAACGGACACATCGTACGTTGTGAACTTCTGTCAGTTAAAACACACAAACCAGAAGCAATAATACTCAACAAATAGAAATTCTGCATCTTATAAGGAATGTGGACTGTTATGGATGTGACAATTCTGAAAACAGCACTGACTTTAAAAAATTATGCTTTAAACTTAAAAAATACTTTAAGAGAGACCTCATTTGAGTATTTAAATCACCAAATATTGACATCTGAGCTATAAGTATGATAAATGGTTAATTTTCATAAGGGGTACTTGTGCACAAATGAATAAATGAATTTGTGTTGGATGTCAGGTTAGGCAGGCCAGGGGTGCGTGTAGCAAGACGGTGTGTCAGTGTCTCTTCGTGTGTTTCTGTGTAAACAGTCAGGACGAGTGGGAGAGTTGTAATGCAGAGAGATGAGATGAGAACGAGAAATGGGTGGAAATGTGAAGCATTAGCAGAGCTGTGAACAGAGATCTGGGCTGATGTCAACAGGCAGCTGACACACATCACTGCTTTTGTTAATTAATTGGCTTTTAGTCACTGTCCTCTGTTTCTTTCACCCCCCCAACCAACATCCCTGCCTGTCAACACACAACACACAGTCTCTCTCTCTCTCTCTGCAGTTCTGGTAACTCTGGATTTTGCCTAAGCCTGCATCTAATTAGGCATGTTTACACAGGCGACACTGAAAGTTCACCGCATGAGCTAACGTTAATTCAACACAATCACTACATTTGCAGATCAGGTCAAGTGACACGTAAACTAACAGAAAGATTTACAATGCAAAAGCACACAGAAATAATTAGACATTGGGAACAGTGATGGTATTCTGTCATTCTCTGAGGAACCATGTGCCAAATCGCCTGAGCTCTTTGGTAAATTTGCCCCCATGTGTGATGTTTCAAAGCATCTAGATTTAAAAGATCCAATAGACTAGGGCACTTTAACAGCTCATATAATAGACTTACTTACAAATATCTTGAAATCACTCATTCTAATAGCCCTTCATTCTTTACCTTTTAATCAGAGGAGGAGAGATTAAGATCGATCGATGCTGGAGTAAATAGCGGCGTGCAGAAAGAAAGCTGACCAGAGGAGCAGCACACAGAGAACACAAAATAAGGCACCAAATTCCTACGGGATGCTGTCGTTACCTCTTGGCCAATGTATGTTTCATGTGGCCTTTAGGTTTTCTAGAACACAGCACTTGATTAATGACCCCATGAAATAGCTTTGAAGCCATCTATAGTATATACTGGTAAACTCCTAAAAACATTGACTACATTAAACTTTAGGCAGATGCATTTAAAATGTTTGTTTTTTTCATATAGAAAAACAGACAATTTGATTAGATTGTGGTTCATGGTTGTGACACACAACTAAAGACTGGCTTCAACAATTGACAAAATAGAAAATACAAAACTTGTAAAACACAAAAGCTGTTCCAGTGTCTTTAAATGCCAAGAAGCATTCCTGATCTTTTTAAAAACAATTTAGCACTGCCTTACAGACATCAGCACCGTCCATGCGCTACACTTCTCTCCTATCTGAGTTGTCGGGAGACGATTACATCTTTTTTAAGCCTGCGTGGTCTTAATGCAAATGCCAACCTGGTCGTGCGGATGTGCTCAAGGCCTAGCCGAAAGGTCTCCGTCTTTATTCTAACTTAATTGAAAACAGATTTATTGGATTAGGTCGAGTCTGCATCTGTGCAAGTGCACTAGTTCAATCCCACCCTTCTTTGTCATAAACAATGCTGAGTGTGATGAAGTGACAAACAAGCCTTGATGACCTTGTTTGGAGGAACAGAATTCCACAAGACGAGGCGCGGTAATAAACGTACGGTTAGACATGGTGAATGGAATGGGAAGGATTTGAACCTCCTTGTAAAGACCTTCAAGAGTATTAGGCCTTGCGAGAATTCAGCCAATTCAGAGAAAGTGTCCAAAAGCAAAGGATTTAAAAGAAAACAAGATGGGTAGAACGAGACAGTGCCAATACAGATTGCACAGCATATGGAATAATAAACGTCTGCCTGTGTTTTACTGTTGGCAGGTTATTGAACAGACCTTTCACCAGACTTGCAGTGCATGTGAATGACACATTTTTGGATGTCAACAAAAATCAAGTGCCAAAGTACCTAAAAAACTATATTATATAACTAAAACTAAATTAACTGTAACTATTCTTATAGAACTGTATGCTATTATAACCATATGTGCCTCATGGTCACTGTTGAAATATAATTGACTATAATATAATCACAGTTTTCAGTAAAGCAATATTGCAAAAAACGCTATAGAAAATAAATCTGAATCAAATTTGAAATGTGATAAAATTATATTTTATCAGAATACACTTTTATAAGTGGCTGTCAATAGAGAAAGATGATGATCGTCTTTCATCTTATCATAACATAAAAAGGGTGATTAACTGCAAGCATCGCTGATATTAAATATCTAATAATATATATATATATATATATATATATATATATATATATATATATATATATATATATATATATATATATCTATATATATATATATATATATATATATATATATATATATATATATATATATATATATATATATATATATATATATTATAAAATATAATAATATCCCCCACAGTTATTTTTTATAAACTACATCTAAAGTCTACCCTTTTTTATTTGCAGGAACTCGGAGAGGATTGCTATCCTTCAAAAGACTACATTTGTGAAAATGAGGTAAGAAACATTCAAAGCCAATGATTTAAGTAAAGCTCGTGCAAAACAAGATACCCATTATGTCTAAATGCAGAACATGACCGTATTATAAATGCTTAATTTGGGTGTTGTTACTGCTGCTCTCCTTTATACACTCATTTCCTCCGAAGCATGTCCTGAACAAGCTGAATAATCCCTAATTTTTAATGTTAAATATATTTTCAGATTTTTTTATCCTTTTTATCCATTTTGTGATGAAATGTTCACCCATTTATGTTATGCCAGTTATGCCATAGAAGAACCGTTTTTGGTACCCAAAAAAGTCAAAAGTTGATAAAGAACTATTTCTTTCTTAACTTTTAATAGTCTAAAGAGCCGTTTTCCACAATAAAAGAACCTTTTGTGAAACAAAAAGGTTCTTTATTTATCCAAAAATGATTCTCATCATGGCATCATGAACCACCTGCTCTATTCAATATAATTGTGTTCGCAGGTTCCTGGCAGTCCACCTAACACAAGGGTAGAAGATCCAAGGAATTCAAGTCCAGGCACAAAGGCCCTGACTGATGTCTTGATGCTCTGTCTGCTGTTTGCTGTAGGAAAGCTCGCTATATAAAACTACCTGAGCTTTATAAGCCTGCGCAACGAGGACAAGGCCGATGGAAACTCTTCATGATCATCTTCAGACCAAACTCACACCTCTCTCTTTACTGCAGCTTTCTTCCTTTGAAATAAACACCAAACCACAAAGAAAGACAACAAACAGACACATATCGCAAAGACTGCTGCATTCTCTTGATAGCAGAATGAGAGAGATACTGACTGAATGAGCAAATAACAAAGAAATGGATATTGCCGACTTAGTCTCTTAATTCCACAGTGAAGACCTGTTGGGCCTATTGCTGATTGGTGGACCTGCAACTAAAACCCCAGGCACAGAGCTTTCCAGTCTACTGTATAACTTTCTGCCGTTCACACTGCCTATAAAGGGGCATTTCGTAGTATCCAACAGGCCTGAATTAACCGTTTGCCCACCAGTGGATTACACAGAAACATTCTCCATCCCACGGCCCATTTATCGGATTTTCAAGCTCCTCTTTGACAGGTGCTTCAGCTTTCTCATCGTGATTATTCTTTCTGGTCTTCTCTTCCTTTGTCCACCAGTCGAACAGGAGTAATTACTTTCCCGTGGTCCTTTTAAAACATGAAGCATTTGAAGTTTAAATCCGCACCCTGTCGAGACGGTATGCGGCGGATGTCCCGGGTGACAACTCTCTCCGTCACGTTACGTACTTGGTTTGACAGATTCGAAAAAAGAAAAGAACATTGAGATGAAACGTACCAGTGGATCGACAGAAGAAGCTGATTTTGAGATAGGATTAGCCGGGGTCAGTGGGTTACCCACACATGTATAATTTTTTGTCTGTGAATATGAATGTTTTTTCCTTTTCAATAATACAGTTGTTAATAATTATGTAATGTCTTTAAGTGAAAGATGTTAAGGCCGAAGAAATGTCTAGAGTCCTTGAGACTGAAATGAGATGAGCGGTAGGAGGGAAGAACGTATGACCGCAGAAGTGCTCAGATCACTAGTCATTAGTGGTAATTGCTGATTAAATCGAATTTTGACTTCGACAAGACGGCAGGCGTTCAGATACATTCATCGTCGATGTGAATCTTTGTGTGCAATTTATGATGTGGCCTTACTCTTTGTTTTTCCTCCTCATTATTTTCTAGTCGCTATGGCAGCACGCTGTGTGAAAAAAGGCAGTTAATGCAGAGTTTTGATGTGGGGAACAAGTGTATTCAACCCAATTCACTGATTCAGTAAATGCACTAGATTCTTTTATCAACATTCCAAATACTGAAGTTATGAACAGACAGACATCTATACGTATAAAATATATATATATATATATATATATATATATATGAATATAAATGTAAAATACAAAACTAAAAAGATTTCTATATTGTGTCTTAGGCTTGTTGCATATGTATCATTGCAGCGAAACAAATATGAACATACTTTGTGTAAATATGACACAATTGAGAAATGGAAAAACTGAGAAATTCATTACAGACATGTTGTATCATTGAGGATCTTTGTAAACAGAATAATAGTCGACATCAACAGGATTTTGTGAGCGGTAGGAGGGTCATCAAAATAGAAACGATTCAATACTTTATAGAACTAAAGACTTTATATAATCAATGCTGTGCAGATGTACAGTAACATTGTTTCTAAAAAGTAACATTGTTTCTAAAAAGAATACAATGATTTTAAAATTCAGCTTTTCCAGACGCCGAAGAAGAATGTTTTCGTCTTTGTTTCTTTAATTCAATTGAATCGTTTAAGCAAAGCCCTGAGGTGTGACTGTTCTGACTAAACTCTGCTTTTCTTCTTTCTGTTTGTGCTGTGCTGAAACATCTGGAGTATATAGACATGAATACAGTATATTTTTTACAAAACAAAATATATTTTAAGGGAGTTCTTGAGGCAGGTCTGTGAGAACAAAAACAAATTTAAATGGGGAGGAAAAGGATCTTGACATTGCTTTAAAATGATTTTGTGAAATGTGCCGTCATTCTGTGAGCGCAGACGTACTGGTGAATGAAATTTAAAAGAGGTTAAAAACACTTGTGGAAATTCTTTGCAAGATGTCAATTTACATTCAGTACTACAGGCTCCTATCAAAAAAGGCAAAGAGAATTTGAATCTTAATGTACCGAGGTGCCAAGTGCCTGCCAAATACTCCCCAAAACACACTGCTGATTTATTAAAAACGGTGTGGATGCTGAAGCGTGTGATTGTTGGGTGTGTGATGTACATGTACAGTAAGCTTAACATTTTTGGCTATGGCCATAAGACAAAGAAATCGTTGGGGGGGTTGTAGGGTATTAGATACAGTAGAGACCGTTTGAATGACAAACGTAAGCTTCATATGCACTTATATGAGTGCACATCTAAAACAAATGAATCATTATAAAGAGTAGCACTTCACTGAGAGCTTATGCCGTGTCACCTGACTTTGATAAGACATTGTGATTTGATCACCAGTTTTACGTCATCTCATTGTTGCTTTGATGTAAGGCTCACCTCCCTTCTGTAGACTGCTGTGAGGTCCAGATATGCTAATGCTGTGCTTGTTTCCTGATCAATAAAGCCACTTCAATTTTTACCGCTTTCCACAGTTGTTATGTCAGTGTGTACTTGAAGACCATTAATCCATTAATGTTATAAAGTTACAGCCATTTCCAGGATCACATCTGCAATATGAATATCACATACTGGATACCTGCAAGCTGTAGTTTTCCTTTTCTACCATTTTCAGATGTAAATAAAAGTTGTCATTGTTTATCATTATCATTGTTTGGACAAAGAAATAGTCCCATCCCAAACTCTGCTTAATTTGGTGTTTACATTGCAAAGAAAAAAACTCTAAATAAAATGTTTGTGTTACTTGCTTTTGGTAATCTAGAAGATCTGTCTTAAATATATTGCGTTCACCGTTTCCTGTGAAAATTGACTAGATATTTTAAACAACAACTTATTACTGGATTTACAAAATATCTATTTTTGTATTTATTAAATCTTTTGTTTTATTGCTAGGTTTTTGGTAAAAAGTTGTCATTTGTTCACACTTTCTGGTGTGGTTTAACATTAGGTAGTATAAAAAATTATCTAGTTTAAGACCAATCTTGACTTATCACCAGATCAATATATTTCAGTTAAAAGGATTTAATAGTAAAAAAAAATTAAATAGATTTAATTATAATGCAACACCACTTTGACTTATTCTTTAAATATATTTCAGCTGAAAGTTTAATACCATTTTAAGGAGAAAATTATTTAAGAATATTAGTATTAAAGCAATCATTACACTGAGGTGTGCTGTGTTTTGAGATATAATTTAGAGATAATACAACTTACGCAAACTAGGACAATATGCCTGTAAGACAATCCCATCAAGTTAAACAACTGAACAAATTGTAGCTACAATAAGAGTTTTACCACATTAACTTGCTATCAGATATTTTGTTCACACATAATCTAAAGAGCCCATTCCACCGTCATGATACAGATTTAGTCTAAGCGGGAACATATGAAGTTTTATTAAAACTGCCACTCTTAACCCTTTTATGGTGATGTATCCTTGGTCTTTTTATTTCACCTTTTTATCTACGAATTAAATACATTAGCAAAATTCTTGAAAAACACGTTGACTGAGACTCACATGCTGCATGAATATCAACAATGGCCCGTTTTATTTCTCGTGGAATTCGAGGCCTTTTCATAAATGAGAGGCTAATTAGTTTCTACCGCATGCAAAGTGTATTCACACACACTGTTCAGTCACTGTACGTGATGATCCTACAAAACAGTCTGTTGATACTCCAGACAGCAATACTGCCTCATTTGCTGAAAGAGATAACGGTCCTTCATCTAAAATGTTACTCATTTGATCAATCTAATCTTTAAATGTCTTCGAGAGAGGGTTTGAGAAATACGTGACAAAATACGAGCATGTGCTTGAAAATTATTAAGCGGTAAAGAGTTTCAACCAGCAGAAATGACTCATTCTTTTGCAGAAGAGACTGTGCTAATGTTACGTGCTTGTCTCCACCTCTGATATTGATGATCAGTGAGCGACAGGCTTTTAGAATTTGACTTCAGTAAGTCGTACCATCTCTACATGCTTCTGCTTCTGCTCTGTGCCAACTTTACAGACTTCTGCTGTTTTAGTTTACAGCTGTTCTCATCTTCCACCAGACCTGCCAAAACTAAGCAGTGGAGAAAGAGCAAGAATTACATGTATAAGACGCTTTTATTTAAAATCACTTACATTGCTTCAATATTTCACCAGTATCTGTGTTTATAAGGAATCAAACCCATGTGCTGTTAACACGGGAAGTTTGTTCAACAAAGCCTAAAACATGAAATGACACCTAAATGAATGTTGAGCACAGTTGATCTGAAGGCCACGCTATTTCTTTACCCGCATATGAATTTCTATGTAAACTAGGTTTATTTTAACAGTGTTGTGTAAATGAGGCAGATGTGCGTTGTGAGGTAATCTCACAGGTGATGATTAGGCTTGTGATTGACTCGGCTGTGCTGAAATTGTTTCTTTGTTGAAGTGTAATTGGAAAGTATAAAGTGTTTCTTCAACAATCCAAGTTTTGTTTCTCCTACAATACAATCATTTGATGTTCTGCTTTCTTTCAATGTCCAGAACATTACTAGACAATTTACGTCTTTTCAAAGGGAGTCTGCGTCTCCTTGTGCTTCAGTCTTTGAGGTAATTTTGCAGCATGCTGGTAATGCTTTATTCATACTGTATATTCACAAGTTATTTCATGATTTATTTATTATCTCAGAGAAGTTATTTTCATAATGATTTCTTTTCTTGATAACTAAAGAGACTTAAAAACGTATTTTAAAATTATTTTTAAAATTTAAAAAACAACACGAACTGCTACTTGTAGTGTTGACAGGGGATAGTGTTGTGTGCAGAAGTGCACTGTTGTGGCTTTAATGAGTGTTTATGAATATGTGCTGACACATGTGATTAATGCAGTGGTATTCCGGGTGGTGTATGGTGCGGACTAGGCATGTTTTATCCAGTGCATATCTGGACTAATTAGCACTTCATCTGCCCTCTGAAACCATAGAGCTGAGACACACATACACGCTCAAAATACAATTTGGTGATACACACACATACATGTCCAAATATAAATATATGCCATTTAAAGCTAAATAAAATTGTGTGCACCAGCAATGAAATATCTTACAATCTAATATATACAGTATATTAGCATGTGCAAATATGTCTAATATTGATTGTTAGCAGCCCAATGCATTTAAGGTCCTGAACAGATCTACCCGCTTGACCCCTAAAGCAGAAATCAACTCTCAAGAGTCACATGTCTCTATTTTCACCCACTTCAGTCTCTAACGGCCAGAGGAAGGAAGTCAAAGACGTCCTTCTTGCTTCTTCACTTGTAACGTAAATGTCTGATGACATCTGCAGAACAACAGTCGTCCTACTGTGGGCATTCCGGTCTCAGTTGTTAATAATTGATTCGCATTTAACCCCCCGTGAGAGTTGTGCTCTAGTCATGAGTTCCTCTAGCGATGCCGACAGGCCTTTAGCTCTGCGAGACAGAGGAACACATGAAGCATCAGCGTGTAACCGGAGTCTCCCAACCACTGCAGAAACAAGAAGATAAGCCCTATCACGTCTCGCTTACTCAACACATTTCCTTTTATTTACTTTATCTTCGTCCTTTTTGTATCCCCACACCTCTGGTTCACAGCACATCGGTGATGCACTCCTGCCTACGACAATGAGGTGTGACCGGATGGTGGGAGGCTAGTTGAGCCAGGCGCCTTGAATGAAATCTTATCTTTTTCAAAACCCATATCAAAACACATCCCTAGTAGTTGTTTGCACTGTGAAATTTATTGCAACTGTTACTGGTTGGTTTCCTCATGCAAATCTTGTTCTTAAAGGAACAGTTCACCTAAAATAAAAACTGTCATCATTTTCTTAACCTTAATCTCATCTCGAACATTAAATTTACTTTAAATTTGTAATTTTAGTTATTTTTTAAAATAACATTAATGTTTTGTAGTTTATGTTTATTGTTTTATAATAATCATTTATTAAAATAAAAATAAAATTATTTATGAAAATTCTTTATTCAAGCCTTAGACCTTTCCATTAATATATGTCATGATTAAATGTGAATTAAAAGTGAATAGTGAAATAACTGAAGTGACATTTAACAGGTTAACTATGAAATCAAGTAGAATGAGTATCTAGAATAAACAATTAATACTTGTACTAGTACTATTACTGTATGTAGTATTCCTGGTACTTCCGGCCTCACCTGCAACGCAACACAATCTCACAATTCAAATTGGCAACACTACCATTACACCATCTAAATCCGTAAGAAACCTTGGGGTATTCTTCAATGACCAACTGTCCTTTACCGAACACATCTCAAGGATATCACGGTCTTGTAGATATGCACTCTACAACATCAGGAAGATCAGGCCATATCTCACAGAGCACGCTGCCCAACTGCTTGTCCAAGCTCTGGTGATCTCCAGACTGGACTACTGCAATGCTCTTCTGGCTGGTCTTCCTGCACGAACAATCAAACCACTCCAGATGATACAGAGCTAGACTTGTTTTCCAGGAACCCAAAAGAGCACATGTCACACCTCTCTTCATCTCTCTCCATCTCTCTCCATTGGCTACCGGTGGCGGCCCGCATTAAATTTAAATCACTAACACTGCTGACATTTAAAACCATCACAAACTCAGCACCCTCATACTTTAACTCTCTTCTACATACCTACAACCCATCCAGAACCCTGCGCTCAACGAACGAACGTCGACTGGTGGTACCCTCACAGAAGGGCACTAAATCTCTCTCTCGTTCTTTCTCCTTCTCTGTTCTCTGTTTATGGAATAATCTCCCTAACGCAATCCGCTCTGCCACATCCCTCACCTCCTTTAAGAAACAACTAAAAACACACCTCTTCCACGAACACCTGACATCATAATACAAAAAAAACCCTGTCTTCTTTCCTCTACAGGTACTTATCTAGCACTGCAAAACATTGTAAACTTAGTAAAGCACTTCTTAGTACTATTGTTGCCGCTTCTGATGTATCGCTTCATTGTCTCCTACTATTGTAAGTCGCTTTGGATAAAAGCGTCAGCTAAATGCCTAAATGTAAATATAACTAGATAAAATGAATAAATATTTTGGACAACATGTTGTCAACATTAAACACTTCTAACACAAAACACACAAACTAAAGACACAACTTACTAGCATGCGTAACACTCTACTTAGCACTCAGAAACGGAGTCGCTGCTGATTTTCTCTCTCAGTTTTAGCTGTAACTCACTTGAGAGCTCACGTCATGTCTACAGATATCCATTATGTGAAGTGGATACCGGCATTAATGGCGTTTTGGTGGAGGCGTCATGTCAAAGTGCTTAGACCCTGACAACACAGGAAGCTGTACTGGATGTATGTGTCAGCACACAGCTGAATGGAGCGAACATGCAAATTATAGAGGCGAAACACAGAAAAGGCTTATGGGGACTATTAGACGCACAAAGCAGGGAAAGAATAAAACCGAGCTTGGCTTTAGATGGTCATGTCAGTGAAGTCATATTCTTAAGCGGTAACGCCCACTTCCTGTCAGTGTGGAGATGACAGAACAGAAATGGTCAATTCACCTCTGCAATAAAAATGTCATGTGACAAACGACGTTATTATACTGTAGTTGCATTTGAAACTTTTTTCTATTTTAACATATTTCTACTTTAGTTTCAATTGTAGTAACCTGTCCAGCTAAGCCAGCCACTCAGACTAAAGCTAACCACATGAATACACAATCTTCCAGTTTTGTGTGTAATGTACAGTACATGTCAATAAACTGTGGATTTCACTTATTTCAATGCCTATATAAATTATTCATTTAGGTTATTTCTTTATTTCAATTTAGTCCATTTTAACCAATATTTTTGTGTGTTCATGTTGACAGGTTTGGATCTTTTAACACAAACACTGATTGCTGTTAGTGTGTTTTATTTACACAAGTGTGAACGCTGCCTTTTAAACCATGTCCTTTTAAACCATTAGTCTTGATCCACTTCCAAACAAACTTAACTGTTGTTGTTGTAATGTTTTTAGGGGTCTTTGTCTACTTCTTTAACACCAACTTCAAACCTCAACAAAGTTCAACTCAGTTCAACTTATTTTTGTGAGTTGAAATGACTTGAAATAAGTTGCAATAATGTAAAAACAGTAGAAATGACTTGTATTATTATATTTCAGTTTATAAAAATGTTTGCTAGATCAAAAGTCCAAATATGTCAAAATAAACCAACAAGTCATCAACAGAAGCTAAATTAAACAGGAGAAACACTAGACGGTTTCATCGGACACACACCTGGCCCCAAGCAAAATCCCAACCCATATTCAGATTTGTGTCATGTGCATGTGTTAGTATGGAAGTGTCATTCATGTGTTTTCAGAGGGCAGATGAAGTGCTTAGTATTCACTTCAGATATGCACCGGATAAAACATGCCCAGTCCAGAATACCATTGCATTAATCACACCTGTCAGCACATTTCTGTGATTATATTCACAATATTGCACTTCCTTATACATTCCTTCAATACATCGGAAAAAAAATCGTACACAACACTGCTGCCTGCCTTGCTCTGATGAGAGGAAAAAATTAACATGAGAAAATTTTTTTGAAAAAAATTGAATCAAGATCTTAAATTGATGATGACAAATTAAATCAAGATGATGCTAAAATGTAACATTAAATAGAGCCGTCATTTCAACATGTTAGTTTGGCTAAATTAATTATATTTAAAATGTATAAAAAGAAGTAAAATATTTAGCTGGAGAATGTTGTAGGACGTGTTCAGACAGGAGGTTGAGCTTTGGGTAAACTAAGGAACACAGAGTACTTATTTGGTTCCTATTTTTCTCTGTTCACTTCTGTCCCTTTTTCATTGTCCTTTTCTATAAAAGGCCAAAACATTATAAATACCATTTAATTGTGCCACTTGACCTGTATGTAAATTCAGTAATGATGATAAACCAACCAGCAGAGCAATTCAAGCAGAAAGTTCATGTTTCTTGTAGTGTGCAGTCAACCGAGCCCCATCTGCATACACAGACAATGTCAACAGAGACTGAAACAACAGTAAGATGCATATGGGAATGTCCAGAAGAAAAACAGCACAGACGGAGCATAAAGATCTATCCTGTATAAAGTCTACCTTGGACTAATTGACAGTTTGATTGAAAAATTGATGCTATAATAATGCTGTCCTATAGGCAGTGACAGAAAATATACAGTATATTGTTTTCGAAACACTACTAATATCTACTTGATTTATTCATCCATCTGAATAATAATGTCTTTAATCAGTAAATACTAATATGCTATTATATAACAAATAATCAGCATACCATTTATTTATTTATTTGTTTGTTTGTTTATTTATAATAGACAGATGATTATTGATGACGTACTGGTAACACTTTCCATTACATATTTGTTAACATTAGCTAATGCATTAGCTAACATGAAATAACAATGAACAATAATTCTACAGGATTGATTTATTTGTAGTTTATGTTCATTTCAGCACTTCAACACATGTTTAAAATCAAAGGTTGTATCTGTTAGCATTAGTTTATGTATAATCAATTAACACAAGCAATTGTATTGGCATTAATATTAACATTAAAATATTAACATTAATAATTGCTGGACTTTATGAAAATAATATTGCTCATTGTTATTTTGTGTTAGCAAATACATTTAATCTTGTTAACAAAAACTTTATTGTAAAGTGTTACCAATATACCGTACTTGTTCATATTAATGTAAAGTCAGTTGTTAGATTATTTTCATGAGAAAACAGCAGAAGAAAATGTCAACACGATCCCAGCATGAAAAAATAAATATTTCTTTTATTGAAGCTTGCTTTGGTGATGTATAGGAAGTCGGCTTTGGTGCAAAAATGAATAATTTATAAGAGTTTAAATAAAACAGTGCATCGCTCTGCTCGCTCAAAAAGAAGGAAAATCTAATTATGTTATGCAATATATGGTTCAAATAATATTCTGCGTTCTTCTATCTTATAGAGGCACGGCGGTGAAATAACTGCTGTAATTAAGTCTTTAGGAATGATGTCTGCGTTTGACTCAGTAGACCCCTCGATGCAACAGAAGGCAAAGGAAGGAGCAATTAATGAGAACCATTTGATCTCAAGTCAGTAACTTCATCTTTCACTTAGCCATCCCTCCATTAAATATGTTTAGGTAATTAGCCTAAATTAATGAGCAGAGCTGAGGCGCTGCCTACCATGAGTAATTGCCTGAACTAATCCACCGCTTCTACATCTCAGACAAATAAAACACGGAAAAACCATGCGGTGTCAATATTTTATAGAAAACATGTTATTTCTTGTAGCGTTTCCCCCTTTATCTATTGTATAACCTTTTTTTCTTTCTCTTTCCACTATCATAAATATTCTTGCAATAATAACAAGCATATGTTTGTATTTTCACCATGCACATTGACATGCTCTTCACAATAATGACCTCATGAACCATGCAAAAATATAAATCCTCCCTATGGGTGAGATGGAGCCGTCCCTCTGTGTTTCTCAAAGAAACTTCACCTCACACCAATAAAGGGAAAAGCCCGGAGGGTGCTCATTAACTCCGGGTTAGAGGTACGATACACCCAAATCCAACTCCCGCACTTCGAGTCAAGACCCACGGGGCATTTTCTACATCATCAGCATGCAGGGAACAGCTCTGGGGTACGACAGCACTAAAGGCAGAATTCAAACTGTTACTTCATGCCTTTGTATGTAACCGAAGCTCACAGGTAGTGCTTAATGATAATGACCATTGTTAGTTACTGCTAGGACACTCTGGATATTATCTTTATATGGATAATTCTTTCTTAAAACGTCTGTGATTCGAAGGTGAAGATTAAAAAGATTAATAATCTTCTTCATTGGATGTCATTATTATGCAAGTCTGTTGGGTAACCAGTCTGAGATCTCTGTACATCACCACATATAATTGTTTCTCCTTTCATGTTCAAAGTTCCTGTGGTCCTCGACCTACAGTATTATCTTCTTCTTTTTTTAAGTTAAATAGATTAGTCAACCTTTCTTTAATAGACCTACAACCTGCAGAACATTTTCAACACTTTTCTTTTTCAATGCAATGAATATCCAACAGGTCAATGCCAATTGGCTGGATGTATGAGTGCATACTTGTTCATATATTCACTAGAAAAAAACAAAATAAAATGAAAGATACCACAAGAACGCAAGAGTGAATGCAATGAAAGAGACATTATTTTCCTTTTTTACTTCGTACTTCTCTTTCAGAAAATTGTGATAGTCATTATTGAATGCATGCAGCAAACTTCTTTTTAGTACTTTGTAATTTCATTCGTTTTATACAAAGTTCGGCTCTGAAGATAAAATAAGATGACTTCGATTTTTTATATAAGTACATTTAAAGTAAATGGCTTCTGCAGTGAAATACAACATCTGGAGCTTTACATCTGGTGACAGAGTTATGAGTGTTTGGTGAATATAGAAAAAGCTTCAGGCTTCAAAAATCTTAAAATCATTCCATGTGTCTGTATTGTGGGATATAAACAGACACAATCATCACTGGCTCTGATGAATGATTGACAGAAGACGAGAGAGGGTGATATAGAACACTTCTTTCAACTCATTTACAGGTGACAAACAAATAACAACTCAAATATGACACAACGTTCACCACCTGTGACGATGGGTCTGTATTTTTACTCTTGCAAAACAAAAAATACAAAGGTAGGTGGAATACATTAGCTGTGCTATGTTTATGTAGTAGATAAGAGCAAAACTGGCTATAAACACGTATGAGAATAACATCAGTATATGGAAAAACATTTGGTGATAATGAGAAGATAGCCTACTTAAAATGTCCAATACATAAAAAAGTAGAAAACAGATTATAATAGTAATTAATTGATTAAGACAGGGGTTTTTTTAGACATTGGTGGTGTCTGATTGGTGAAATATATTTCACACAATAGGCTGTAATTGTCACAGACAAGTTCGATATCTAGTAATTAGAGTGTCAATGTTTTTTTATTAGATTCTGCTGCATTCTCTTAATGGTTTTGTGTTAAAAAGACAGAATCCCAATGAAAGACAAATGAAATGTGTCCTATTTAAACGTGTTTGAGACCTGACTCTAAAAATACTGTCATCTTTAAGCGTTGCAGAAGTCTTGCCATTTGAGGGATCTGCAATATTAATGGGACAACTGATGTAAGAGAGTGTCAGGAAATCTCGCACATTCAACAAATCAAAATGTCACGTTTACACCCAAGGGAAACAAATGAAGAGATAACAGCAGAAAATAACTTGAGAATCAGGTCGTTTGTATGTTGATACAAACATTTAAGGAATGAGAGCTTTTTATTCCCTTTTCTTGCACTAAGAAAAAATATGTTTTTATTTCATGTATTTACAATACAACAAAAAGAAGAGATTTTCGAATAAATAAATGAATAAATAAAATTAAACTCTAATTTAAACTCTGTTAAACTGTCTCGCTATGGATGGCGTGGATGACGTTTTCCCTATCTGTAATCACTCCCACAGCACTAATTATCACTAACATAACAAAACAGACAACAGATCAGACTCTGAGCGAGGTTAACAGCCAGTTCACTGCAATTTACTGTTAGAGATCAAGTCACTGGTGAGAACATTAATCTTAAATTCATCACTTCGGACAATGCATTTCAATGCATGTTAACAAATAAAATCTTAAAGTGTTCATTTATCTGGTATGTTCCGCTTAAATCTCTCTCGTCTCAACAATCGGCTTTCCAGCGTCTAGATTCGTCTGAGAGGCTAAAGATGCGGAAAGCAATGTGGTAGTTTAAAAGCAGCTTGCCATGAAGCTAACGCTCTTTATCAAGAGCAAGTACCGTATGTATGTTCTTCAACCACTTTCACAGCACAATAACCTCTAAAACCTGTAGACTGCATAGAATCCTGCTGTTAGGCCAATCTATGCAACCATAATTACTTCCTGGGGCTTAATGATAAATGTTGAGCCATGATCTTGGTTTATTTGCCGCCTGCTGTTATGCTGGAGTGCACTTAAATGACTTTGTGTTACACCACATTGCACTTACTAAACATGTGTGTGCAACCAATGTGTGCTTAGTGCCGTTTTATACAGCAGCTGCATTCATTTTGCAAATATACAGTACTGTATGCCTCCTACATATTCACTATTAGGCAGAATTTATGTGCCTATATTGAGTTTTCCATTCTTTGTTCATGTCTGCTGAAGAAATGTTTTTTATTTTACATATTGGAGAACAAATGGGAATAACCTGTGTAATTATTTATGCACACATGAAAATGCACTACAATCTGAACTACAATTGTTTTCAATTTTAGATTTTAGATTTTTTTTTAAACATTTTTTAAATCTTATTTAAAACATTTAAAAAAAGGTATTTTTATAAAACAACATTAATGATTTGTATTTATTTTTTTATTTATGTTTATTTTTATACACATTTAAGAAATATTTATTCTTGAGTATCACACCTTGATGACAGTTTATTTTAGGTTAACCTGTTAACGATTAAACATATTTTCATAACAATACAATATAAACTAAAAATAAAAAGAATTAAAAATGTTTTTAAAAATGTAGTTCAGATACTGCATTTATACATCATTTGTGCTGTGACAGTTATCAGATTAAAAGACATTTGCAGTGGAATAAATCACTTTGACCAAAACCAAAACAAATCCCAAATAAATAAATTTGCCGTGTGTCCATCTTTTCTCATTTTTCTAACCGTTTCTTGTAATTGAGCTAAAACAAGTTTCTCTTATGACCAAAACTGCTGCAGAAGCTATTGCACTTTATTTTGTGAGTAAGTTTACTTGCAGTATATAATTCTGTGTGTACGAGATGCTCAAAAAGCTTATTTGGTAGCAGGTCCAGCAACACGTGCTTTGAATCCCTCATCAGGTCTCAGTGTATTCCTGTGCCTGACCTGTCAGTGGCCCTTTAAGAATGAGTTTCAGGAACTACATGCTTCTCTGCTCTAACCTGGTGGCTGCTACCCCAGTGTTTCTCTCTTCTGGCCTCTTTCCCAGGAAACAGATAGCCTCTTGGCAACAGTCCTGCACAGGTGGTAGACCACGCAGAAAAACAGTCTGATTTCAATTCTGAATGTGTCTCTTTTTGATGTAAAGAGTGCCAGCCTGTGTCTCACTTTCAAATTATGAATGTTAATGCATTTTTGAGGGCAGCGTTATTGTGATGGCAACAGAAAACAAATTATACCAACAAATGTTTATGCGAATGCTTCCCATTGTGGCTATAATAGACATCTTGCTGGCAAAAGAACAAATCGGTGAGCTAATTGCACATTTAGTAGATGCTTGTATTGAAGGGAGGTAACACTTCATCGGTTTTACTCTCAGGAATAAACAGGTACATGTACTTTATGTACGTGTTAGATTTTATTCCAATGACATTATTTCATAGAAAAACAAAATATGTAAAGAGGCCTATTTATGTTTGTGATTGGCACATTACCCTTATCCAATCCAGTGCAGTTATTTATCAATTACAAAGTCTGGTCACTTTGTGAGGCAGGTCAAATGCTAAAACTGCATGAATGAAAATCCGCTGAATGTGTAAAGTACATCAGGGAACTACTGTACACAGATAAAACTGCTGACGTTGCATTAAACTGGTGAAAATGTGTGTCAATGTTGCTTGTTACAGATAACACTGCTTTCTTAAAGGTACAATATGAAAATGTTTGATTAATTTGGCATCATCAAGTTCTCTTTAACATCATCATCATTTTTATTGTTTTTGCAAACTTTCAGAAGGATTAAAAACCCTTGTTCAGAAAGCATCTACAAACTTAAACAATATTACACTTTGATATATGTTAGGTTATTGTCAACCAATGGTTGGGTCAAATATAGACATTTACTGACAAATACACACAATAACAGACTTAAGTTAATTTACCTCAACAGTTGGGTTTGTCTCTTTTTTGATCCAACCATGAGTTAAAAATAACCTTTTTCTAATGGCCAGATTATAATGACTAGAATGATCATCTACAGTACTCCTCATACAATAATATTGAATAGATATATTTATATCTTTTTCTAATTGAAAACTTTTAATCATTAAACTTTATAGTTAGAATTCATATGAATAGTGAATGAGAATCAGATATAATGATGTCAGTCACATCTACTTCTATTCTAATATGCTCAGAATCAGAATACTGGGTTGTATAGCTTGTGATTCACATTTTGTATAAGTGTCTCATTTCCCCATGATACAGGTAAGTGACCTCTCTCTCGCTCTCTCTCGCTCTCTCTCATTTTAACCTGCTAGCTACCACCACACAGTATCTTAATTACTTTAGTTACAGCACTTACTATACTTACTCCATGAATACAGCAGAAAGCAATTGATTTGATTTCTTGTGTGATCATCATTGTATAACATACGAAGGTCATATTCATGTATAAGAAAGCAAGAGGTGTCTGACTGCACTAATTAGAATGAATAGCTGCAGGTTGAATGTTCTCTGTTCAGGTTTAAAGAAACGACTCTTTTTCATCTCCGTCATTAATTGCTGATAAATCGCTGTGGTCTTTGCACTCCTTCATGCATGTTAAAATGGTAATCCTCTCTCAGCACCTCGTATTGATTACGCTGATTGCAAAACCAATTACAGGACTTTTATACTTTCTTAACAATGACACAATCAGGAACCTCATAGGTAATGAGAAGCTTCAGGACACCCAACACTTTTCTTGATGTCCTAGTCATTTAAAGTTCCAGAGGTGTCAAGTAACAAAGTACAAATACATCGTTACCTTACTTAAGTAGAAATTTTGGGTATCTATACTTTACTGGAGTAGTTATTTTTTTAGCCGACTTTTTACTTCTACTCCTTACATTTTCACGCAATTATCTGTACTTTCTACTACTACTTCTTTTCTTTTAAAAATAGCCTCGTTACTCCTATTTCATTTCGGCTTGTTTTCATTCTGGCTTGTCGTCGTTCAAAAACAAAAAATCTGGATAGAGTGAATTTGGTTGTGGTTGGATGAGAATTATAAACATATACCATTCCGACACCCTATTGGTTTGTACGGAATCCATCGTACCTGCACATGACACAAGCGGGTGCTTTCTCTTCGTCCTCCGCAAATTAAGCTACAGTAGGTAGTTCGGTAGAGAGATGTTTGAATAAATTAGCATTTGTGATTGACAATGTTGTGATAAGTTGGCTATAACTCTGTAACTTGTTACCCCCAACACTGGACATAGCAGACTTATGTAGCCAAGTACGAAGATGTCCGTGGCAGAGACTCAAGAAGAGAACTCGAGCGAAATGTCCCAACCAAGCACCAGCGAGGAGGTTGGTAGCCAGTAGGACCAGCCAACCCTTATACATCCCTGGCCGTACCTGGAAGAATTTTTCGAAATGGTTGGATGCAAAAACAACTCCTTTCGAATGCGCTGCAAACTCTGCGCACCCAGGTACCATGAGCTAATGGCTTTAGCTAATGGCATACCAAATTTTTCAACATTAATATTTTAATATAACATTATAGTCATTATAGCCTTTAGAAAACATTTTTTTTTGAGGAGGTGGGGTAGTGCACAATAGGCACAGCCTAAGCTTTTGTCCTTAATGGCATTTTTTTCCTTACATTACTTTTACTTTTATACTTTAAGTAGTTTTGAAACCAGTACTTTTACACTTTTACTTGAGTAAAAAGCTTGAGTTGATACTTCAACTTCTACAGAAGTCTTTTTAAACCCTAGTATTTATACTTCTACCCGAGTAATGAATGTGAATAATTTTGACAGCAGTGTAAAGTTTTAATGTATCAGCAATTTACATTTATGCTTTTTGTAGACAGATATATGTGTGATAGAATTTAATAATATTAATGTTCTCTGTGCAACGCTTTACAAACTGAACTACAAGAACACTGTGCATATCAGTTTAGTTTGCATTACCTTTAAATTTACAGTTTTTACTCTCAAACAGCAGGGTATAAAGAAAGATGAAAAAGGGAAAAGGGAGATCGCCTCTAGTTAAACAGAAAAATCTCATCTGAATAAACGTACCTCAAAGTTCTTCTCAAATGCCAGTGAATTAAAGGTAAGGTCCATCACCCTAAGGCAACTTACACGCTCTGAGGAGAATGTTTTCAGACAGCTAGACTTTTTCAAAGCAAAGCCAAAGAAAATGTGCCATTACAAACTTCCTTTTACTCATTCTCTTTTTGCCATCTTTTAACAAGAGAGAACGAGAAATGTTACAAAGAACTTTCTTTAATGATTTTGCAGATCATTTCATGTATTATGCCGGGAAAGGTCAGCATCAAATAAGCATGAAAAGGTTGACAGGATCATTCAAATGAAATTTTCACCATCACGATTCCTTTCGAACATCAGAGATGCTGTTTACAGGAATGAAAGATTTTGATAGACTACAAGAGAGACACAGATAATAATTAAAACATCAGTGATGAAAACTGTGGTCTTAAAAATCTTCCAACGATATGAGTTTTAAGATCAAAATGTTCTACAAAGAAACTATTCCCCCATTTCATTAATTCCAGTCAGCAACATTATACTCAAAGCACACAGCAGATCCCAATTATAAGAGAATTAGCATATTCTCATACCACCACGGTGAGCCCGTCTCTTATTGTCTGTTATTTCTTGTTGAACTCCACAATTATAAAATGGCAAACCTCTGCTCTCATAAGCCTGTAATTAGATATTTTCCATCTAAGCCGAGTCCAAAGACTCTCACCAGGTTCCTAGACCATTTCCCAAATGGGCTCACAGGGATTAAATGGGGGGATACCCTTCCTCATGATTCAGACATGGGAACAGCGTGACAACAAAGCCTTCAGGGGTTCGATTTACACTTTAATTACTTCTTTAATTAATCACAAACGTAAAGAGCAGCACTACTCCATCAGTCCATCAGTCAGTCAATGCCATAATCTCACTGTCCTTAATAAATGTTTAGAATTTGTTGATTAGACAGATTAGAAAGAAAACACAACAAGATCACAAATGTGCTATACAGTGAGTACTGTATGAATAAACTGCACACTATGACTGTTAGCATGTACAATCCCTGGAGCATGAAATCTCCTGCTTGAAAATCATATCGTTAAAAGTGCTGACTAGGTACACTTTTGTTCATGCAATGAAATTCAATTAAAAAGGAGGGAGAAAGGTGTAGGAGATGTGCAGAAACTTCAAAACTCAAGTGCGGGGATAAAATAGTGTGTTCGTAAAAATGTCTGTTATCATACGGATGCACATGGCTTGGAAAACTGGCAGCATTCTGCAATTTGTCACAGGAACGATGAAAAGCAAAGCTGTAACTTTTTACACACTGGACAAAATGTTTTTAAAGTTCATAATAAATTAACAAAAACAACTTGATAATGTAAACTTTACTTCAGCAAAATGCGTTTGTGGCAAGTATATCAACTCATTTTTTTTGTCTAGCAATGATGTGTAACACTGACAAAAAACAATGAATGATATTCTCATTTAAATCTTATGATGTTCAGACAGGGACGTAATAGTGTCAGAGTGTGTCGGAACTGACCTGTAATATTAAATATGAATCTAGTGTTTATTTCTGAGAGTTTGAATTTTGCAGCAATAAGTAAGTAAGCAATAAGGTACGAAAGGCTGTGCTTTATTATGAATAAGTTAGGCACGTTTATGAAACGGTTACCACACAATACAAATATTAAAGCCTAAAATATGCATTAATGCAACTTTCATGAAGGAAAATCACTTAAAGTCTTCCTTCTGCTGGAAAACCAGTCCCTGACTGACAGTGATATATGTTTATCTTGATAAGGATGCTGTGCAGTGATGCACAGAATCATTGGGTGAAGTGCTCATAGATGTGATTTATCATGAATAAAACACAACTATTGACCAATCAGAATCAAAAACTAGACTGTTTTATAATCTCAAATAGTACTGTGCAGTAACAAATAATATATTGAATTCTGTTCATATTGACTGCAAGGAGTGTCTTCACTTTAAGAGCAGATGCTTTCCAATGATTCCTATAATGCGAAACTCGTTGTTATGCCTCCGCTTAACAAGACTAGAATAGTATCTATTCAGCATTCATTGAATGCTTCAGATGACAAACTGTCCAGCATTCCTTTCTATCAAACAAGTAGATTAATGACTTCAGTTTAAATGCACGGCTGTTCTGACCTATTGCTCTTCACCAGACGGCCATCAATAAGCGTGTGTCAGTAAGTGTGTTGTTACCAAACCACAAAGAATGCCTTGAGTAAAAAGCCATTATTGTGATCTTAGATTAGTGATGTGGTTTGTCTGTGCTGGTGGGCTTTATTAATATAGTCAGAGACTGTGAAGGAATTCTGCAGAAATATGGCAGAAATATGGCAGAAACACAGGAAGGTACATGAAAAAATAAACCTTTTACCAAAGGTCTTCATCATACTGATAGCTCAGATGTCAGTATTTGGTGATTTAAATAAAGTCTTTTAAAATTTAAAGTAGATTTTTCATAGTCAGGTAAAGTGCCGTTTTCATAATGGTCACATCCAAGTTCGTTCCAAAAATGTCACAACCACAACGCTGAAATTGCCCGTATGTACAATTAATTACTTAACTTTAAAGATAAAGCCAAGTATGCTGCTCCTTTAATAAGACTACACAAGTATTAAGTATTCATGTTTGTAAAGTTACATAATTACATACTGTGCACAAACAAACAATCTTTCTAAAGAACAAACAAGATAAGCGCACTAGTTCAAACAGGATGTGTTCTTGCATTCAGAAACATCAAAGACGTCTGTTTAGAGCACGCTTGCACAGAAACACAATTAAAAAACAATTAAAACATACAGATGGATGCAATAATGTGTCTACAGTTAAGACACAGACAGAAACCTTGAACCAAAATGTCTAATCTTTATTTATAAAGCAGTCTAAATCTGATTTACAAAATGTTCTATCAAAGCAAATGCTGAAGAATGTGGGTGATCAGGTCACAGTTTAATGGTTTTGTTGGAGAACTGAATACAGGACACGGAGGTTTCTTGTATGGTGCACTGTGTTTTCCATGTTTCTGCTCTATTATTTTTCCCAGTTCTATCAAATACTAACCAGGCAGACTTATTAAAGCATCTACTGTAGAACTCTCCTTAGCCCTGACCCCAAACCACTTGAGTTTGTCTATGTGTTTGTGTGCTTTAGATGTGTGGAGATGTCTGGCTCCACTGAGACAACACTAGCTGTGCAGTGAGCTGATGATTGATGTGCTCGCTGTAACCCCTCCTGCAAAAGCACTAACAGAGAGCAACTTTAGAAAAGCTTTCCATAGGACAGTGTGTTTATTCCTTTATCTGTGCTCATGTGCATTTACGCATCAACTAAAATCCAGGTCCATCTGAGAATCTTATGTTTTTAAATTGTGTTATGGCGCTCTGGAATACTTGAGTTTAATTGGCCAGTTCATGGGTTAATCAAAGATATATTATTCCATGATAACAAACCGCTCAAAACTAATAAGACAGGTCAAATGTGAGTCAGCTTGACCTTGAAAATAATTGACAAATAAATTAGACAAAAAAATTATAATAACCAAAAGTATAATATAAAAATATTTCTGTTATTATTGTTATTGTTATTGTTATTGTTATTGTTATTTATTATTATTACTACTATTATTATTATGATTATTATTATTATTATTATTATTATTATTATTGTTGTTGTTATTGTTGTTGTTACTACTGTTAATATTATGATTACAGTTGTTATTATTATTATTATTATTATTATTATTATTTACTGACTGTCTGTAAAAAGAACCCACCCTAGGCATTATAATATTCTAATCTTTGTAATTTAAATCTTTGCACTTTTTAGTTTTTTACTGTCTATCATAAAAAGGTCTGATCTCATAGTTAGTACACTATTTGATATCAATAGCACAAACAGAGTAAAAAAATGAATCTTACTTTGTTTTAGCTCAAAAAATGAACAGAAAAAATAAATATGAATACATACACATTTTGCAGTCGACATAAATTCTATCCATGTATTGCTCGCATCACAAAATGAATTTCAGAGTTTTATCCTGCCTTTAGGTAACCTCAAACAGGGCAAGCCGGTTCTTTGCAAGGGAGGATGAAAAGCCAGAAAGATCACAATATGCCAGGACTTCATAAGACTGAGGGCTCAGTTTTCCCTGATCAAACGTCTTCTCCTGGTTTAAGTCAACAGCTTTATCTTCTTCACAGAGCAAGTGTCAAGCAGTTGCATCATGTTTTAACCCAGCACATCTGGCTTTAGTCTCTAGCACCAGTAATGAGGTATGCTGCTGCATGCACATGCCTGGAGGTGTTACCACTGGTCAGAACTGTCTGATCTTTTCCTGCTTAACAGCAGGAGTGCAGTTGTTTTTTCATCGGTTGTTTTTAAAGGCTCACCCACTTTGGATGCATTTAGAGCTGATGACTAGGAACACTTGGGTTATTTCATTCTTCACTTTAATAGTTCACATTATTCACTTTTATACTATACATTGATAGAAAGGTCCAAGACTCCAGAATAAATAGTTGACACATTTTCATAACAACAAACATAAACTAAAAAACTTCTGCTGAGACTTCTGCTCTGCAGCACAACGTGAGAGTCTCCAGGGTTGAGAACTTCAATACAACGCAGGAGCTGTCAAGAAAACTGCATCATTTTCACAGATCATAGATTAAACAAGAGTCTTCTACAGATGTTTGGTGTTCTGAAACTAAGCAGATGCAGAGCACAGAAAACAGATGTAACAAGGAGTACTTATCACACCTGTCTTTCCTCTGGTTTCATTAAAGACTTCTATACAGGAAATTCATTAAAAAGTAATTGATGTGTGACTGCAGAAAAGTTCAAGAGGTTTATGCATCTCAGTCCAAAAAAATAAAGCCTAAAACATTGTTCCCATGTTGCATATCAGCTCTCTTTTTTGTGCTACTGGCCAGATATATTTTGGCAAAAACTAATCCTAAAGCCAATGCCAGAGTAATAAATTTGGTTTCCAATAATTGGTTTTCAACAGCAAAATAAGAGCCAGAAGCAGCCAAGTACTTGACTAACTAACTTTTAAATGATTCTAGTGTTTTAGCCATTAAAATAACAAAGGAAAGCAATTGACAATATGCATACATGATTATATAGTATATGATGAAAAACACATATCTTTAACATTAACACTGTTTTTCCAAGCCACTGTAAATGTAAAATATTAAATGTTCAGCAGCATGCACTGTTAATAAACTAAATGTTGACTAAATGTTGAAATTATGACAATCAATGTTGAGATATCAGCATTTCTGGCTGGTGGCTATTTAAGGGCAACAAGTATATGTACAGTAGGGTAAGATGCACATACAAAGACTTACTTTGAATAAATATTCATTGTCTTGCCCCAGAAACAAATGAAGGAAATCTTTACAAGATAAAAAATATGTCATGTTAGACTCTAATAAGGCACTTGACCTTAACACAACCTTTCTCATTCCACATTTGTTGGATAGCAGAGTATGTGATGTCTTTTAAAGGAAAAAGCTAGTTTGTATGTGTCAGAGGTGATGGATACCAGCAATGGAAAGAGGAGAGCTGACTGCATGAAGGACTTAGATTGAAGGTGAATGAATGTCTTTATATAGCCGTTCTTCAATTTGAGCTCCCTACAAGAGGAATGAGAGAGAGAACTTGATGCTCTTATTAATCGAGATCATTTTTCTTAAAAACCCACGTGATGTTCTCAGATCCACTCTATGGTGTGTTTTTTTTAGGGTGAAATGTTTTTCAACAGAATCAGTCGAGAGAGTTTAATACTGTGGGCAAGGTTTCATAGACGGAACTTAAGAGTCATTCAAAAGGTGAAGTCTTCTATAAAATTCACACAAGGCTAGGTGACACATCATCACCTACAGTTTCACACCGCCCGACACACACATACACTCGGTCCCGGAATCAATCATACATAAAGGTCAGTTACACTATGACCATCACCTACTCACCTAATGGGACTTTAATGGAGAAAAGCTCATGAAACACGAGACCCTTTCCACAAAGGAAGTAGATGCATCCCTCAAAACACTTTAACCTTCGACAAACTGTGCAATCAATACTGTATATCCCAGTGCACTCATTTATCTATCAATCCATCCATCATCAAGTCATCCATCCATCGCACCATTTTTAGAAGAGAGATCCAAGTATTACTGCTGAGCTATAACAACAGAATTAGTCATTTAAAGTTAGTAAAAATTACATCTTAGATTTTTTATGATATAATATTTTAAATTGGCCACTGAGTAATTCTGTTGATTTTTAGAATTAATCATCTTCTCTTGCCCATAATGATGTAACCTATTACGACCACATTTTTAATGGTTGGATCTTGGTGCAAAAAACAGACAGGGAAAGTATAATAAGTAGGTAATCATTCCTCCAGAGAATGCTGAACCACAGAGATAACAGCAACTGCAGGAGAGGAAAATCTGCTTCAAAGAGCTCCGCCTCTTTTCATCTCTCACCACCAACACTCCAGACCAGCAAACGAGAATGTCACATAACCTTGATCTAAACGACACGTTCAACAGTTTTGTTGCATGTGCGAGTCGTGTCGCTGTTACATTGCAACATGAATGTGATTTCAAAGTGATTACGTCAGTGAGAGTTATAAAATCGCTGCATTTCAGTTTAAGTTTGTTACAACTTGAAATGGTTTGAACTTTAACCGCTGTTAATATAATTACTGAGTAAAACAACAAGTAAAAAGTAATTCTGAAATAGTTTTGAAGGTTTTTATAAAACTTTTATATTGTATGTTGATATTTAAAAAGATCTGGTTCATTTGATATTTGGCCAATTGGTAGACAATGTAGGACTATTTTAAATGTATAACTATAAATTACCAGTATGACTTTACTGGTAAATCACCTGCTAAATGAGCCGTTCACAAAAGCAACGGCATGATGGGATATCTGTATCTGAACGTCTGTGGTCTATATTTGTTTAGATTTTTTGTGGCAAACATTACATTCATGCAACTGCCCTTTGACCTAACAACATTGTATTAGACAACTTCAAACTGAATTATTAAACTTTTATTGATTTACATAAACAGCACAAAGTATACACATTATCTGCATTAAAATGTTATGATTGGCTAAAAACAAACTACTTATGCATTCTGACCTCATAAATGCTCTTACGGGTAATTTACTGGTAATGTTACAACTTTAAATACCAATACGTATCTTTATTAAATGACATATCACAACCAAATGCAGAACAAATTCCAATTCCTCTCAATTTAGACCAAATCCTGTTGCAAATTTGACAAAAAAATGTTGTTTGAGGGACAGTAAAACAGTTCTAACACAATCCAGCCTTTCTGAAACTGAGGACACTTCAAAGCCGGACACTGTTCTGCAGATCTGCATCACATGTTCACTCGTGACAGCGACAGACACATCAGCTACAAAGTAATCAGGGTTGACATTTAATCAAGGTCTTAAAAGCCTAGCCTTCTTTATCTGAAACAGACATAATTGATTCACCATCCTGGATTGACTAAGCTAGATGTCGTGAGAAGACGGATGTTAAACTCTTATTCACTCTTGACAGCTGGACCCGATAGGTCGAATGACCATTCGAACCATTTTACATCTGAATGCAGTTCTATAAATCTTTTCGTTCATAGTTTCTATTCTTAAAGTACAATATCTTGACGAAGCCACAATCTCAGACTCCTGAAAGAGAATCTCTTATATCTGCCATGTGCTCTGCTCGATAAATCCTCAGCAGTCGTGTAGGCCTTACAAATCCAATCACAGCGTTGAATAAAAGAGATTGCTTCTGACTGCCGTTGTTAGTCTTTTGAAAGTGATTGCTTTATCAATAATCATTTGAGCAGGGAAGCCGGCAGAGTAAGACACAGGAGTGGACATATATCCACAGCTGAAGGAAAAGAGAGAAGAGAGAAGCCATCTGTATTATTGTTTCACTGCGGTGAGCTTTCATCCTTCAAATCTAATGTCCAGTATGTCTTCAGTGGAGCAGAGAATTAAACAAGCAGAGCATCAGACCCATGTCACTTCTTTTGCCCAGTCTTTACAGTACTGTTTCAACCCGTTACACATTTTTCCTTTGTTTATTTGAAGGATTTTATTTTTAAATATCACATGCAAGTATTGCTAATTGACACTGCTTGATGTGGGACAACATAAACTTTTTGAAAGGAAAGAATAGTGTTTTTGGTTCGGCACAAATGAAATGCCACATCAGAGCCACTTTAGTGTTGTCATGACACTCCGCATGCAATTTGTTTTCTATTGGTTGCACATGAGAATCAACACATACAGTCACTGTGCAGCGTAAACATGTCTATAAATGGTTGAATGCATGCAGAGAAAGCCAATCACAATTCAATATGCAAAAAACATTTATCTGCATTTAAGTATAAACATTTTTACCGTGGTCAGTATGATTTTGAATGCTTAACATTGGGATGGAAAAATGAAAATGGTAAAACGTAATTCTTTCATTTCTTTCAAAACTAAAAACAGATCATCTGAGGCAATAAAATCTTTCAATAACTCTTTCTTCTGTGGAAAACAAAAGAAGATATTTAAAATGGTTTTGTGCCCATACAACGGAAGACAATAGGGGTCAGTGTTGTTTGGTGTTGTTATTGGGGTCAATGCTGTTGTTCTTTTGTGTTTTGCAGAAGAATAAAAATCAGGTGTGAGAATGAATAAATAAAGAAATGTAAAAATTTTCATTTTTAGGTGAACTATCCCTTTAAGTTATTCGCAAAACACAATGTAAATAGATTCTGTATGTTGAGCAAACTGGGCTGAAATAACAGCAGGAAATGTAATACTTAGGGTTAAGATCAAACCCCTAACCAGAACGTTTGAGGAATATCAATACAGTCCTGCCTAACAAGCACTTTTCAAGTTGATTCCCATTGGTCCATTCTGCAGACCTTGTTACTGCTAAGCAGTGAAAATAAAAACAGAAACGGGCTGGATGGATGCAAATGTACTGAAGCATACAGTGACAGAAGAAATAAAGTGAGTGAGTGAGAGAGAGAGAGAGAGAGAGAGAGACTTTCGTTGCATTAATTTAGCAACATGTGCAGCACACCGATAAGGAACATCTTTCCTCCAGCTCATTAATCTAGTGTAAACGCCAACCTGCCATTTTCTGTTGTAACCCCCCCACCATCTTCTCCACCCAACTGAACTGTTTACATAAGCACATACCTGACTTTCCTCATTACATCAAGAGACAAGCTGAGCTACTGTATACATGTTCTCTCTCTCTCTTCTCTGTGTCTAACACACTGCAACTTTAAACCAATACGGTTCGAGCGAAAGCATGATGATGAGAGCCGATAAAACGAAAGCTGTTCCATAATGATATATCACACAGTCAAGAGGAGAGGACTGTATTTCCTCAATAAATATGCCAGACCTGTGTGATTACGGCAGAAAAAGATTGGGTGGGCTACAGATTCTAACATCTGTCTCGCTGAGAAACATCAGCGGACAGTTTCATTAAAATCCAGCTGTAGGCGAGCAGCAGGATGGCAAATACAGACATGGTGCAGTCACATCGTCAACCAGAAAGTATTTGAGTAATCACATCTATATTTGCGTTTGATATCTTTAATAACATTACCACTGGATAAAAGGGTTTATAAAATGCAGATGTAACACCACAAAAACAAAAAATTGTATCATATTTTTTATGAAGCAAAAATCTATATTGCGCATAACATTTCAGAAACACAACACTTCAACATTTACTTATTTTGCTTATCTTTATTCTGACATTCTCACTCTCGTCATTTCAAACATGCATGACCCTCTTTCTTCTGTAGAACACAAAAGAAGATATTTTGAAGATTTTTGGTAACCAAACATTGGCGGCCATTGAAACATTTAAAATATCTTCCATTGTCTTCTACAGAAGAAAGAAGAAACATACTTTGATTAATTACAGAATTTTACATTTTTGGTGAACTACCCATTTATAATAATTGACAAGCATTAATATACCTCGGAAATCTAACTCTTGCCATAGGCATCTGATGGGTTAGTGCACAGCTTTGCCACCTGTAAAAGTTTTACTTTTTGTAATACCTGATCAAACGGTGCCTTTATGCTATTTTGTCATAAGGTCAAAGTTTGACAACTTAAAAATAATGACATTGTTTGTTATCATAATTATTTATTTATTGTAAAGCCACATTTTCCTGATGTGTCTCTGAATCAGAGCCATTAAAATCATTTTAAATCACTTTAGAACCAAACCTCCCTATTTTTCACTCATCTTTCCTCCAGAGGGGGAGATGTAATTCAATTAAGGATTTATTAACATCTTTGCTCTTTGTCCTGTGTTAATGAGCGGCTAATAAGGGCACTTTGGACTCTGTGAGGCCTAAATGGGCCAGTCATAAATACTGCATTAATATGCAGTTAGACTGCTGCTAAAGGCTCATCTAAATGGGGATGAATTCAGGCTGTGTGAGGAAAGACTGACTCTAAATGGGCCCTTATTTCTACACAGCCCGGGCAATGCATCTTTCTGTTGATTCTCAACATTGAAATGGGTTGTGGAGACAGTTGTGCTTTTGTTTTTGTGACTCCACTGATGTTGTTTCATATAATCAGATTGAGAAGTCTTTTGAGCGCGAGGGAAGGGAAACAATTAATCTTTTCTCAACGTTCGGCTGGCTTACGTTTGACAGGCGCGACAGTGTCACCCCTCAGAGCTCTCCCTTCCTCGTTGGATTCTCGACAGCTTATAAAAATCATCTTTTATGGCACTAATATCTTTATGAATAATGCAGTATGAGAAAATGAGACATAGGCGAAGAGAAGTCTGAGATACAAAACGGAGCAAAATTAGACAATAAATCCCAACCATCCTCTAATGTGTGCAATATACTGTATGTTAGCCCGGGTTAATAAGAGAAATGACAATTGTGCCTAATCTTTCCCATGCTTTTTTACGCACAGCATCTGCCTTGGTGCCACAGCAATAACAGTTCACATCTACTTCACGGTAGTGAACAATACAATTACAGAACATGAAACTAAATAAGAGAATAGCTAATGTTAAACTTCAACGCAACCTGTGATTCCTGTCAGAATTGTTCATTAAATGCTGCTCGCTGGAGTTGAAAGTAAGCCGCAATCAAAGTAACACAATTATGTGGCGTAGAACGAATGCGAACACACTGGAGTGGTTGTGAAGAGCTCTAGAGAGACGTTATTTAATATAAAAAAAAGAATGAATGAGGTGAAGGAGGAAGTTTACAAAAATGAGAAAAGCATATGCACAGAGAGCTTTTCAGAGGTACGAGTATGGACTTTATGATGATACTCAGAGACCTCTTCTGACGCCTTGATGGAAATTTATGGCATTGGTGATGAGGTGCAGAAGGTCTCAGGTGCGAGTCAAGCTTCATCCTGAATCCTCACGCATTTTTGATGGAGAGATGCAAAGGAGGCGGAACAACAATGATTGCCGCCAATCACATACAGTATTGAGATTTAACTTGAGAATGCATTTTAAATGAATTCATTTGAATTTGAACTACAGTAGCAGACTTTCAATTAAAGGAAGTAGAATCAAAGATAATAAACATCAACATATGAAACTGAGTGATTTTAGTCAGCGACTGTGGATTATTATATCTCCCCTATTTAAGCGGACAGGATTGTGGTCTTGCTATAATGACTATAATAAGCTGCCCAGAGGCATTGCAAACATGGCCACATCGACTTTGGACTTGATGGAATTCAAATAAAAAATTAAATAAAAAAAATGAAATCTATGAGCTATAGGTGTAGTCTCTGAAAACACAACATATCGGACAGTTCCAAAAATATTAATATTATAATATTAAAAATAAACTTTTAAAATGTCACATTTTGAATTAGCATTTAATTAATAAACATTTCAAAACATTTTATAAGCTTTTATTTTGGACCATGATGGAAGAACACATTATATCCCAGAATACTTTTCAAAATGGAGCCAAAGAAGAAGACAACAAGATGGAAATCTTTGAAAGAGCATCTGTTCTTGCTCATTTTGTTGTTGTGTTGTACTAATGAAAGTTCTCTGTTGTTTTAAATTTCTTTAAAATTAATTTTTCTGTCATTCCAATTCTAATTCCAATCCTACTGGGCAAGCGTGCCATTCCTAAATTCTGAATTGTGTTTAACCCTGTCACATATGGTAATACAATTCTGTGAAGTGTTTTTTGTGTGAAATATGTGAACTGGGGTAATAGCCAAACCTTCACGGTGTATGGACAAATAAATGAAGCATGCAATCTGCCCACATCCAATGGATAAGCAAGAATCATCTTATTGTTGAAACACCATCACCAAATACCAGATAATAAAGGTTGCTTTTGACAAGGGATATCAAAGCTAATTTAAAATTGTAATTTTCTTGGCTCTATCTACCCATAACCTCTCGGGTAATTTCCTTTTCTCTTCCTTTGACCTTTTTGTTGTGTTGCTAATGAGAACATAATACAAAGTGAAATCATACTAGTACACAGAGGGGCAGGAGCTCACAATGGACCATAAACATTCTTTTATGAATTTACCAACTGATTTATTTAATGGGGAAGTGTACAGTTTAGGCCCCACTAGGTTATTATTTAAAAATAAATAATAAACATCTATGTATTATTTGTCAGACAAGCACAGTGTTGGCGTGTTAGGATGGGAGGGATGTTTTGATAAATGTCAACTTGTTACATTTTCAGGGAATCAATGTACGAATGGCATGAAATCAGTTTATGAAATTGCCATCTACAGTACCAAAAAATCAGATCAGCATGTCTTGTCTGCACAAAATCGTCCAAGACACTAGATACTAAGCGATATGGGTGATGTGTCTCTAACTGTGTTCTCGTCTCTGTATATTGATCTTTAGGAAACCCTTCAGAGCTATAGATATTTTACGTATACAGGTCAGATGGATAAACCCCTGAGAACAGACCTTGCTAGGGTAAGATTAAGAACAAAAGTTATCTGAAATGTCATTCTGGATTAAAACTTCAGCGCTCCTGTTGACATGTCAGACATAAAGGCTTTTTGAAGTGCGTGTTGGTGATCTTGGGATTCCTAAGAGATCTAATCGCCCTTTTATCTTACTTTTGTTGCATCAGAATAAAACAAGATTCTGGCCTGACCCGGGGTTACTGTTTTCTCCACTTCAATATCTGTGAGAAACACAGGACAGGAGTGAAACTTCACAGAGTTGAATTGAAAGTTAAACTCAGAGTTTAGTTTTTAGTCATGCTTGTAATCTTATTGTCGTTTGAAGAACGGAAGATCGTTTCTGCCTGCCAATTAAATTAATTACATGCTGTTAAAGCAAACTAAACTGACATTCTTCATCATTTTCACAGGATGTGTTCTTCATTAGTTTTATAATTAGAATGTGCTTATGTTGTGTCTGTATAAAATGCACAATAGGATAAAAAACACAAGACGATATTACACAAGACGTTTACGGTCACTTGTAATCCATTTTACTTCTGCATTTTTCATGCATGCTTTTTCTATAGTGAGAAAATGTAGGACGGGACAGGACTGGATTGAGAAATAGGCAAAACAAAGACAGCAAATGTGAGTTGATTGGAAAGGACTGGTTTTATCCACGGCACCAGTAAACAACTTAGAGATTGCTTTATGACAAGCATGAAAGCTGAAGTTGGAGTTCACCTTTAAGTGTATTTTAATGTATTCCAGTCAAAACATTTCTTTTCAAATCACCATTTGCTAGTATTGCCATAAGTTTTGTTACAATAACATTATCTACTGCCACAATTTTAGAAAAGTTTTACTACTTTCATGGTTGCCAGAACAGCCAATTTACTATCGGTTAACATTTTACAGTACGTTTTCAGCTTATGTGACATTAAAAGTTTAAAAGAGAAACATCAGATGCATGCCAAAAACAGATCCAAATAAAAGTTTACAACCACAGACACTTTTTCTTTTGGAACGACATCCAGCAACAGTATTAGGAATGCAAATAAGGTTATTTTGATTTCATCTTGACTTTAAAATCCACATTTCTGCAGATAACTCAATCTCATCCTTCCCTCCTCTCCTCCAACACTGATTATTTGCTCATGATGAAAATATCACAGGATTCAGGATTGATTTCAGCATTGATTCTCAGACTCAGAGAAGCAGAGGATCCAGAACAGCATTGTTTGGTTAGTCTCCTCCAATCAAAGGAGCGAGAGAGAGACCATGATGACTGTGCTGGACACTCTTAGACAGAAGTGACAGGTAGAATGAGACGTGTTCTCGCTATCCCAGTCATTTTAACAGTGATAAATGTCCGCCACAATGGCACATTCTGACACTTGAATAAATGGCAAAGAGCTTTAACAGCAGCTGTGAAATCGTGAACCCAGCTGAAAGCCGGAGAGGGTCATGGGCAATTTATACCAGATTACTGACGGCTATACTAAGCAAATCACTGTAACGACTTGATGGATTTCATTTTTTCCCACAAAACAATACTGTCCTCTTTCAAATGTTCATCTCTAGCCTTGAATTAAAGAGGTTAATGGATAGATTATGGTTTATATTAACAGTTTTTGATGAACGGAAGAGCCGAGTGATGTTAGACTGCTTTTACAAAAATTGTGCCACAAACAATAATGAAACAGTGATGAAGTTCAATAGAAAACACAGAAACAACTTATCTGTCATCAAATCTAAAACTTATATTCTTTACTAATTACTAATAAGTATTATGTAATAAATTATGTAATAAGTAAATAATTCATTTATACACGTTTTATTTTTATATATTTTACCGTTTACTGTATTACATTTAAGGCTGTCAATAGATTAGTTGTGATTAATCGCATCTAGAATAAAAGTTTGTTTAACATAATATATGTCTGTGTACTGTACATACATTTGTATTTATTACATACACATACATGTATATATTTAAAAAAATATAAAATATAAACATTAATAAACGTTTATATATAATTTTGATTATTGGTAAATATAAATAAATACATCTAAATACATCGAAATGTATGTATGTATGTATGTATTACATGTATAAATTAATTATGTTTCTGTACAAAATTTATATGCACAGTACACAGACAAATATTATGTAAACACAAATAGATGCAATTAATTGTGATTAATTGTTTGCCAGCCCTAATTACACTAACTATTGCCAATTATTATTGCAAAGTAAGTATTGTCAACTATTATTGTACTTTACTTCATATTTAACCATTTAACTGTATTTACCAGAATACATTTGTACTTAATATTGTACGTAATATGTTGTTAATATCCTTATATTAATATCCTTGTTGACGCTGTTGTTGTGTGTCTATATGTTGCATCTGTAAGTGTTGTTTTAATCTTTAAAAAATATTCCAGATTTAATGGCACATAATGTTCTGTTCTCTTCTCTGTACACATGCACATTCACATACAGCTTTGACCTGACTTAATTTACTTAACAATATATGTAATTCAAAAAGACCTTAATGGATTTTTAGTTGTCAGGCTGATAATACACTGTCAGGAATGACTGCATTACAAAAGAGTAAAAAAAACAGACATCCATTATCCACACATCAGCTAGAAAAGAAAAAAGCTTTTCTTAGCAGCTTAACATTTTTTTCTTCCCACAAAATTAATTTAGTGATAAAGTTGGTAATAAACCTTTTAAAACAGACCTGATATGCCTTTATACAAGCCCAAGTTCATGTATTCATCAGCAGTTAAGAAAATGTGTTTAATTGCCAAGTTTGCAATAAAGTTTCTTTTACGACTCTGTAAAACTCATTTTTTAAAAGTTCATGGAGAAAACAAATAGAAAAATACTACTGATAGTAACCAAGCAGCTGGTAAAGTGTAGGACCACAGCTGTTCTGTATTCAAGTCAGTCAGGAATTCCCTGCATCCAACAGCGCATCCCTGCAATCTCTGCCCACGGCTAAAGCTACTTTATTTTTGTCATCTTCCGTCTCAGATGCATCTTTTGAACAACTCTGGTGCTCTACAAGTAAACTCAAAAACCAACAATACGGCAGATGAGACTAAAACAGACTTACAGTGGAAGTTGCAGATTTGGTGCAGTACAGTGAACAAAAATCTGATCCAAGCTTTGCTACAACTTTTAGAAGTTCTACATTTTTTGTTCCATTCCAAGGCAACAGACCATTTATTATAAAAATGTCCATTTATTTTTCATCCACCCATATCATGCATTTCTTCTAAAACTAATATGTATCGAAACTCAACAGAGGAAGCAATGTATTTTGAATGGTTCATTTGAATATTAATGATGAAAAATGCCAGACTGGGTTCCAATGAACGGATTAAAACAAAATGTGTTCAGGGAAAATCAAACAGCAGTGCAAAAGCCAAGTTGTAGCAATACAATCCAAATGTCAGGATGGTAAATATTTTTTTTAACTCTGTATGAAATGGAGGAGAACACGTACGCAAGGCGTGCAATAAAACTAGATTGATCAAGTCCTACTGTAACATCTTGATGAACAACTAATTCCAAAGTCAAACAAGTCAACATAAGCAGATTTACAACTGCCACATCATTACACTTCTCTGTGACACTTTTAATTGCCTGGGTTTGACAAAGTGGATGTTGAATAGACAAAATGGCAATTGGCAACATTTTAAAGGCTAATTAGTTTGCCATAAATTAGCTTTACAGATTATAAACACCTCAGATGTCAAAGGAGAATTAGACCTATTGATTTAAAAAATTTAAAATTATGTAAATAATTTTTCCAAAAATTCCAATAATGTAAATAAAACATTTTCACAGAAATGTTCACACAAAAATGAACTGCGTGACTGACTTTCTTTAGTTTAACACAAAAATATCTGCCACTTTTTATAAATATGGCTAAAATATTAAAGCTGCAAAAAACAAAAACAAACATTATAAAACGAACGGAGTAAACTATATCTTTAATCTGATACAGCATTTTATTACAGAATGCACCTAAACAGATTTTAAACTGTCAATTAACATTAGACAAAAAAAGTGATAAATATGTACCAAAACATCACAGAATCAAATGGTGCGTACAGCATGCTTCAGCAGCAAGCAAACTTGTATTGCCAAGGGCCCTAAAGTTTTATGGTTTACACTGTGATGGTGGATATTTTTGGCTGCAACAACATGTGGTGTTACATCTTAACATCAGTCATAACATCAATTCATCTGCTTTAAGAGTCAACACAAACAGAATAATTCATCCCCTGATAGAGCAGAGCTCATCCTTCTCTGTCATCCTCTACTTTATTTGCAATTTCTATGAAGCTCTCAGTCATGTTGCATTAGCCCACCAGGGACCCTTCCCTGTTCTAAACAAGCAAATCAGTCCTGAGAATAGATAATCTGACATGCATATTTGAATAGAGTATTACAGCTGACAGTTGTTTGTAAACGCTGTTTAGTCAAGAGATGATGTTGATGAAGTGTTACTGTAGCTCAACTGGAACAGCGTGGCGCTAGAAACATCAGGGTCAAGGGTTCAATCCCAAGGGATTCTGTTGACTTATTAAATGTATATTCCAAATGTACAGTAGATGCAGAGACTTCTACAGTAGGATTTATTAAAAGTCTTTGTTTAGTAAAGTCTTATATACTAAATAGATATACTAAATATCATGTTATGAATTATGCAACAGAGAACATATCTGCAGACAGATAATTCACTATCAGAGACCCAGTAACTGCAACAATAGTTAAAAACAAATATTATAACTACAGTATATAGATATATGTATCAGGTACATGCATTTTTGGCCAATTTATGTTTACAGTATGTGTATTTATGTGTACCTCCCTTGCCTTCTATGAAAGCTAAGAAAGTCAAAGTACAGTATATTATGTAAATTATGTCATTATTGTCATTATGTCATCATGCCAACTTACAAATTTGATGCAATGTTTTAAAGGACAAATTGTTATTTTGTATAACCAGTGGCTTCCAAAAACACAACAATATTGTATTTATAATGTTACTAAAACACATCATTAATATTAATGCTTGGCTCTCCTGGTATCAATTAAAATTATTATAGCTGCCAAAAAGACAACAGTTTCTCTGTAGAAATTTCATTTTGATTTCAAGAGAGGTTAATCAAATATACTACAACTTCAATATAAAGCTGTCTCTTCTGAGCACATTACCTCGAGTCACCCCTCATTACCACAGCATATTTTTGAAGATGCACATTTAAAGGTGCGCTTACCCTAGTAAGACGCCCACATGCACAGAGAAATATTTCCTTAGAGCAATGTGTAATTGCACTTCTGTAAGGGTCTCCTTTGACTCACAAGCACTAAAAAACCTTAAGGGAGTACTGCTAAATCTATCTCATGTAATGTTCTGACAAAATAATGCAGGGTGGTAAAATGTGGATTTGTTTAGGTAAGAATATTTGCTGTATGTCATAATTCAACTTTAACCAGGGCGTATTGCTTTTTAAAATATTTACTGTTTTATCTGTTTTACAATACTTTAAAGACTCGAACTTGACTACAATAAAGACCTTTTATCCACAATAAAGTTAATGCATTTGTTTTCCTACCTGTGTATATTGTGAAATGCATTATTTCTGCATACGCAGCAGTAAATCTATGCAAAGCTGTAAATAAAAAACAAAAACCCTCTGAAATGAAGAATTATTAGCTCTTCAAAGGAACCAAGTGGAAAACTGCTACACATCATAAACACTTCTGTGTAATCATTGTGCTAAAAGATCACAAAAAACACCTTTTATTTTATCACCATGAGTTTACAGTCCGAGTCACTTTGTTCAGTAATCAACACTTGTCAAATGTCTAACATCTTTTTTGTAGCTGTTGTTATACAGTAAGTGGAAAAGCATGTAGAAAGCATGTTTAAATAATCAGCAGCCAATTCAGCATTTTTTTATCCTCATAAGAGCTCATTTCATCCACTTAGAACTTCTTTAGATGTGCATCAAATGGTCATTAAATGAACCAATTTTATTATACTTATATAACTTTAGTATTATATATATTACTAGTATATAGCTTTACAAAAAAGTTTAAAAACAGATCCACTGACTTATTGTTTCACAGATATTAAGACAAAATAAAGTCAACATCTGTACTGTGAAAGACATTTTACACAGAATGTTTTTATCCCCAAGCTGCATAACTGTGCATTGCGCAATATAACATCACAAATGTGCTTTTGCGTCCTAACCTTTAAGTAGCTTAACCTTTAGGCATTTACACACTTTGAGTACTGTACATTTGAACTCTCCCTCAAATACGCTCACTCACGCTCTGAACATATTTTGCTTGTGAACCTATTACTCTGACATTTCAGCCCTGGCATGCTTGGCATTTAGCAGAGTAAGTTCAGATGTAATTCAGCGAGGGTGCCCCGGATCTAGCAGATGAAAGACTGAGAGATTTGGCTCAAAGGAGACAGCGAGTCAAAGACTGCTGACTTCATTTGGTCTTATTGTGTTTATCAAATGAATGCCATCTGTATTTGTGAGAAATGATTGGACCCCGGCGCTCAAATAGTCAGCGTGGGTCAGTCGGGGAAGTGAAGCGTGAGTGTTCTGACAAGGCCGCAGAGAATTAGGTTCAAAAGTAAACCGGCGGGGCATGTTAGTTCTGTCGGAAAGATTAGCAATTTGTGAACTGCATTTGTAGTGCAGGTTCATATAATGTTATTAGTCTTGTGTTGTTCTTGAGGGGGTGTGGTCTATATTTAGGCAATACCACAAACAAGGTACTGTTACTTATCAAAATCTTGCCAACTTAGAAATAGCTCTAGAAAAATTTTTAAATACACTACATATAAAAATACAGTAAGAAACAGCCCCAAACTATTCAATGTGAAAGTTTAAAAAAAGGCATGTTTCACTTACAATACTAATATTTATTACAAGGTGCTCTGAAATACTTGATTTTGATTGGCCGTTTGCAACATATTCAGGTTAGTTATTCGCTGATAACAACTGCTCAAAACTAACAACAATAAAAATAATTTACTTATCTAATTTACTTAATTTTTATTTAAATCAGATAGAAATATGCTTAATTAATAATATACTGCATTAGAGAATATATTACAAATGATTAAACCAAATTGGTTGTTCATCTTGTTTGAATGTTGTGTCTAAAGCTGATAGGAAATGTTTTTTGTTGGAAGGTTTGTGTTTGTTACAAATAAGCTAATAAAACATTTTAAAATCAATATTTTATGTCCAATATTTACTTATGTACCAAGCTGGTTATCACAGAATAAACCCTTACAGTGATAAAGACCCAGAACGTCTCCAAGTTAATTATTAAAAGAATTAAAATAATAATAATAAAATATCAAATGTTAAAAAGGGGCTAGTAATATTATCAATAATATGATATAAACTTAATTTAAATAACAAATAATACAATTTTGCACTGGCCTAGTGAGCATAACAACATAAGAGGATGTGAAGTTTAAATATAAATCTGAATAATATAAACCATCTTCCCCTCCACCAAACTTTACAGTTTGTTCCACTCATTCAGGCATGCAGCGTTCACCTGACATCTGTCAAAGCCGGATTCATTCGTCAGACTGCTGTATGGTAAAGCATAAATCATCACTCCAGACCCAGACATCACTCCCACTGCTCCCGTACAACAGAAGTGAGTTTCACACTACTTTAGTTGACACTTGCCATTTTGCATGGCGATTTTAAGCTTGTGTGGAGCTGCACGGCACAGGAAACTCATTCAAGATGCTCTTGACAAACAGTTCTGACACTGCCTGTGTACTGTATCCATCTCTCTTTCTCTCACAGAGTCGACCACAGCTTGATTTGCGGGGGCTTCACTGGTTCATGAACGAATAAAGGATTGGTGTCGGATATGATATTATACTATTGAACTAGTATATATTTAGGTATATATCTAAGGCTGAAATCTAGAACTCTATACCTTACCCAGATTCACAACGTAATAATAATTTATACGCTAAGCTGTCAGGTCTGATTTCACACAATATGTCAGTTTGACGTTATTTGACTTCAACTCACTCAAAAAAAACCCGATGTAAACCTGCAATTTTATGTTTTAAACAGACGATTTTGCAATATAGATGCAAAAGTCATGGATTGCAGCTTTAAACAAATTTAAAAAAAAAATGCTTTTAGATAATATTAGCTATGTGCAGTATACTGTACTGATTGTGATGATTATTACATTGTGCATTCGTGAGCAATACAGCATCCCACAATGCAATGCTTCAACAGCCATTTACAGTATGATGGATGAACCCAGAAGCAATATAATGCCCATTGTCTTGCATGCGACTTGATTATTATTTGATCAGACTGCCAAAAGACGTTAAAGCATTTTACGTGAAACTGCAGTAAAATGCAAAGCAACCTCAGGTGTACTAATTTAATTTTTTAATAAAAGTACAACAGACAAACGAGAACAGACTGCTTTGTCCTGTCGTTTCAAATGAACCTGCAGGCCCATCTCTTTGTTAGCATGTCCAACGTATCTAATTTGCATGTGAAGGTAGCAGTGCATTGATGGAGCGATGCGGAGACTGGAGGGGGTTCCCAATTACAGTGCCGCTGAGTTAGCACAATGCTGCCACATCAGCTGCAATCAAACGCTTACAGAATAAGGAAAGGCTGCATGCTACGCTGTGCATTCTGGGTAGAACGTATCATGCTGTGACTGAGGAAATAGACAGAATGACAGGTGCATCCGCAGCATTGCCCAAGGCACACAAATCTCAGATTGTTGGGGTTTGACATCATTATTTGACAAGTCTATAAAATAAAAAGTCTTCAAAACTTTTCTCATGTGCTTTTCTCGATAAATGATATAAAAATGAATTATCATTACCCACCGACCCACTTTACCCCACTCTCATATTGATTATCGATGGCTTGCTTGTGGAGACCTACATATAAGATATGAGAAAAAGAGAGTAAGGGAGGGACAGAGATCATTATAGTGGCACCAGAGAAACCACATAAAGAGAGGCAAACCCTTCCCCAGGCCCAACATCAATTCCCCTGCCCAGGTAATTCAATGCAATCTATTGTTAATTCACACAGAAGGAGACTTCTGATTAACAGAGTCCTTGTGGACCACCAAGCCTCCTCGCCACACTCATACGCTTCCTTTAATTAGGACGCAACAGTCAGCAATACATTTCTCAGAATTACATTAGTATTCAAGTGGCCTTGACACCCCGTCCCTATATGCTCCCAAAGGACAAATAGCCAGAGCTGCAATCAATTGTGTCAAAGCCAGAGAGGGACCGAATGCTGACTGAACTCTGAATGTGGGATATAGGTGGGCAACTCATGCACCCTCAAGAGTTTTTGTATGTTTAAATCATTATTTTTAATAGTCAAGTCACATCCATAACACAACACATATTTCCATTTTTTGAAATAAATATCTTGTGCATAGGCTGATACTTTTTGATGTCTACACTCAACAATGGTTTAGTAAAATATACAATATAATAAATACATTTTGTGAAAATTTATATTTCAAGTTCTGACTTACATTGTCACATCCATAACACTGGAATCTGAAATCCTTTTTCTGCAATTTATTCCCCCACGTCATCATTTCTCAACATGCAAGCTGTTATTGTTTGTCAAGTGTATATTGTAAAATGACCATTTGAGCGCAGACAGAAACCTGTGTGTATGCTTATTTGTGTACATATCACACTCTGGACCCTTCAACTATCATCAATAAATACATGGTTTTGAAAAGCATGGATTTGTGGACTGTGCGTAACACATAGCAGACACATTCGAACAAAACCGGCAAACAAAGGCCAAGCTGGTGAAATTGTCTGTCACACAAACAGCATCTGGTGAGTGTTTTTATTTTCAGACATATTGCTTGTTCCCGGAACTGACAGGAATGCACACATTACAGTTTTTTGGTCACGGCAGTAGTTACTGACAGTGTCTCTGAAGGTAAAAGTCTATAGAATACTATAGTCATGTGACCACTAATAGAATACTGTCACAAATGTCAAACTACAGGCAATAAATCATCTGTGGTATAAGGGAAAGCAGTTGGCTTGGGGGAAACATAACTGACATGTATGACCTCTCCCGCCTGCACTTTAATCATGCTGGAGAATACAGTCTGTGTGCTATGAGAGCAAATGCTGCATCTCAATTCATCTCTATAGTACTCATCCTTATCTGCACTCGTCCTCATGCTCGGGTTGAGAGACGTTCAGAATTTAAGAACTGACTGTCTCTTTTCATGTGTTGGAAATTGAATTGGCCACGCCCCAACATCATCTACTGAAGAAGAGCATTATAGGCTTTATTCAGACAGGTTAAGAACAGTTAAATAATGCAAATAAATAACTCCTGCATAGTTCACTTTTGAAAAGAAGGTCTCTAAACAAATGACTGTGATTAAGCGATGAATTTATTTTATTATAGTTAAAAATGAATTCATAACGGCACACTCATTATCCTAAAAAACACCAACATTCACAAGCGTTCTAATGGCTCCCGTTTACAGCATCAGTATCGCTGCTGACGTAATGATGTGTAAAAGTGAAAAGAGAATTGGGCCGGTTTAAGACATGAGTGAAAACCTAATGCAGTCTGGCTGCTCGTCTTTGAATTTTTCTCAAGGTTATAGACAAGTCAGACGAGACCGGTTACTGAGCGGAGCAACAGCAGTCGACAAACATTAGTAAACACAAAAAAATGACTAATTATCCTGGCAACAACATTTACCATGTAAGTCTCTCTGTGGACCATTTTCAGTGCAGTACAGAAGCTTTGGGGCAGTTCATGCGTCAGTCCACCTGTCTCACTGGTCTGTTAGATTCTCTGGATTTCTGTTACAGCTGCCCAGTGGAGGCATGCTGGGTTACTACCTGTGGTGTCAGTATATGTATCTGATCTGTTTCATTTGTAACATCCTCAGGCAGGAATCTCTCCTTCAGCCCTGGGTATTAGGGTTGTGTGCTGTCCATCAGTGACCTGCACTGCACACTTACCACCAACTGAGCTGCTATCAGTCTCCAGCAACATCCAGTAAGACCACAGAAATGTCGTTCTGCTTTTCTGACTGTGTAAACCACATGTAATTTAGATGCCCCATGAAAACAAAATTGGAGTTTTGTGGCTTTAAGCATTGAGGCCACCTTGTATGCTAGTAAACTTACAACGTTGGCAAGCTAAATTTTTGCAGATACAAGCATTTCAAATCTCATCCCAGAAAGCAGACCAATTAGCAGAGTAGAGTAGAGTAGAGTAGAGAGTAGAGTAGAGTAGAGTAGAGTAGAGTAGAGTAGAGTAGAGTAGAGTAGAGTAGAGTAGAGTAGAATAAAATAGAATATGGAATAGAATATAAAATAGAATATAGAATATAAAATATAGAATAGAATAGAATAGAATAGAATAGAATAGAATATGGAATGGAATGGAATATATAATATAATATAATATAATATAATATAATATAATATAATATAATATAATATAATATAATATAATAGAGTAGAGTAGAGTAGAGTAGAGTAGAGTAGAGTAGAGTAGAGTAGAGTAGAGTAGAGTAGAGTAGAGTAGAGTAGAGTAGAGTAGAGTAGAGTAGAGTAGAGTAGAGTAGAGTAGAACATAGAACATAGAACATAGAATAATACATTAACATTTACAATTGAATTAAAATAGAATAGAATAAAAAATACATAAAATAGGTCCTTCAATTTGTCCAGCTCAAACTTCCTGTTTCAATATAAAATAGGTCACAGAAAACACTGGTGGTCAAGTGGATTCACAGGGAGTTGAACAAGGTTTTAAAAGGATTATTTCCACATTTGCACTCCATAACATACAAAGGCATTTTACATTTGATTTTATAGATGTAATTATTAAAAATGATACTGTATGTGTGATTTATCCTTTGTGCTGTAACCCAGAGTAATAATGCATTACCTGCGGCTTATACAGTATAGCAGCTTTTATGTAACTGCTATATATCTGAACAAACAGGCTGCCCTATGATATTAGAAGTTAATTGTGTTTAAAAATTAATAATTAGGTGAACGAGATGTCTTGGGAGTTTACTGGGATCAATTATAACCAACCACATTAATTATGAATATCATGAATTTATAATGTTATGAACGATAGTGTTTGCCACAATACACAAGTGTTATGCCCCACTCCATATATTCGGCTTGTAATTAAAGAAATAATAATCTTTCCACCCCAGATTATTATTCCTTTAGTTCCTTTAGAATTCTCTTGGCTACAAAAGAGGGGCAAAGGTTTACTTTTACATAATAAACACAATTAAGTCCATAAAGGCTACTTCACTGCAACGAAAACAACATCTCTATCTCAGCAACGTTCCAGTTTGTCGGGTAAGTAACAAAGAGACAAGCTCAGCCTTGACAGCTAAGTGCAATGTGTAATTTGAATAATTAAACATTACTGGAGGCTACCACGCTGAGCACATCTCCTCGCTCGATGTGATCTCGCCCTTGCAGGACGAAAGCAAAGTATCAGGAGAGTTTTACATCCCCTCAGGCCACAAGAAAGCCAGACATTGTCCTCCCTGAATCTCATTTGAGTACATGGTCCATAATATGATGAGACAAAAAAGCCACATGATACAATAACTGAAAATATCTCCCTGTGTGTATTCAAGCAATGAGCAGAGGCAAGTTTAAAGAGGCTTTTGATATCATACAACACTGCGGTCTTTAGTATTCTTCTGAACTCTTTTTTCTATGTATGCGATAGTGGCACTTGTAACATCAGCAGAGGGTGTCATGCATTATCTCAGTGTTTTAAATGCTCGTTGACTGTTTTTAAGAGATACTCAAATACTCTTAAAGTGTGAAATAACTAGGTGCTACAGTAATAAGTTTGTCAAGGTCAATCACAAGAACAAAAAATCAGATCATCTTCTAATATCAATCTGTGTAGCACGAGTCAAACGTCTCTTGAGGTGAGTCTGAAAACCTATACAAACACAAAATCTCAAGTAGAGATTACGTGAGAAAAAAAACATAACAGAACTGGCATAACTTAAGTTCCAAAAGACTTAAGAAAACCATATAAAAGTTTAGCTGTATTTGCACAGAAGATGAAAACATCTGATCTGATGATGAACTTGACTGGAGTTTCTTTCACCATCATTTCTGTTTTAAAATGACGACAACATTTGTCCTACTAAAATTTCACTGTGTCTGAAGCATATCTGGTTTGTTCTTTTGGATTCCTGCTTCCATTTGTCATTGCCTGTCATTTATTAAGATAAGGGCTAATGTTCAGGCTAGAATTACTGTATTCTGTACACTATGTATGGTATAATCTGATTTTAAAAGCACAATAACATGGCTAAAAGTATGTGGAAACCCAAACAAAACACGCATGTGTACTTTTAGAATAATTTAATAGGGAGTTGCTCTTCTCTCTGGACTGTTCTGGATGTATGAACACATACAGTATGTCCACATGTAGTCTGTTTACTATGTGCATGTTTAAATCAGCAAGTTTTCATCTATACAATAAAAATAGATATTGCGATTTTTATCCAATCTTGTGTAAAAATAACCTTTGGTAGACCCATGAAAAAACAATTCAAAAAGAGCATGCTAACAGTTGCTGTAGATAGTGTCTCAACTATTAAACTTGAATGAAAGGTCAAGTCAAGTGCATTGTGGGAATCAGTATTTCACCAGTGTGGTCTGTATTTTTATCTACTTGGTTTATTTCATGCATACAGAAAAGGTATTGCACATAGTTTATATTTCTGAAAACTGAGGAATATATTAATCCCGTGGCATCGACAGGGAGGATATCAGATATATACTAAGCTTGGTATAGACCTCAAGTTAGTAGTATTTTCTGACTAATGTTTTATACATTTCCTATAACTTAATATTTATATTATGTTCATGATTTATTATTATACATGAATAATTCATATTATTCATAAATAATAACACTTATTCTGTCAGGGTTTCTTTAAACATATTTTTATTCTAACATCTACAGTAAAATCTCTTTTACACTGCCTAATATGACAGCAATTATCAAGCATATCTCACCAAATACACATTTATACATACACAAACCAAAGCGAAAATTCCACTCGAAGTAAATCAAACCCACGTTCGTAAGAAGGTCTCAAGGAGACACAGGCACCCATAAATCAACCCAGTATTTCAGAGTCACAATAAAAAAAAAAAGTTTTTCTGAGCCTCTTAACAAGATGCTCAAAGTACAGAGACAAATGCTTCAAATCTCTCAGGACTTGTTTCCATCATCCAGAGAGGATATAAATGACTCTGTGCATCGTTTCCTTAGATTTCACCAGAGAAACAAAGTAAAAAGACACTCATTTATCTCTCTCCACACTGGCCGGCTTTCAGTCACCTCTGCTTGCCTTTAATAACCCCCATTCAATGAAAATGACCCATGCAGCCTGTTTCCAGCATCCATTTCACAACATCTCTAACAAAAATCCATTTTTGTTGTATATACATCTATATGCCCTTTGTGTATTTGTCCTTGACTACTACTGTACCTTCTTGTACTTACAGTACATTAAGCTGTTTATGTCATCCTCTAGGGGGTGACATCATTTTTTGGTCTCACTGTAATCACAAATCACACTGTTACTGTATATGATAAAGTTTATAATAAGGTTAAAAATGGTTTTAAATGATTAAAATGAAGCTAAAGTGTACACTTAATTTACTGAGCAAGTGCTAACTAGGTCTGTACGGTCAATTATTTTGTGAACAAACAGACTATTATTAAAATGAATTAAAAAGTATGTAGAAGTACTTATATTACTTTCTCACTCTTACTCTCTTGTCTACACCCCACTCATCTGTTCCTGAATCCTCTCAATTTATTTTGAAATTACTTCTGCGGGAAACATGATATCCCCTCCGCCTAAATCGAGTTTGGAGAGCTCACGTTTTTCACAAGAGTTAATAGAATGGGTCTGTTTGTGTTCATGTGCGTGCTTGATTGATTCCCAAACCCTGACAGCATTGTCTCTTCTCGCCGGGCAGAAGGATAATTTGGTGTTCTTCTCTTGGCAGTTGCTGTCAGTTGGTTGGGTGCAATCAGAGATCTGAGGTATCATTTAAGGGCTTTAGGGCTTCATACCAGAGCTGTGGTCAAGCAACACTGGGTCATGAACTCGTGGTCACAGAACGATCTGGAAAACAGCACCCCTACAGCAACTAAAAGATAAGTGCTTTGCTGAAAATCACATCAGCAGTGGACGAGCAGTGTTGCATGGGTCAGCACAGCCCATAAACACTCACCCTGACAATTACTGATACTGTAAAACTCTTCTGAGCCGTGCTTCTTGTAGTAAAGCATATGCCAGCAGTTAAACATTAAGGTTTGATGGTATTTTAGGTCGAAGCAGGGGCAGGGAGAGAGGGAGAGAGAGAGAGAGAGAGAGAGAGAGAGAGAGAGAGAGAGAGAGAGAGAGAGAGAGAGAGAGAGAGAGAGAGGGTTAAAGTTTGTAGTGGGGTTAAAGTGTCATAGACAACTTTGAAAGTATTTTTTAAATAGGCAGAAGGTTTCATGATTTTTATGAATTAATATAATAAATAGTGGAATAAAGAAACTACAGAAAATACAAAAATAATTGTGATATCAAGGTTCTTCAACATGAAAAGAATGTCCTTGACCTGAAAACCATCACCGTTCGCACTTATATTCATATTTGAAATATTCATAGTTGAAATTTAATGTAATCATAAAATATATATGGGTGGAAAGGTCTAAGATTCAAAAATAAATATTTATTTATACATTGTAATATTTATACAATGTTAATGATATAAAAAAACTAAACTAAAAATTGAATGTAAAAAGTCTAAAATGTAAAAAAAAACAATATGTGCAGTGACAGTTATCAGGTTAAAACAAAAGGGCAAAAGAACTTCTACAAGTCACGTATTAAAAAATTATTCATGCAAATTGTTATACTAATATTATAATTTCATATTAAAATTAGGAATGCAAAATCCACCAGTGGCCTTAGACTTTCAGTCCCACTGTACATTTTAATGAATGAAGCCATTTCATTTTAGTTCCTAAGAACTGTTTATTATGATAGACAACTCATTTTTAACCTTTTCAAGATACAAATGCACTGACAGTTTGACCTTGTTGTACTGCTGTACTAACATTTGTAAAGAGCAATGTTCTGAATCCAGTCTTTGAAAGCCCTGAAAGCTCATACAGCGTGTGGTAACCGGAGGGCATGGCGTCTGCAGATGCTTTTGTGCCAGCCCACGGTGCCATTTTGAGTCCGTAATTGTTTTGTGTGAATAGAAAGAGTGATAAGCTGAAAAATAGTGAAGAGAAAATGATAGAGTGACATTTAAAGTCTAAGCAGCCGTGTGTCCAGTTGCCTCTTATTCACTCTCTGCAGCATTTTCATTTATTTAGCACATGCCTGTTCATTTTGTAGATGAGCAGAAATTGATTATTTAAACCCTCATGTTATATTGCACAAAGCAGGTTTTCTTAAAAGCAGATATAAAGCATATATATATATATATATATATATATATATATATATATATATATCTGTGTGTGTGCAAATAAAGCTTAAACAGCTTTAATTGTGCCTTAAAAGAAACCAGCCTTACAAAACTAAACGTTCACCAGTGATTTGTTTCTATTCATAACAAGATAGATTAAAAAAACTCGCTCTCTCTCTAGGCCAGGTCATACACACTCCCTAAACAAGTTATAACTTGATATTTGTCCTCTATATGCAAATAACCATACAAATGAAACTTGCTATACAAACAGTAAGTCCATTTTTTGGTTCGTATCAAAACAGTAAGAAAATATTATAGTACATTAGACTTAAATTAAGTACCTAGATGTGCACACAGTGCTCTATTGGCCATCCACAGTGTTTAATTTTAAAATAATTCAGTATGGCTGAATAACCACAGTACTTTGTTTAAGCCTGAATAGTCTTTATGCCAAATCTAGCTGGCAGTGGGGAGTTGATTAGTATGACCAATTAGTAAATTGCAGAGCGCTGGTGGACGGGCACTTCTTCAAACCATGAGTTTTGCTGTTGGTAGCAGATCTGCGACGGCTGGGTTTTGTGCGTGGACTAAAATGAACAGACCTCACAAATAATGGTAATGACTGGAAAGCAGAGGAAATGACATTTCATTAGGTCTGCAGTTTTTTAGATTTTAATGTTGGGGTGGCGTCCCTCCACATGCCCAAAACAACTTGATGCATATACAGATTTAAACTAAAACTCCAAAAATCGTTGGTTGAGGTCCAGTAATAGGCTCTGAGTGATTAAGGAACTTTATGACAGTTAAAGCATTTCTTAAAATTGCAGACTTATTGAAATGTTAAGCCCTGCAACGGAAGCCATTAATAATAATAAATTTGTTTATTCTTTTTACGACTGGACAGCACATAAACCCACCAGTACAGAATTGCCACCACAGCAGAAAACATAGTTTTAGGAGCAGATGACGGTGCACAAGTGTATAACTGCGGCTCTCCTCAGCAATTTACTAAATGGTCTTTGCATTGAGCTCCTGTCAAATGTATTGGCAATAAGAATTTTGAACTTGATCACTTTTACTTAAAGCTCCTGGTGAAATCTACAATTTACAGCATAACAGTCATTCAACACTTGACATCGTGAGTGTGTCTAGCCATAATGGGTTGAAAGAGAGAGCGACAGGAAGTTTCAGTAAAAAGCATGAAAATTGCAGAGTTCATCCTTGTACCCTGATGAAATCAAAAGCCTGCTTTCATTTGGGAGGTAATCCATATGCAAGACACATTCACACTGTTCTTCTCCAAATGGGCAGATGTGATTTAGGAAACTTTCTGACCTTCTTATCTGAGCTTCTGACATGCTGTGAATGCAGTGTGTATATCTGATGGATATTTGCCGCATCAGAGATATTTGGAAGGCAAGGCCATAGGCCTGACATTATACTGCGGCACAGACTGTTGTATTTTCAGGAAATTCAGGAAATTTTCTATAATTTGGAAAGCAGTATTGTTGGTTTAAAGGAATAATTTTGACATCATTTCCTCTTGTCCTTTCAAACCCGTATGACTTACTTCCACAAAACACAAAAGACCATATAAACAGCTTTCTGTGAGAAACTATATAACTAAAATTCAGCTATAGTTTTTTTTTCCACCTTAGGTTTCCTCTACAGGGCAATTCCAAGCAAATGTCAACCTCACCAAGTTTTTACTATACTGATAGCTCGAGATGTCAATACTTGGTAGTTTAAAGACCCATGTGTGTTTCTAAAGTTTCTTTTCTATGTTTAAAGCAGGATTTCTGAGGTGCTATTTTCGTAATCGTCACATCCATAACAGTCCATATTCCTCATAAATGAGCACATGAAAATGAAAAGAACAATTTTATGTTATTTGAATGTTCTTTGCATAACCAAAAACTATTTGCTCTTCTTAAAATGGATAATTGATATTTTGGTGATTTCTGGATCAACAGTAAAATATAAACAGATGTTTCAATATATTGACAATAAATACATTCTGTGAGAATTTATATTTGAAGTAGTTATAATTGAAAATGTCACGTCCATAATGCTGGAATTGCCATACGTGTTCATAAGAGTTTGTCAGATTTATGAATAAATCATAGATAAAACTAGTTATTAAATCAGTTTTCATTTGTGCCTGAATAATCATTTGTGCCTGAATAATTCATTTGTCCACTGCCAGCTGGAGGTCAAGACAATCAGAATCAGAAGTGAATAACTTTAGTTTTGGTCTGTTTTGCACACAAAGCAATCACGTGGCTTTAAAAGACTTTTAAAATACACTGTGGTGCATGAGTCATACTGTATGGACCACTTTTATGGTCTGTCTGAAGGTTTTATTGTAATTGAATGGAAAAAAATAAAGCCCAATCTTCAGAATTCCTCCATTTCGTGTCGCCTGAAAGCAAGTCATACAGGATTGGAACGAGGTAAGAGGGTGAACTGTTCTTTTTATCCTAAACTGAATAGAAATACTGGTTGTACTGTATATACGTTAAGAGCAGCCTGTCTAGATACTGTATTTCACTCTTCAAACGCAGCAGGTTGTGTTTCAGACCAGCTTGTCTGTGTTCTTCACATACAGGCTGATCTGCAGATTTGTATTAGTCTGTCCTGTGCTGATGCATAATGAATGTTCTAGTTAAATAAGTGAAGACGCTGCAGAATCAGCACCGCAGAGCGAGGTGAACATGAAGCTGGACAGAGTTCATGTTTTCATCAAATTAAACTCATTACAAATTATGATTAAAAAGAAACCCCTTAATAACATATCAAACAAAGTCAGTCCTCCCTGAAGGCAAGTCATCCGTCTCCCTCATTGTTGATGTAAAATTGAGATATTTTTCAAAACACTATTGGTATACAGACTGTACATGATTTATGAACGCACTAGAAGAAACTATTTCATACCATCTCATAAAGACGGTTTGCAAGTCTTCAAAGAGTTTCTACAGAACACATCAGGGTTGAGGCTGCTGTGATTTGATCTGTACTTATGGAGAAATGCAGCAAAGGAGTGATAAGCCAAAGGCACCAACACAAATGTGAAGGGATGATTGAAGAAGTTTGAAGAAGGAAATGTTCTTCAGGCAATAAATAAATAAAGAAATAAATAAAGGACTACTGAGGAAAACTCCTGATAATGAAATTCAACAAATCTGTCCCTGATTTCCTCTCTGATCAGGCCCTCCCTCAAGAGCCTGTAATTGGATTGAAGAAGAGCAGCTGAATTTTGATTAATGAGTGTGCTGTAGGTGTGGGAGAGGTGGGAAAGGAGAGAATGAGGAAGAAACCCGAGCACATTTACCTTATCTGCCTGACAGAGCTAAAATCGTGTTTAACCCAGGGCTTGTGAATGTTTAATGAACAGATTATTACCTGGACTGGTTTGTTAACTAATCTTACCTTTACTCCTGCCATTGTGGCCTGTAAGTAATTGAATAATGTGCTTTTGGAGACTAACATTAAAAACTCAATGAAATTGTTTTATTTTGTACATCACAAAATTTTACCCCAACGGTTCTTATCTAAGATTAACACTGTCAATTGTGCATAAGGTTGTCAGTCTGTTTTGACTCCTTAATATGGCTGCTTATACACAGTTTAGTTATTTATGAGAGTAACAACCCTATTCTAACCAACTATAAACTTTACAGCAAAGCCATGCTGTGTGAACAGAATCACACTGGACAACTGGATAGCGAAGACCATGATGCAGAATTGCTTTTGAATTTAATGCACGGCCGATCTTCCAACATTAAATAGGCTTTTGTGCTACAAAAAAAAAGCATCCAAAGACCCCACTTTTCTGAAAATACAGCTAGTTTAGAAGCAAGTGTATTGAAACAATACTTTGTTGACATAGAAGGTACAATCGTTCATATTTACATCTGTTACTATGGTTACAGGCGTCACATCCATTGTTACATCCAGTTGGGGTACTAAATAACAATATACTGTGTCATGACATATCAAGATAAAAAATTAAATATGTATTATAGAACTATATGAAGTATTTTTTACAATATGATGACTGTATAATTCTGTTAGTTGAACTATTGGTTGAACATGTGACATATATAAACATATACAATTGCTCTCTTGTCTCCTAATATTTGTAAGTCACTTTGGATAAAAGCGTCAGCTAAATGCGTAAATGTAATGTAAATGCTATTCTATGATGTAGCTTTCCTAATTCTCTTCTTAAAAATCTTTTTTTTTTAGTGATAGACCTATTACATTTTAATTCATTTACATACAGTATTGTCAGTTCTTTAACAAACTATACAAAAATATTTGCTTGACCACAAAGCTTTTTGACAAGCTTCATTGCTGTTTTGTTGGTAAACAGAACGGCTATGATTTCCCACCAGCTGGACCTGCATGGAAGTGAATGCCGTTCTAATTTTGTCAAGATATTGATTGCAGATTATTAAAGCCTGAAAGTAAAACTGCATTAAAGAAAAAAACTACAGCCTAAATATTAATTTATATTACTTGTCAGTTTGGCAAGAACACGTTTTACGATGCCTGACATATTGCGCTACAAAAACACTTTATACAGGCTGACAACATCTCCCGTCTTGTCAAGAATTCATATGTCTAACCCGACTTTGATTACACTGTGCAACAGCAGAACGGACGAGCTTGCGAATCAGCTAAGAAACCCCACAACAGTATATTTTTAGACTGACTAACCCTGCAAAATTCACGGTGCACAGCACAACCGAACATCTCCTTGTTGAGGTTTTTTCCTTAATTTGACATCTGTTTCTGTCAGTCAATATGTGAACATGAAGCCCTAAAGACAATGTAAACTGATTTTCTTTAAACACATGATTCCAACACGTTTTGTTGATGTGTCTGAAATAATATGAATTTGAAGAAATTAACAGCATATTTTTAACAGTTTTGTTCACAACAGTTCTGTTGTCACAAGGCAGTTTTGTCATCAATCAAATTGTTGAAAACTTTATGTATCTGTGAATGTTTCCAGACTAAATTAGGATACAGGAGAGTTTCTGGCTGATGATCTGGCTCTTTCAGCATAAAATGTCAAAAATCATCTTTTACTCTTGTTTATTTGCTCTGTCCAGAACATGCTAGGGATGCAACGGTTATAGATTTTGTTGGTATGATTATAGTCTGATAAATAATCACGATTTCACGGTTATCACGATTATGCATTCATTAATTTCACAACACTATTAGTTTATAAAATCACATGAAAACTCCTTATATTTTAAAGTGTTATTTATTGCTGCCTTTTGAAACAGACATGAACTCAGTAACCAAATAATACAGCACAAAATAATAAAAACAAACAAAATTCAATTTCTCTCTTTGGAATTAAAGAAAAGTGAAAAAAGGTTTTTGACTTAAGCATAAGTAATACTTTGTGTCGGAGCCTGTGGGTGAGTGGACAACGCTCCAACCCGTTACCCTCTCTCTCCTCCAAAATCACTTCCTGTCTCTCTACACTTTCCTGTCAAAAAATGATAAAGGCAAAAAAAAAAAACTTTAACACTGATAATAAATAACAATCAAAAAATTGTCTGTCTATTTGGAATTAAATATAAGCTACATATTAGCTAAGTATTTCCCTTTTAAAGAAAACAAATGCAGTCAAAGGCTGCTGGACCTCTGTCTGAAAGGCTCTTCAACTATATTACAAAATTGTTTTGTATTTTCATTTTGTGTATTTTTTCCCACAACGTTTTGGACCAGAGTAGAAACATAATGAAAAATAAAAACAGGCGCTTCTTTGGAGGAAACAGAGTTTGGCTGCTAGGTGCCTCTGCCATTGTTAATTCAGTGTGTGTGCGTAATAGCCTCCGCGTCTCTGATAAACTCTGAACTTTAAACTGCCGCACCACTGGCATAACAGTTCCGTTCCGTGCGACAGAAACACTTTACGATTAATTAACCGTGACGATTTAAAGCGCGGTTAATAGTTAACGGTTAATAGTTATCGGTTAATCGTTGCATCCCTAGAACGTGCATGTGCATTCAGATCAACTTAACATTGAGACCTGTAGTAGGTCTGTAGTAGCTGTACCTGTAGTAGGCAGTAACTACTTGTAACTCTTCAGGTTTTCTGCTATTCAACACACACAACTCAGAACAGCACCGATTTCAACCCACACCCAGACAATCCGACACAAGGTCAATACACACACACACACACACACACACACAGTAATCCCAGCCAGACAGCGCTGAGGAAGGCTTTGATGAAGCTAAACCAGGAAGCAGAGATGAAAGAAAAACAGGAGCTAGTCCACAGTAAAGCTTGTTTTTATTTAACACACACACACACAGGGGATGCCGTCTACACACACTTAGACATCTGCAGATCGCCAAAGACTTCATAAGAGTTGTATAAAATATAATGGATATTAATAAATCAAAACTGGTTTACTGGTCTTAGCTGATATACCAGTTTTGAGCATTTATCAGCAGGTCATTCTGGAAGACCAAATAAACCAGTTGAACACCAACTTTAACCACCAAAGATTATCTTTTCCAATATTTTTTCAGATACCACAGGCTAAAATAGTCACTTGACTTTTAAACATGCTATTTAACCAGTTAAATAATACTTTTTATTAACTCAGTATTTGAAATTTTGGCCAGTGGTGAATTGTTTTACCTTATAAAAATAATGTAATATTTTAATGTAAAAATATATGCGTATATGAGTGTTATTCTAAACTAAAAAGCATGAAGTATTTCATCTCTGTTTATGTTGTGTGTTATATCTGAGAACATTAATAAAGTTGGTCTATATGTTCAGAAACATAAGGACAAGTACAGGAACATTAAAGTTATAAAGTACTTTTCTCTGCAGCATGTCCAACACTCAGCACAGCTAAAGCAATCGAGAACTAGAACCTAGAACTTATTTTCCACCTAACCAAGGTATATCTGAGAGGATAATAGTGTAAAAGAACTGCAGATATTCTAGTCCTGAAAGGATATGAGGGTGACAAGATCTCTTATGACAAGGTCACCAGCAGCATTTGTGCTGTATAATCACATGCCCATGTTGCTTTGCAGAGGATATCTGTCCTATCTAGATGTTACTATCTATAACCACAGAAGCAACTTCTATTCTGCTATTATAATTCCAGTTTTTAGATGTACATCAGGTACGAGAGCCATGCCTAGAGGGTTTGTCAATTCAGTCTTTAGCATGTGCTGTTGTTTTGTTTTTCTCTGATGTATGGATTCAGGCATGTTTAACAGAACTGAACTTTGTTTTTTGGATTTTAACGGGCCTCTCTGTAGTGTGTTGGTGGACCTTTAAGAGCACACCAAGGAGTATATTTCTAAATGATTTTTGTGGTTAAAAAGTAAAGGAATGTCAGTTCACATCTGCAATAACTGAGCAAGAAGGCTTGGAAAACAGGCATATTCTTTAAAAAATAATTGAAGTACTACAAAGACATGATTATATTTCATTGGCCATGCACGCTCCTTCATTTCACACAGTCCTCAGACATACACATGGAAAGTAATGGACACTTTCATTGCAATATTGGTCATGCAGGCTCCAGTGATTTGCAATTTTACTATCATTATCACATCAGATAATCTCTTTGGCTGGAAGAAGTCAGACCGAGTCTAGAAGATTGCATCCAAAATGTTGCTGCTTTCATCTGTGACTTAAAATTCAACATTATGCTACCAAAAAAACAATGACCTTTATATATTTATATATTTTTCAGATGATTTAATAACTTTTCTAATCTATAAGATTGTTATAAAGGGCAGGTACAACCTCACATAATCCCTCTCATAATTTATGGTGAAGTAGATGTCTGTTTTTCCTTTCATACAAGCAATCCTATTATTCTCACGATTTTAAAGTTTCCTACTGTTTTGACCCGGAGGTGCAGAACACAATAAAATATAAAAAGCAAACCAAAGATCACAAAATAAAGCCACAACATAACAAAAAAACACGACAACTGCACTGAATTAATATACATGTACGCATTTCCACCTGGAAATGATGTGGTGCACTTTCACTTAACGTTAATGTGAGTAAAATCATTACAATTTTGATTTTAATGTTGCAGAATAACGATTTGGTTTTGGTATTAATGGTTAATGGTTTTAGTATTAAGGTGCATTTTTGTTGTTGTGTGACTTAAATCTTTTCTGTATTTTCTTAATTTTGCTACTGTGAGCAATTTCCATTTTGTTTTGTCTTAATTAAGTTATGCTTCGACTTAATTCAGTTATATTGTCCCTCACTTCAGTTATGTTTTCTTTATTGTCCTTTCTTTTTCTACCTTGTGCTTTTAAAATTAAATCAGTGTATGTCAGAGAATGATGGGTTGCGGCCGGTCAGGTTTAGGGACTGGGATAAACAGGTCAGCAGTGCTGTGGCCAGCAGAAAAGTTCTCCAAAGGTTCATCATCATCAACAGGCTCCGCTCAAGAGCAGAGGATCGATTGTTTCATCTCCTCAGTGTACTGCTGAGATACATTCATCCTATGCTTTTTTCACCATGCTCATTTTTTCTCACTCTTTTGATCCCATGCTGTGGATGGATTTCTTTCGCTGGCTTTCAGAGCCTGTGCACGCACACATTTTCTACTTTTCATCACTTACTGAGCCAAGTTGCAGGTACGTTCTGGTGTTTGTACAATACTGAAACCCACAACAAGGGTAGATTGAGTGTCCGTGTATGGACAGCTTTCTGTGGAGTATATGATTGTTTTCTAGGAAAGATTACCAGATTCATCCAGTTTTTTATTGCTTTTTTATCAGAAAAGGTTTTTAGAGTGTCATTTCTATATTATTTACTGTTGATGTTTTAAATGCATGAAATGATGAGATCTTATAATCCCAAATCACTTTAAGATTTAATTTCATTAATTTAATAATAAGATTTTTTTAAGATTTAAATTCTGAGACTAATTTAACTTATATATAATAATATAAAGGATCTTTAAATTTTGTAATAAATTTGAAACCAGGAAACATTTAATAATCTGCATTTTTTGGTAATCTAATGCAAGTGAATTAGCACAATATGCCTGATTTGACTTTTATCATTATTTCTATTATTTTTAATTATAATTATATATATTTTTATAATAAGGATTAGTTTAGTTGCAGTATGCAGTCATGTAGGTTAAGCCATATTAAATAATATTTTACAGTGCACGATAACTTTGTTACTGTTAACTAATTTAAAAGTAAAATTTTCTTGTTTCTATCGAATCACACAAAATGCTATCGTACAAAAAACCACCTTAAGTCATCATGAGATGGCATTACACAGTCTACGCCAGCCTGAGTTTATGCTGTCATTACAGAAAAAATGGCCGTATGAAATTCACTGCAATTATTAAGTCAAATGTATATGCTCATATCATATGAATAAACATAAAAAATATATATTTCGCAAAATATAAATATTTTTGCTGTGGGTCTCAGACTTGAACACATACCTGCTTCTGGCTGATATGCAACAACCAAAGAGAAGTTTAGTTTGGGGTTATTTCAAAGCAGTCTCACGTTACTATTGCATATCAGCTAAATATGTAGATATTCTTGTCTAGAAAGCAGGAACTGGATGTCTTTGATGTTGGATAGCAGCAAATAGCCTACAACACCTGCATATCACTTTGCAACAGCCCTTTCCACCTAATAGCTCAGACTTTAATCCTTTTTAGCCCAAACTGTTACAGCTACGGACATCCAAGGACCATTGAAGGAGTATTTCAGGAGTCAAGATTCTCAGGATGCAATTGACTGCACAGGTATAGAGGAACATTTCTGGAATTTTAAGAGCACTTTTCTCCGTACAATTTTAGTCCTGAAGTTTTAAATGCCCTGAGTTTGTCTTGCAAGCACCAATAATTATGCTTTCCTGGTAGACATTGTGACATGAGAAGGGATTTTAATGCCAGAGCTACAGTATTATACTTTTATCTGTAAGAAAATACAAGCCTTCATAAAAATACAGGAAACATTAAAACAACTTTGCAATTTAAAACAGTGAAAACTACTTATTTAACAGTATAAATTGCATGGGAACATCATTTTACTGTTTATAAAAAACATCAAATTTTACGGTGACCTGTATTTTTAACTTTTAACTTAATTTTAACAATATTTTACTGTGAAAGTATGTGAATAATCTTGTTGTATATTTTTACTATAGAATATATGTGGCAATTAATAGCTTTCACTCTAAATATTTTTACATTATTTTCAAGTTAAATATACAATTTTGTTAAATCACCGATTTTACAGTATTATCAGCTTTTTTACTGTAGCTTTTTTTTGAGACCACAAACCGCTTTCCCTTTAATATTTTTATACACACACTAACATCAGTCCATCATCTGGCCACATACAGTATAGTACAGCACATGAACCCCTAATACTTCCGAATCGATTGATCGCCCTGGTGTAAAGCCATCCATTGGAAATGAACAGGGCCATGGGCTCAAGGGTACTTGAATTGTAATGAAATTCTGAGAAATGTATCATTGAGTGTTGTGTCCTAATTAAAAGAGCTGTATGAGTGTGGTGAGGAGGCTTGGTGGGCCACAAGGACTCTGTTAATCAGAAGTCTCCTTCGGTGTGAATTAACAATAGATTGCATTGAATTACCACAGCAAGAAAATTGATGTTGCTGAACCAACTATTATAGATTAGTTCATTTCATTGTAATGGCTCAGACAGCTTCTTTTATCTGCATTTACTGTATAACACACATGCATTGACCTATAAACATCTTTAACCCTCATTATAAAAAAGCTGGAGAATATTGTCATGCAATAAAACTGATTCATTTGAAATGATTTCTTCTTGCCGAGTATAAACTAAGCGTATTTCCTCATCAGTCCACATTTGCCAATATTCTGTGCCTTCCAAATGATGTTTTTCATACTTCTCTGGCTGTACGTGTGTGTGTAGGAGGTGTACCTGTACCTCTAGGGTTGCAGTATAAGTGAATTTTGGCACAGCAGGCAGTTTGCAGTACTAAACCTGAACCAGAAACTGTTTATCCTAAATCATATTTCACTCTAAATACACAGCTTCAAAATGGACCCACTTATTTGTATGACAGTTATCACTGACACAGCTTCACATGAATGATTACCTCTATAGAAACCCGAGCTGCTTGTGTTGGATTTGAGTGCTAACAACAACAATGCCACTAAGCACTAGCTCATTTACCACAGCCACTATTGAATTAAACAAAAATGTGTTTACATTTTAATATGAACAGTGAGTTTTCTTTGTACATTATCACATTAAAACAGTAGGCTGGTTATAAATTACCTTGTTGGGAGAATACTATTGAAACTTGTACTGTAGTAGCAAAATAAATAGAAAAGACAGAAGCTACTTATTTATTTTGCTTGGATAACAATTAATAATATGATTAATTATATGATAAATATTTTCAAGGATGATATATATTGCTATCAATCTGCAGTATCTACTGGTACTTTGCAGGCCTGATATCTATTTTTTATTTTTTATTTTAAATGGCAGGTGTAAAAAATTAAGGATATTTGGAACTTGCAACTCTTTAGTGTAGAGAAATTTAATGTCTTAAATGTTTAGACAGCAAGTGCTTAATCAGTCTGTAATTTTCAATTAGTCTCAGAACTCCCAAATGTTTTTTTAAAGAAGATTCTGAAAAATGTAGGACTGATATGATGCAAGATAGGATGTTGCTAATTATCGTGATTCATAAAATGTGCCACTGACTGTTCTGACAGCCATCAGCCAAAACATTTACTCCACATCTTCATGACAGCAACACGCCCTCGACAATTACAGAAATGTAATTTTTCAGCATGCAACTTTTTCCTCATACCAGCTAAAACAGTTGAAAACAAATTTTCCTGTTCACATTAAATTAAAATGCTGCAAGAAAGTCAGTTAATAACATACTGGAGATTTAATGTACAGTTGATTGATGTGGATCAATGAGATTTTCCTGTTGGCGAAGATATCCAGAGAAACATAATAAAAGTAATAAAGACAAAGCTAAAAGAAGAAAACCTAGCAACTCGTAATGTCTTGCTAATAACTTGATACAATTGGTTGGGACAAGGATTTAGATAAACATGCAAGACGAATAGCAGTATAGTACCATACTAGAGACAAACAAATGATAATGACCTGAATTATTTTATGTTAAGACTAAATGAGTAAATATAGTTAAGAATACAATTTTAATCATTTAAATGTTTTAATTTAATTTGTGAAAAACATGTTTGGTAGAGAGACTAAAGTGCAGTAACTTCCTGCAGTGTCATTAATGATGTGACATTTTGACACATACTTTTTGCTGTTACAGCAATACACTCACACAACTCTTGGTAACTAAAACTTCCTGGACTTTTCAGGCGGTATTTTCCCCTTCAGTCAGCCATTTCACATAGACTCATTAATGTAATGGAGGGATAACTGTAATAAATATTTGAAAGATATACGTTTTGATTTTTTTTTCGGCATAACTCATGGCCATTAATTAGGTAATACACTCATTTTTAAAGCCCAATCAAAAGCTGAAGTGTAGATCCCGTGAATTGTTTTACATTACGCAAAATCATCAAAACTTTAAGACTTCATAAATCCTTTGGCATTCTCCATCAGTTTAAATGTAAGAGTATTTATTAGTTTATTTTTGTTATGGCTTGACTCAAAAGGTGTGTCAGTATAATGTACACAGATGAAAACATCCTGACAAATACATAAATTGAGTTCATCAAATTACAAAAATCACAAAGTAAGGACTTTTATTTACTACATGTATGCATTTGGCATACGATCTATACATTTTATCAGCTATTTATTTTTGTGGTTTTAGAAATTTAACCCATGACATTTAATGCAATGCTAAAGAAATGGCACTTGATATTTGCTAACAAAAGCTAACAAAAAGTGCTGAATTAACTGTTTGATTTGGCTGAAGTGAAAAATTCATTAAAAATATTTTATTCTGTAAAATAATTGTGTAAATAACACAGTGTCTGTTCTTTCAGTTTCTATGTGGTTATTTCTTGTTACCCCACCATAAAGGTAAATTGAAGTCCTCGTGGTAAAAACGAACATAAGTAATATAATCGATGGAAGAATAATAATGCAAAAATAATGACAAAACATTCAGTATTCAGACCCGCCCCAGAACATGCTAAATTTCCCTTTACTATATCTAACCAACACCTACAGTGATTGAAACGAAGACATTGAGTGTTTTTCTACCTGTGCCACCATCGATAACAGAAGAAAATATCAGACCCAACTTTGTTGCTCCCAGAAGGGCAAATACCTTAACTAAACAGTAGTTTATCTAGAATCGATATGAAATGTTACCCATACATATATTCAGAGACTTCACATACAGAGATTTGAGGATACACCTGTATAAGCACTGACACACACTGAAACCCTTCATAGACCAGACTGTATAAATACACTTATGGTGAGCAGGTTACATTAACCTCAACATATGTGCAGTGTCAGAGCAGGTCTCTGGTAAGAGATGAATGATGATGAACTGCCTGGATTTGAGAGCACAGTCCTGACCGCCCTAGGCACAATGTTGCATCAGAATTTCAAGTAAGGATGTGTACAGTACACACACAAACACACCGCAACTGCTCCCTAAAAAGCTACCTGCGCTTTTCCATTCATACTGTGAGATGTGGAAATGGCAAGAGCTAGCACATAAATCATCGGCTCAATAAACCGCCAGTACTGTCTCAGTGGAAGCAGTCATTTTACCACACAAACATTCTCACGCACAAACATCTACACAATATCCAGTCAGCTCAGTCTCAACGGATCCATTCGTCTTTGCATCAGTTGTGCTCACACATCTACAAAACAACTGGGACTAATCTTGTACGCAGCGAGTGATTTGAATTGTGAATTGATTGTGTGCGTTTGTGTGTTTTAGTGTTTGTGCTGTTTGAGCTGTGTGGATGCCTAAGGTTTGCAATAATGATTGTTTTATGTGATTAATTCCATCTATTTGCTTACAACCATTAAAAAAATCTGGTATTCTGAATTTAACTATACAGTTAAGAAACGTGACTAAAGATTATGTTTAAAAAGGTTAAATTTACTGTAACCACATAAAAACATTAAACGTGCTGTACCTTCGATATGCACATACTGTTGTTGTGTCAAGTTACAATAAAAATGAACCGTAGTCTTAAAATTAAGATTTACCCCAGAGATCTGCTTTACCTTTAATCATAAAATCAGACAACTATTATTTAGAGCTGCATTTTTTGGGTAAAACAGTATTAAGCAAGTACATAAAAATAAGTGTACAAAAATATCTCCTTACATTTTCCACAATTCACAACAATAAGCATATAATAATGATTTTTAAATTGAGCTGTCGGGTAAAATTTCACTGAAAAATGACTTATCATTCGATAATTTTATATTTCAAACAAAAGATGTCGATACAATAGCTCAATTCATTTTCAGTCATATCTAGTAAATTATTTTATTATTTTAAGCTTACTTTTACCTTTTTAGAGATGCCATTTGTTATCGTTTATAACATCTTGACCAGTCGCTTACATAAACTATTCGCCACAGTGGTATAAAGGTAAAGTAGAGATAATGTATACATACAAATGAGGTGGATTTTATCCATCATTTGCTGAAGAACCTCACTACCTGGAAGGTTAAAACATTAATCCCAGGCATTTATTTTAACTGAGGTCCAATTAGTAGGAGGTAATCAAGCGTTTAATTAAAAATCCGAATTTGTGCCACCTTGAATCATCTGGTGGTTGTGTTTTCCCTCCTTCCTTTTGAGTGAGCAAAGCAATGAGTAGTTTTCTTGTCCTTCCACATAAATTATTCATTTTGACTATCTCCAGAAAGGCCTGGAGTCAAATTTGGCTTGATCTGTCAGTAATTTGTTCCACTACCGAAACAGGCGTCTGCCATAATCTCTCTGAAACAACACAAAATATGTTCATTTTCCCTGTTAAATGATATTCATACTTCATTAGTAGGTTAATAACTAAAACAAAGATTTTAATGCTCTAATTTAAAGTTATACATGTATCATTAATATCAAATTTGCTAAAATAGGCAAAATTACCCTAGTGTGAGTCTATGCAATTATTATTGGCCAGGTTTACAAAGCACAAAGATTATTTAATCATTTAAACAATATTCAAAACCATTTTTACAGACGTAATACCATACATAAAAAGTTAACTTATTAATCGCCTTGAATCATTTATAAGGGAACTACATTAATACTTTATGCAGGCATAATTTGAAAACAAACTTACTTATTAAGACTAACTAGCTTATTATTTTTCAAAGTATGTGACATATTTTTAATAATGTTATTAATTAGAGAAGAAAAATGTGACTGCCAACATGAAAAAAATATTTTCAACAAGGTAGATTGTAGTGCATGCTAAATAAGTACTTTCAACTCTACAAACTTTCAACTTACAAACAAGGCCAAACAAGGCCTTGTTTTAGCATCAATAGTAACTGATCGAATAATGATGTTCAATTCAATTCCAAATTATTTATATAGTGCTTTTCTGAATGAATACAAAGTTAAACACAAAAGTGTTTTTTTTAAATACAACAGTGTTTACACATCATCTAAGCAAAGCAAACTCTGATGTCAGTCAAAACCTCCCTCAAAATTCAAACATACAACAATGTGGATGCATGATTAAAATAAAATAAATCAAACTGCATTATAGAGCTGAATTATTGTACTGTGCAGATATAAAGAGAGAAACATACCCTGTGCTCCAGCCTCACATCGTCACAAAACAGGATTTCTGAGAATATTGCCAGAAGGATAAAAGTTTTTATACAATTTTAGATGAATATAGCAGAAACTGAAAAGGTAGAGGTGAGCTGATGGCAAGAAAACATCTTCCACTTAAACCCCAGACGTATTTTTTGACCCTTTCAAAACAGCTCTTGAGGTTTTGTTGGTGGATCTTAATGGAGGAGAACTTGTAAAAGCTAAAAAAAACACAGAGATCTGCAAGCTCCCAAAATCATACACGGGATAAGGATATCAATACATTTCTATTTCATCTAACTATGACCTTAATTTCATTCATACATGTGTTTAAAACCATTTTACACATGTCAGGCTACTTTACATGCTATGTTAATTTCATGTTGGATAATAGTTTATACAACATTTTAATAATTCATATGAAAAAGATAATTAGAGCCTTAAAAAAATGTTATATACAATAAAGAAAAAAAGAACACAAAAAGAAAGCTTTTTCTCATTGAAGGCCTACCAATCTCTGGGTAAAAAAATAAAATGACTGTTGTTGCCCATTAGACAGTAAGGGTCATGTGTAAGTGAGAGCTATACTTTCTGGTCCAGCTAAAGCAAAGTGAATCTCTCATTTTATTTCTGCTCCAGGGGTGAGTTTGGGAAGTTTCAAAAGGCTCTACGGATAGTTAGATAACCCTGCACAGGACGTGTGCGACTGCAAAGAATGAACATCCAAATCCAGATGCCTGGAGCTCAGAGTTAAAGCTCTAAAAACCCGACTTGGACGGGAGTAAGTCTGGTAAGAACAGCTTAACATTACTTTATCATTCACCATGCTACAGTACAAACATTAGAGGCCAGACCTCAGGCCAAAACTCAACTCGCCCGCTTTTGTTTTTGTTGTTTTTAACAAGATTTATTGGTAATACCAGCAGAAAATAAGAAGCTAAACAAACAGATGCTCTTGTTGATACAAAGTTTTACCAATATACCTTTTTTACTTTTGACATTTCCTCTGTCCCAATCATAAAGTGGACGTGTCACACCTGTATAGACTGACATTTTCTTTATGTAAGATAAGGTCCAAAGAGCTGCTCCTGTTAATTACATATAATGCAGAAAGGGGAGAAATCTTATCAATTTAATTGCAATTGCTTCCCATTTTCCCTCTTTGCCCATTGTGGCCAGTTTGATTAATATTTTCATGCAAGAAGCCAAACAATGATTGCCTGAATCTATTGACTTTTATTAGCGCCTCCAATTCCCATTGTGCATCCTCTTCTCAATGCACTTTCTAACATATTCATATTAATGTTTGCATTCAGATCAGATGCGGTTTAAATCATTTTATCACAGGTATGTGCTCACCGGGTAGGAGGAATATTCCTTTTGTTATTCTTCACACACAGTGCCATTGTTAGGGACCTTGGAAAGAGTCGCTTGTGTTAAGCAAAAGCTAGACACAATGTGTCAATCCTTTGGAAATATATGCATTGGTTTCATATGGGACCTTCTGGTTTCTATATAGGTATAGGAATCATCTCTTGTTAAATTATTGAATTCTTTGTCCTTGATGTGTATAAACGTGTGAAGAGTATAAATCATGCATGTTTTCCAGAAGATCCCTTTCACCTCACCATTTCATTTTTCCTTTACCTGTAGATGTGACTAGATAGATCAGGTAGAAACAGGTTTTGTTTCTGACATTGTTTATCTCTTATTATGGCCACTTCAGTCTGTATTGCATTCCTGATCAAGACTTGTAATATAATGTGTGCTGAAATTAGATGATTTTAGATTTGTGCCCAAATGAGACCTCTGTAATAACTTCAACCTTGTGTAAACTAAAAGAAGCAGCAAAAATAATTTCCATTTATCCTGCTACTGTATATCCCAACAATAAGTCAGACTTTTGTTTATCTAATTACTATGTCAAGCATTACCAGTGTGATGGAATTATAGATTCATAATCAGCCCTCAGCACGTCAATACTCTTGAAATAATGAGACTTTACTTATTAAATGTAAATAATGAATCTAGATTTTGTTTAAAATAAACAAAAACAGGGAACGGTTTATTTTCTGTAATACAGTCAAAGACAATGGCACAACAGCTGGAAAAACCCAATTAGAGAGAAACACCAGTAAATTACTAGAAGCTTACAGTAAAATAGAAGCTTACAGTGGTTCCAGAAAGTCTGTGAACTGCAGATAAAAACTTTAGTCTTTGTAAGACCTAATGGATTTAAACATTGTCATACTGCTTTTAGGAAAAGTCTAACAACATGAATATATGGTATACAACATTTATTTTAATTAAAATTATTGTGATGAGCAGCTAATTACATTAAAAGAATTATACATGTTGGTTTTTTGTTGGTTATATGCAAAAGCAAAATTAAAGCGAGTTGGAATGGCTTTTAGACTTTTTAGACAGCTCACATTATATCATTCACTTTAACAAGATATACAGCTATCTTTGATTTAATTTTGCTTTCTTATACATTCCTAAGTTGACTAGTTTCATGCTATATTTTGTACCTTAATGCCGGCACAATGGCCCTTATTCTAGTAAGGACCGTCATACACTTTAGGCCATTGGAACTTATAACATAAGTGATTTCCCTTATCTGCCCAAGTTTTCACTCATTCACAGTTTACAAGAAAAATATTTTAGCTCTTGTTTAGCAGACGAACACTCTGGAGGATAGGAACTAACCTACAGCAAGAATATTTTGGGCTTGTGTTAGTTGAAAAGTACAAATTAGCACGATTCTGCCTGTAAAGCTCCCTTTTGCTTTTCCCTCTCAGGGGTTCTAATCCAGCGTTTAAAATTCATATCCATTCGTAGTGATCCCAGCAGAAGAAGAGCCGGGCAGAGGGGCGAGAATCAGAACAAATGGACCTGGAACCACAGCGAAAAACTAACAAAGGCTGTGGGGAGTACACAGCAAAATAACATCCCATCAGACCCTGCTGCAATCACTGTGGTTATTATATGGACTCCACAGCCTGTTCATTCAGACGTTACACTTTATTCTATCTGAATGCACATGTTTGGACATACTTTACTATGACTGTACATCATCACTGCCCTACTGCAGTCCAGACACCCGATTCCACCCTTTAAAGTAAAAATAGTACATGTTATTGGTCACAACGCTCTTCCCTGTCCTTTGATGAATTGCTGCTATCATGATCAATAGAAAATGTAAACACACATTCCCTTTATACTGTATATAATAAAGCCTGGCATGAAGACAGAATGAACCTCAATTACTCATTTTTACCATTTATAGTCGAGCCTTAAAATCTAGTGCGTCATGTTGTCATGAATACAGCGGCCTACAGCAGTTTACTGATGGTCCCACACACAAATTGTTCAGACAGAAGACTTTGCATTTGCATTAGGTCCAGACTGAAATTGGGAGCAAAACAAAATGGAAGCTTGAGAGACTTCAGGAGGGATAAACAAGGCCATGCAATACCTATTACTGCTTTAGATTGCAGCCTGAAAATCCATATGTGCCACATGGGATGTATTAACTTTAACAGATCCAATTGGTAATGTTACTATCACACAATTTTCAAACATTATCTAGTCCATAATAATACCCCAGCACTACAGAAATGGCACAGCTCAGCCGAGATTCAGATTTTTAAATGGTAAACAGTTCTTATCTGTTTCTGTTCTTTATATTCTGTGTCTGAAAATGGTCAAAAAAAGAGATACGGCCAAAGCAAACTGACTTCCACAGAAGTATCCTGTGCAGAATGACTAAACCTGAAAGTGATGAAAGACACACGGTATGATAGCGATGGACTGCGATCGTCTGCTCAAGATAATCCACTGCACATATTTACACACTCCCTAACATTGTATAAACCAGATCTACCAAAATATTTGTAGATACTTTAATTGTAATGTATCTGATTCTGACAACTGCAATTTACAAAATGCGATTAAATGGCCATCATTTAGCTCTTCTTCTAATAGGAAGTAGCAGTTCTCTGCTGGGTGTTCTGGAATTGAAGCATTACCGGATTATGGATGAGCATTTCAGGATAATCTTCTCACCCGGAGGCTGGACTCTGAATTCTTCCTTCACACATTAGTAATATATCTACGTTATTAAATGTCCCTTTAGGTCACTACATAGACCCAGATTTAAGATGAAAACTTCATTTCACAGAAGCTACATCTGAAACTCTGACGAAATACATTTGCAAATACAACTGAGCTGCCTATAGTGGCAACAATTTTGGGCATCATAGGGGCATTGCCACAAAGTTTTGCATGTGGCGCATTTCTGAAGTCACTGTTGTAAAATCAGGTCAATCTATTAAGAGTCAAACTGGTCATTTACTGTAGAAAATTCTTTGCTGCTTTAAATTCTTAAGTACAATCAACTCGGTTTAACAAGTCATTTCAATGTACTATTTTAAGTTTTAGCCAGTGGTGAGTTGCTATAATTTATAAAAATAAGTTGAACTTGTTTATCAAAAGTTGATATGATCAAATAATGCAAAGTACCTAAAAATTTAAGGCAGCAAAGATTTTATTTATGACTAGGATGCTGACTAGGGTGCACACTGATCTTGGCTACGTTTTTGCCAAGTGGGACAAATTTCAGAGAGTGTAAAAGATCTCTCATGCTGTAGGGCAAAATCATTTCTCTTTGATCGCTGACACGTTCTTAAAAGTTCAGACAGTGTTAGAAGTTTTGGACACAAAAGGAGCACAGCAGCTGATGATGCAAATACTGCAACACCAAAAAACATATTAGTGTATAAGGCTTAGAGATGATTTGTTAGATTAATGTATTCAGGTTTGTGTGATGGTTAGGGTTTGGGGCAAGAGACAGAAAACACTCACTGGGAATATAAAGCACCACAAAAATGGTACATTGTGCACCCAGTTTTAAAAAGCACCTGGATAGGCAGGCAACAGAGCTTTGTATTTTATTTTTTCCTTTTACACGCCTCAGTAATAAAAAACTGCTTTTTAAACTCTGTACAACTGTGTACTTGAATGGTAATTAGATTTAGATCCACTAATACTTATTTTAAACACATATGATGCGTTCAATGAAACAAGATGTGAGCTTATTTGTTTGACCCTGATCACTGAGCAGATGGTATTGGATGTTAGAACAGGTACTATGCTAGTCAAAAAAACCCAAATCAATCACATGATTTATGACGCCTCCGAAGGCGGCACTCAGACGGACTCTTGAGAGATGGTAAGACTGCAGACTTCGCTCATTGGCAGGCCAGCGTCTGAGCCTAATCTGATGCTATCTGCCAAAACTTTGCTTAAAGGCGTACAATATAAGAACATCAGCATCTGTCAGATCAATTTACTGGTTCAATGAGTGGGTTACAACAAACACTTACAGGCAGAAAATACAGCAGTGCTGGGCCAACGCGGCCTCTGAGCATAAATAATGAAAAGTAGAGAGCGGAGAACATTATTGACAGGGTTTAAATCAAACCGCTGAAGCCAAAATAATAAGCTGGTTTATCTCAAAGTGAAACTGTCCGTTGAGTGTAGACACCTGTTCAATCTACACTAGCTGCCGGTACTCAATTCCATTCAGGTTTGGCTTGCGTTTTATGATTTTAGCATTGTGCCAGCCAGAATATGATTTACACTTTACAATAAGATACAAATAAAAAAAAATTAAATACACCTACTAGAAACTGAATTCACAGCACATTCCAGAAAGAAGTTTACATTTCACATTTATGCATTTGGCAGACACTTTTATCCAAAGTGACTTACAGTGCATCATACTATAGCATGGCCATGTCGGCCCCTGCTTGCAGATGTCATAACCATAGACATACATATCAGTAGATGCCGCAATGAGCACTTTGCCCTTTTGCTGTAATGCGTCAACAGTACCACCATATCTGCAGAGATGGTCTCTAGTTGCCCTATGACATCAAAATGAGACCAAATTGAGACAAAAAGACTAAGTGAAGATTGACGGAAACCTGCGGGATGTTTTTATAGCACAATGTCCTCTTATAAGATCAAGGAAATTTTGATTTCTCAACTCAACAACCCAGCACGTACAATCTTGGTGATTTAAGAACAATCAATGCCAGCTTGAGGGGACTTAAGCAGTTTTACAATTTACAAGGTCCTTACATGTCACTAGTACAACTGAGATACAAAGGCAGATTTAAAGTAATTTTCTCAAAGTATTGAGTATATCCACTTATCAGTTGCAATCTCAATTAAGATGGTCGAAAATCCTGTTAAATCCACTTTGCATATCACTGTTAGGCAATTGGTAAATACAGTCGCATTCATTGCTGTCTCACAATGCACCATTCAGAGAAGCAAGCATTACACCTTAGCAAAAGCTTGATGAATCGCCCGTAGTAATGAGCTTTTCCTGTTTTAAATGAAACATTAGCTGTTTGTTCCCCAACAGCATCTTAAAACCTGTTGAATAATACAAGTTGTTAATGATTAAAGTTTACATATCTAGACTGTGTGGGTCTCTGTTATATAACTTTATTCATTCCCTCAAGCTCTGTTCTCTTCTTCTGTATAATTCCCTGCTTTTCTCTTTGCATTTACTTATTCTTCCATTTCTTTCCTTCCCTTTCTCCAATCCCAAGATGTCCATCTAACACCATTTACCTCTCATTGCTCCAATTATTGTGTATTTATTATATTCCTGTGTCACTGACACTATACCCGTGTTCGCCTCACACCCACCCGTACACACCCAACAGACTGGCAGGTGGTGTCACGCCTTTTCATTTCCACAAACAGGTGATTAGATTTGCTGTAGTCCTCTGGGACTTGTCCACTGTATTGCTGACTGTAATTCAATCAAACTCACTCGGAGCCACCTCGATTGTGAAATTGCAGTGATCCGCGGCACAGCCCGAGGGTCAAATCAGCAGCATTTCACAAGAACAAGTAGAAGATTTCACAGTTTATGTAATTTAGACGAAGTTGTTTGAAACAAACAAGCACAGGTGTTAAATTTACCGGGAGGAACATGTATGTGTTCGTATATATTTGGAGTGAAAGACAAGAGACAGGCACCTGATAAAACTAAATATGACGTGCAATACTGTGTTTGCGGTTATTGTCGTCTATTTATGTATGTACTGTAGGATCATTATCGGCTGCCATATATGGCACGTTCAAAAACAGCCTGAAATCTGTCTACTTGCATTACCTTGATTCACAAGCTTATGATAAAGCTGTCCTATTTTGTGAGAAAATCAGTTTGACTTCAATCCATGTCAAGATAAGTATGTAAAGTATGGTGGTAAAGATGTTAACAGAGATTAAAGTTACAGACTGAAGCTTTAATTTCAAGTCTTTATATAGTGTTTTCACAGAAAATACAAAAAAGAAACTGGTAACAGGTGTTAAGGACGTTTGGGGTTGTGTGTTGGCTTGTAGTTTTTCAAAAAATAAAAACAGTCACGGCTTATTTGCAATAATTTGGATAACAGGGTTGAATAGTTAGGCTTGAAAAATGCAGCGACAGTACAATTTGTGTGAACATTGAGAAAATTAAACAAGATTATTTACTTATCTTCCTGCCACAAACGGTGCAATCGCAGCACCAGAGAAAACATCTAATTTAGTCCTCACTGGTGCTTATTGAGATTAATTCGTGGAAGAGTTCAGAGCAATGAGACAAAAACACAGATAAAAAGTACAATTTGTGCTGAAACCGCATTACCTCCACCAGCAACCCGGCTGAGTTGAGCTCATCGAGTTCCCCTTCTGCATAACATCCCTGGTGGAGTCTCTCTTTAAAGATAAACATTCACTATTCCCTCCCTTACCACAAACTCATTTCATTCAGCCAGATAAGTTTGCTGCTTAAACGCCAACCACAATGGCACGCTTGCGGGGAAGGACATGAGTCTGCCAATAATGAATAAAACCTTTCTGGAGTGCTCAGGAGACCTGAGATAGTTAGAATTACAGTTAGCGTTATGTGGAATAGCACATTTTGCACAATCAAAATGGCATAAAAATTTAATACGCATATGGGATAAAATGCACATTGCATACAATACCACCCCATTGTGGTGTAAATAGTAATAGACACCGAGTTATTAGACAATCAGAATGTAGCCGAATGCTTTCAGATGTGCATAAACACGGAAATTATATTGGCAATTCCACCTTTGAGGACTAGACATCTCTCATAGACTGTATTTATTAACAATATATTGACCCATCTGTTTATATTTTACTAAACACCCAGACCCTAAGAAAAATATCAATCTATGCATGAGTTATCTATATTTTAAAAAAATGAGTTACAGTATGGATGTTCAAAAAGAATACACGTTTTTGAAAGGCAACAATCTTTGTAGGATTTCTGTAAATTAAATGCACAAATCAGAAGCAATGATACCCAACAAATGGAGAAAAGACAAAATAAATCATGCATTATACATAAAAAATGCATTATAAACTTTGAAGGAAACCTCACATTGGCATTTAAACGATTTTTTCATGGTAACATTGACATTTGTATGGAATTGCCCATATAATGTATTTTACATAGTATATAACAGATACCAAAATAACAATATTTACAGGCCAAATGTGACTCAAATTAAAACTATAATCATAACTATAAATATAAAAATGACCAAAGGTTGACTGATAAATATATAAGTACATTACATAATAAGCTATATTATAAGATGCTTGGATATACAAATATAGTCCACAATCATTTTAGTTTATTATGTAATCATTCCCTCAACCTATTATATAATCAATAAAAACAAGCTACCAGAATTAATAAACCTATAAAAATATAAAGCAATGTTGGTGTACTGTATATGACAACATTTCAACCAAAAAAAGCTCCAGCCTATAGTTTCTGTGACAATCAGACCCAGCCAAACATTTCTGAATCCCTCGCTATCCACGAAACACAAGACAGTGGCATTAATGAGGACGCTGTCTGTGATAGTGCTTCACAACTACGTTTTCAAACAGCCTTTAAAGCAGAACTCCCGCAATGCCTTTTTCAGTGCTGTCCTGAGATCAGTCGAGCAGAGAATCTGAAGTGCTGTATTCAAGCCCTGTTTGGTCTCCGTAAGCATTTTCTTTACACCCGGAAAGCATTCAGCTTCGTCTGCTGACATTTGGGGCCAAGATGCTGATTGTGTGTCTGGCTTGTCTAATCTCCAAACTGCATGTGCTTTTATTATGATTATTGATGGGTATGATGTCACTAGTAAATATGATGATGTGGGTGTATGTGGAACAGTGAGTGCTGGACTGGACCGAGCCAGTGGCCTTATGGAGTACCAGCTTTCAGAGATAGTTCAATCATTATGTGTCTGTCGGGAGATATGCTTTCCAGTAGCAGTAAAAAATGCACTTATTGCCAAATCTGAAGATCCAGACTGTGATTTGAAAAAAAAATTCAAGTACACTATATAAATGGCTGAAGCCATGCATATACATGACTTATGACACCTTAGAGCACTATTCTTTACACACACATTGCCATAAATAACCTGTCGTGGGAAGAAATGAGATTTAGATGCTGTCATCTAATTACAACTAGCTGCATCTAAAGTTCAATCTACATGGTTTCTTATGCAGTAAAACTACTTCTAACACAACCAAGTAAATGGCAGGTTACAATTTAAAGGACTTTGCTTTTAAAAATCACATTTGACTCTGCTGATGTGCACTGATGTTTTCTTGTTTAGATTTGTTCCATTTTTCCAAACCACGTGAAAATGAAGGTCAACAGCGCCTCTTAGTGGCCATTTGTAGTACTGATGACCTTTAAAACCCAGATTTCTCTTCACATCTTGCTTGTTAAACATTTTCCTTCTTTTTCAAAATGATACTTTTGGTGGAACTGGAAACACATTATTAATTATTTAAATTATCAAATTAACTCTAACTAACATTTTTTAATATACAAACCCATTATTTTCTAATTTGAGATGCAGTGCTAACATCATCAGCTTCTTTAATTTATTTAAGACTATTCCTCGACACTATTATCTATTGTACATGTGTATATAACAACATCTTGTGTCCTTCTACATAAACACAATCTTTTTTTACTTACATGGGGAAATTATGTATTAAAAGCAAGTAGGCTGTGATGAGGGGTTTATTCCAAGAGTCTAACACTAATATCTTACAGAGATCACACACGCTCTGTGTTACATCTTTTTATTATTTTTATACCAAAGTTTAATTAAGATTCATGAGAGTTTACTCAGTGGATTTTACATCTCTCTCTCTCTCTCTCTCTCTCTCTCTCTCTCTCTCTCTCTCTCTCTCATTCCCATCATCAAAGAATATTTTGTTTGTTCTGGTACATTTTTTCATTTTCTAAAGATGTCCACTGAAAAGTGTTGCATCTGTTTTAGGGCTGTAGAGATTCGCTGCCATTAACCTCATCACAATATGTATTAAGACTCATTAATCACTGCAAGATGACTCCCTTATGCTTTCAGTCGTGATTGCTGTATGAATAAGGATAAAAGAATCTGCTTTGATTCGAGTGATTTAAGTTGTGTTGTAGTGAACTGTTGATCTTCATATATTATTGAAATGAGCTTGATTATGCCATCGAGCCTCACTCTTTGGTAGGGTGCACAAATCACCACACACATTATCTTTAGTGATTTTGTTGTATCAACACATACACAACTCATTCATCAAATGTGATGTTTAAATATTGTTTAACTATTATACTAATAATGAAGAAATATTTGATTACGAAGAGGAGCTGTTACATCACAAAAGCTTATAATTGATTAGTTAGTATTTGACGTTTCATTATGTAAGAAAAGATTTATAGCAAACTATCTGAGATGTAGTGTACTATAGAAGATGACTGTAAGCTATAACACCGCAGCACTGCGTAAACTCACACATCAAAATACACACATCACTGTTTGCAGATCTAATATCTTATGTGATTGAAAGAAATAACATTAAAGATAACTAAATCTAACAGAAATACAGTGTGACTGACAGGGACTTCAGCAACTCCTGGCAAATGACAGTAGGTTCAAAGGAGTTAAAGGTGTTTTGCAAAAATTCATGCTGAATAAAACGAATAATAATCAGCAAGACATCCGCTACTGGTTTCAAAATTCATTAAACTGCCCTTTCTTTTATGCTTAAATATAGATGTATTGATATATAGATGCATTGCCACAACTATAAGACTAATAAACCAATAAGTAAAAAATAACATTTAAAATGATCTTTGTTACTAAACCTTTGAAAGCCAGTGCTGTGGACACTGTGACCCCAAGGGGGCAGTGTTTCTTCATAATTAATGGCAAAGGTACACTACAGTTGACTCATCCTAAGGGCTTATATGTAATTGTGTATTTTTGACCTTTAAAAACTAAAACAACACTTTGCCAACAAAATAATCAAAAACAGCCATTTAAAATTTGCATTTGTGGATACTTCGACCAGGAATCGTCCAGTCAATGCTTTTTGGCCTCTGAACAGTATTCAAGCTAAAACTAAATGTAAATATAAAGTGCAGTAATCAGTCTGTAGTGAGTGAGTCTCGTCCTGCCCTGTGTCTGATCCCTCCACAGCACAACTCAATACTTTATCTGTCCTGAGGGAGGAGAGAAAATCAATATAGATCCAGATCAGGTCCTAATGCCTCCAGTCCAAACTACCATCGCTACAGATGCTTCAGTCTAAATCTTATAGTTTAAGTTATTTATCTGTGAGTAGTTACATTTTAAATGCTGGCTCATAACACACAAGCAAGGTTGTCTTGGCATAAAAACATACTTTTATAAATTATTTAACCTAATAACTTTCACTCCACATATTGGTCATACACATGAACAAATCAAATGCACTATTAGATATTTCAATTTTTTTAATTAATTTAAGGGAATTTAAGGGAATTAAATTTTCCTTTTGCTCTCCATAATCCCACTGATGTCTATGAGAAATAATTGAGATATGAAAGAAATCTTATCAATATTTTTATTATAAAATGATTAAATCCACCAGTACCATAGAATAAGCCTTAATGTCAGCTCACATGCTCTGTGTCTCTATATCTCTCATCCATGATCACTCCTGATTGTCTCACAGCGTGCAGTGAATGAGCTGTCTCAAACTCAGCCCGGCAGCACACACTTCAATTGAATTTGGCAGTGCTAAAGGTCTTTCTGATTCTGAGTCTGCGAGCGTCACACTGGTTTCAGATCAGCAGTTGTTTGACCTGATGTGGCCTTCGTCTCAGCGTGCCTCCCCTGGGTTTGCTTTAGCAAGAGGATGTGGTCAGGAGCATTGATGTATTTGTAGTATATTGAGTAGAGGTGAGCAGAGGTCATGTCCCTCTCTCACCCGACACTGTGATGCGCGTGTGAGAGAGAACAGATGGGTATGAGGTGAGCCAATGTGTGTCACTGGCAAATAGCTAATAAAGGACTGAGACAGACAGAGAGAGACAGAGACCGAGACAGAGAGAGAGAGAGAGAGAGAGGGGGAGAGCGAGAGAGGGCGAGAGACAGTGAGAGAGAGAGAAAAAAGAAAAGAAAGAGTTACACACACACACAGTTCTGAACATGGACATCTGCTTCGATTTATAGTCATCATGTCTAAGGGTTTCAAATGATCTGCATGGTCATGAACAAAAACTAATATGAACGCATATGATTCATCAAAAACAATACTTAAAATGACAGCTGGCAACCTTTCCTACACCGCTGTTACATGTTACTACATGACCAGAATATACAAGAATATACAAGAGGTTTCATTCTCTCATCCCACATTTACACATGAAACCTTTCAACTAAGACTACTACTGTATGAGTAAACCTTTGCAAAAAAAAAACACCTTTAATGCACTAAAGTGGGGCCGAAAGTGCCCCTTTGGATGTTTCTAAGTGAATTGGCATTGCTGGTGTCAATTTCAAACTAAATAATGGCACTAACCAGACAGACATTTTTGCACAAAAAAAATCATGCAGCAGTAGATCAGATGATCAATTGTGATGATTATAATATAAAAGGAAAGGTTTCATTGAGTGTACAAAAATGCAAAAATTAGTTGACAAATGTTTAAATGGCCGATTACGATACCAATATTGAGAAATGCAAAAGCATGTCATTTAAAAAACAGCAAACAACTGGAGGGTGCCGTGATCATGTTGGGTTTTGTGATAACAGAGATTCGACAGGGTTCGATCCCTAGGATTGCAAATACTCTTCAAAAAGGATTGTATAATGCACTGTAAGTCACCTTGGATAAAAGTGTCTGTAAATGAAACAACAACAAAACGACACCCTTCCCTGCGTTAGAAATAAAACTGCATTTTGAAACTGTGCTGGTCCTCTATCCACACTGATCCTTAATTCAGTCGATCTGTTGCATAACCACAGACTGAGAGAGGAAAAAACAAGTGTAGGAGAGAATAAGAAGAGGAAAAAACACAGCATTTAACAGATTTATCAAACCATACAGGTGAAACAAGAATAAATAACATCACAAGGTTTACAAAACCAGAATCCTTCATCAGTGGCAAGACAAGTGTTTTGTAGATTCAACTGTATCACATCCCTACGCGTCACAGCAAAACGCACCATTAATTCTCTTAGTGTGCATCAAATGCATTCATTTTTCACATCTGAGTACAGTAAGCTGATTCATTCTTGTTCAACAGCACTTCCCATATGTTTTGCTTTTGACATCAGTGACCGAACATAAAGAGCTATGCAAGGTGAAGAAAAGCACATGCCAGGCTGATGATATACAGCTTCACATGCCAGGCTGATGATATACAGCTTCACATGTCAATGGCTGCTGTTCAACCATTAACAAAACTGTCAATTACACATCATGTATTTTTATAATTTTTTATAAGCCTAATCATTCTATGATCATATTATTACATTTCAAAGTTTAATTTCAATTTTTTTCCACCAAATAACAGTTCTACAGAAAATCTGGGTCACGTTAACGCAAGACTTTTTTAATTTTTTTTTTTTTAATATTTATGTCCATTCTATATCTAAAACATTAATCTTATAATATTTCTTTGATTTGCCACCTATGAGCAGCATAAACCTAAGGTTAAAACGTTTAACCTGTTAACTGTCACCGCTCCACAAAAAGACACTATTTCACTTTAATATTTTATAGTTGAATTTTAATCTAATCATGACAAACTATATATTTATGGAAAGGTCGAAGACTCGAGAATATATATTTGACAAATTTTATAACAATAAACATAAAAATGTAATAAAAAATGTTAATGATATTAAAAAGAAAAACCTAAAATGAAAAAGATTACAAAATAAATATAGGCATCTTTGTAGAAAAAGATTGTAGTGCATACATTTCATGTGTATACTCACTATGTGCAGTGACCGTTATCAGGTTAAACACGCCTAAAAGCAACTTCAGATACATCTTCTGTGCCACCTTGGTAGTCTAAATATGGCTTAAGTAGAAAAAGTGCTCAGGGTGACTAAAGCATCTTCTGATGGAGCACAGCCCTCACAGATGTGCATGTCCGAACAGGACCGAATGCAGCAGGTGTGTGTGTGTGCGTGTGGTAGGTGGGATGAGGGGTGTTATTATATAAGAGTTTAACAAACGTCTAAAAGCTTCAGTGCAGAAATGCAAACAGAAGGAAGCTCCTGTAGTTCTTGAGAACAAGAACTTGTACTGAATTAAGATGTCTAAAGCAGCACATGCAAAAAGCAAAGGATGAAACGAAAGAGAGAAAAAGGAGAGGGAGGGTTATAAGAAACACCCACATCATGGCAGTCAGTAGAGACTCAACCCACATCGCTGAAGAAGGAAAGAACAAGCCAGAGGACACTGAAGAAATAATGCATGGAGCTCCTGCTCTTCATTTCCATATCAGCAGACCCTGGGCATTTAATATATACACGGCAAAACCTCACAGAGGAAACATGAATCATGGTGAGTCACTATTTATTTTAGATTCATGTAGTTTTCGTTCAAATAGTTGTTTTTGTATTAGAATAAATTAAAACTATCAGTGATTTACAGTATGTTTTGCTGGTAAAATGTGAAGTATAGTATGTGGAGGTATTATGCATGGCAATATGATAAATATATTATTGTTTCAGCATGCACACTGTTATATACACAAAATATTTCATGTTATCCTATAACCTCAGCTCATAATTTGAGAGACACAAACTAGCACAATGATATTATGTGACACAGCTTCATCCACATTTATCACAGTAGCCCACAGGAACAGTAATACATTATGTTAGGAACGCATATACTTTGCATAGCAGAATTATTTATGTCTCATATATCAGTCTGCTCTTCTTGATCAGGTCATATTTCACATACATTAAGTTTTACATTCTTTACAAAACAAACTTGTTTGTTTTAAAAATATATACAAATAGAGTTAAAAGTCATTCATCTAGCCTGTGATTGCAATAACGTCACGTAAAAGGTAAATGAGCATGTCCCGTCCTGTCTCCCAGATTTCAAAGAAACTCTAAACTGCGATAATACTGAACAACAATGCAAACGCAAGACTGTTTTTCCCATACATGCCAAGACAAGTTCAGTTACAAAATGCATGAAAGCATGAGAGAATACATGATCCTAAAAACAGTACATTCATCATTTTAAAGGCTTAAAAACATGAAAACACATATATTATATGATAAGGTGTACACACTGAACATGGCTTGTTGGACAGACACACACATACACTAGGTCTGTAATCAAGTTATCCTAACCGTTAAACTATAAGCTTCCTGTTTCCTTGTTTTTAATTCTTTCTCACAGTCTCTGCATGTGGGAGAAACAGTTGGCGTTTGGCTTCACGCTGACTGAATAAGTTTGTCATGTTGTCTTAAAGGGATAGTTCGCTCAAAAATAAAAAATGTTTGCTCATTTACTCATCCTCATGTTGTTCCAAACTTTTATTTCTTGCTTCTGTGAAACACAAAAGCAGGTGTAAGGCAGAACTGTCATATCTGCTTAGTAGATGGTAGACATAATACCAAGCATTTAAAAAGCCCCATAATTTGTTCATAACTTGTGACCCTGTAAAAACCCAGCTAAAGTCCTTTTTGTAATTTACCCTTTTCTACATAAAATCTTCCTTCATAATGTAAGGAACATCCTGTGAAAATATAACCTTGATATCTTTAATACTGACTGAGTAAGACCATGTCAAACCTATGACTTTAGTCTGGTTTTCACAGACAGGGTCACAATTTTCTTGTGTCCTATAATGAAAGTCTATAATGTCAAGCTTTGTGTGATAAACATGAAGACAATATATCCTTAAAACCATAAGAATCTGCAGAGCTCTTAAATGGACTACAAAATCTATACGAGAAACAAAAATACAAAAAGTTCCCAGATCTCATAGTTTTGCTAACAATTCTATTTAAAACATTGTTTTAAACATTAAACAAAAAAACATTTAAAACATTTGAAAGAGTACATGATTACAAATAATGTTTTAATACAAACAATTTATTATTTCTTTTAAAAACATTTGCAAATTGCATATAATGTTGCTAAAACGTTACAGCATTGTTAATTTTGAGAGAACTTTAGGAGAACGTTAGTTGTGAGAACATCCCCTGTTAGCTAGGTTGACAACTATTCCCGCAACTGAGATCCATATTAGACAACATTTGTTGACAAGTTGTTGTATTCCTTTAAAAGATTTGGGATTACTTATTTAATTGTTAGAATACTTATTTGTTGCATCTTTCCTTGCATGAAAAAACAGGTCACACTACTTGTTTTGTATTTCATTGATAAAGACATTAATACAGCTTTGAAATGACATGAGTATAAGTAAATAAAATCTTTTTGATTTTTAAATGAACTGTTCCTTTAACGGACAGTCAGTTATTTTACAGTCCATTAAATTAAGGGATTTCTGGTTTGAGTCCAGAAAGTTTCACTCCCCTGTTCACATGCCAACCACATTCAACAGATCCCCACAGTTAAATGTCTTATAAACACCTGTTTTTCCTTCTCACACTGCAAAAATAGATCAATAACTCAATATGGTGCACGTTCCTTCCTGCTAAAGCTGCTGTCAACAACATTATGTTCCACTACTAAAAAGACAGTTAGAGCATAACATGAGATCATGATTTTCTTCTTTGGCAACTTCAAGTATTCAGATTGTGAGGAGTATTAAAGCCGGGATTTGATGTGTGTGCAGTAAATCCTTTGAAGTGAGAAACATGTTCATTCCAGCCTACAGAAATTACACTTGTGTGCGCTTACGAAATCTTGTGTGGGTGAGAGATTTGGTCGGGGTGTGTTCGATCTCTCTCAACAAGCTGTCATTCAGTGAAAGACTTTCAACAGAAGAATCAAGGGTGTTTAGAGACCTAAAAACAATCTGATCTAAAACTGACGCTTGTTTTGATACTAGCACTAAGCATTAAAAGTTGTCTGCCTTGGTGTATTTCGTAAAACAACTTAATCTATGAGTTTCTCAGCAATAGTAAATAGATTTACAGCGCACAAATTTGCATTGCTTTAATCTCAAAATCACTTTTCAAAACTTGGATTACAGGCTGTCTACACTGGACATGACACACAATGTCTGTGGCATGTTAACAATAGAAAGCACAAATCTGTTTTTTGGGGAGAACATTTTGTGGCACAAAAGGTCTGTTTTTTCAGTCACTTTTTTATAAGTTGTGTCCATATATCAAGTTACAAGTTTTCACAAGACAAACTAGTCTTGACTTATTTATATAAATTCGTTTTGAAAATGTAAAAGATTCAAATTAGCTGCTTTTTTGCTTTTTAATTAAAGTTTTATTAGGGTCACCAGAATCTTCAGAAATGGACTTAGAAATGATATTGTGCTCTCTCTATCAGTCAGAGTTTCCTCTGAGAGGGGAGCATAACTGTGAATATTTCATGAAAATGACATGGAGAGTATATTTCCCAGATACGCTGAGGTCTAAAAGAACTTCTGGAGAGATTCCAGAGGCTTCTAAGCTTTCAGAGGATCTCTGACGGTACCAGGAGCCAGACAACAGGAATCAATCAGAGACAAGAGTCTGGATGCTGGATGACATCCGATCATTTCCTAGCAAGGCAGAAATATGAGAATGGAAGGGAATGATGGCAGTCTTTGCATTCCTTTTATAATATTCCTCAAATTAAGATATTATTTTTATCTTCATTGTACAGTATGAGGACAAAATTACAAGAAAAAAGTCTTAGGATGGAATGTTCTAATTTACATTACCTTTACATAAAGTGTGTTACAGTTAGTCTTCCTTGCATGAAACAATTTTTGTGCTGAAATATTCAATAATGAAATATCGAATTGACTCTGATTATTTTATGGCATTATTATTGTTTGGCTGTTGAGACAGCAAACAACCGTGTTGTTATCAGTAACAGTTATTTGGCATTAAGTAACCAAAATTAGAGGAGGTAAGAGATGTTTCACAAGAGCTTCCAAGTAAAATCAGGTGAATAGACATTGGCTATTACATTTCTCCTCCGTGAAATCACAACTGAAGTCTAACTTTTAAAGTAGGGCGGATCATTTAAGCGGTCCCCGTGCATGAAAGAGTGGGTCAGAACATGGTGAGAGGGTGTTGGAGAGGACTCTGATTGATGGCGGAGGAGGAGATGTCCTTCCTTTTGAATTATTCACTTCATCACTGTAATGCATCTCCCATTCACACCAAGAGTTTTTATTTCAGGAGTGCATTTACTCCCCACTGCTCCAGATGTGAGCTTACTTAAAAAATGTTACCAATGGGATGCCAGTGTGTCTCTCTTACACAAGTCTAATTTAGAAACAAATATAAATATCATGCTTTAAATGTTTCTGCAACCTACTTTGTGTGCAATTTAATTACTTATCTGTGGACTCAGATCTCAATTCTGCCCATCCAGTAAGAGGATAAGTGCACTTCCAGGGTGTAAACTGGTACTACCAGGAATTCAAAGCCATCAATAATGGACTACAATATGCGTTTTAGTATGAAAATGTCATCCTAGGGTTGGTTTTAGGTTTTGAATTTGTTGGACTGGTAAGAATTTCTGTTCGTAAAAAAAACACAATGCATTTCATTAAGCGCGTTTAGCATATACAATAATGATTTTTGTGCAGAAATATGGAATGAAATTTTTTTTTGGCATTATTATTGTTTTGAATTTGTTCTCTGTAATGGCCCTTTAGTTTCTGCTGCTAACACACAGAACAATTTTTGGTAAAATGCACCTACATAGTGATAGAAATAGAGAAGACATTAATCTTTATGGGTTGGGATAACATGTGATGCTGTAAAGCATTTAAAAGCATTAAACTGCCACCTTAAAGTTATAATTAGGTTGAATTATACAGTAACATGATTAAAAACATTGACTCATTGTCGGGTCAAGACAAAAACATCAACTGTTCTTGGATTCCCTAAATCCTACAAAATCTATCAACATTTTACCGTACTGTTAACAAATCGAAAAAGCCATCAATGTAGTATTGGTCAGCAAAGATTTGCAAAACTCTTGCAAAGCAGCCCAATAATGAATTCTGGACAACCCAGTCTGGTGCATCATGGGATACAATGATTAACATGGAGAAGTGACTAAACACAACTGTCCTGTTGCCTTTATAACCAGTTACTGATTACACACAAATTGCAAGCTAATGGGAGAAAATTCACAGAGGGACACTCCCCAATGACAAGCTCAGGGTTTAGTGACAAGCTTACATCCAGATGGCCATTATGTTCAGATTTTTCTTGATTGAGAATGATAAGATCACATCTGCCGGTCGGCAAAGAGAGATAGAGATGGCTAACAAAAGTTTCCCCCAAAGACCATTAGCAGCTGCACACAATACACCACCAATTAAGACACCCTGACTGAATGATGGATGGATTTATAACACTTTATTATACCTCCACTGACATCAGTTTATTACATATGGAGATTGAAATACAGAATGCAGAATTATACTGCCTCCTAATATATCTCGTTTTATCCAGAATTTTAGGGAGTCCACGAGAGTCACTGTTTTACAACAGCATAAAAAAACAAGAAAATTGAGATTTGTACTGTAAACTTTAGTTTTAAAGGGTACAAAAACTTTTGCTCGCTGAAACCCTCTGCCGGTCAGGAGGAGTAAAGGCAAGCTATCATTGTGCATATATGTCACATAAATGTGTGTTAATGTCACTATGAATTCATTGTGGTTCATAAAGTTACGATCAGTTTGGATAATTAGCACATGTGCTCATACAGACAGCTGGGAAGATGCTGTGGTACTGTATGATTTAATGGCACATAGCGAATGTGTGGTTGAAAAACAACATTATCCCCACAGGACACGTACTGGGCTGCGTTCCAGTTTATTCATTATATTCACACCACGATTTTTACCATACTGGGATTGTAAGGTCTCTCAAAGTTTTTAAAGATTATGTTAAAGATTTATTATATTTAAGCATGAAATGTAATACCACATTCACGTACGACTTTCAGAATTGTTACGTTCACAAATTGGTCCATATTCCATATAAATGCTGAATCATTATAAAGTAATCAATTCTTTATTTGTTGAATATTTTGCTTCTGGTTTGTGCACTTTAATTTACAGAAATCCTAGAAAGTATGTTGCCGCTCAAAAACATGTTTTATCCATCGATTATCTATAATGTACATTTTCCTTTTCTTTAATAAAAACTTGTATAGACTAATATTTTTGATGTTGGTTATCTATAAACAGGTTTTTATGAATATGTGTCACATCCATATCGTTGGAACTGTCCCAATTGTGAGTTGTATGACAAAATTACTCTGTCTCAAAGCAAAACAAACACTAGCGACTGCACCCATAACAACGGTTTGATACATCAAACAAAGCATTAAAATGCATATGATTTTCTCTCCAAAAGGAGAAAGAATAATATTAGATCCAACTGTGTCTGATTATTGTAATTTTCTGCAATTTCTTAGGTGCAGCTAGATCTATGATTTCACACCACCCAGTTATTTTGTCAGGACAGCCAAATGAAAATCTCATCTCTAGGTTTCCATTTTGTTTTTATAAACTGCAACAGTTCTGGACTGTCAGACATACAGTATCATAATACAAAAACAGACTTCTAATAGTGCAGATGCAAGTGCGTGGGTGCCATCTGGCACTTCCAGGTGTAGTAAACTGTGCGCTGTATGCTTTGTTTAGACCGCAGTTAATCTCCTACAGTACAACAGCCCAAACTGGGTCTCAGTGCACACATGTATTAATGGATTGGCCATGCATCGGACAACGTCTGCTGGCCAAACTTCTTATAGGCCGTCTTTGTCCTGAATAGTGTGATAAGTTGAACACACACCCACATGCTTAAAAGAGGCCCGCTGCTGTCTGTGACAAAGGTCTTTCATGGCCAATTAAAGCAGCTCGACTTTCCACCTCAATAACATCCAAGCGTCTATTAGCTGCGGGCTCCTCCCGCATACGCACGTGGCCCCTCTGTCGAGCCCCCGCTGAGCTCTGCTCATTGACTGTATGATTAGGTCATATCGTTCTCATCTGTCTCTCTGAACAATGGAACAACAGTCGAGTGCATAAAGCGCCAAAACCCGGCTTCTAAAGTCTGCACTGCCGATTCCCCATCCAACTGTAAATCACGTGTCCTACTGCGAATACAATGGAGACTCCATCTAAAGTGGAGGGGTTAAGGCCAGCATCTGAAAATTACGCTCAGGAGATATTCTTTATGAGGTCAGAGTGTAAGTTATTATACTAGCATTAAACGTAAGTCATAAACAATAAATTGCTAATATGTTGATGGATTATTCTGTTGGCAGGAGCCGAGAGATGGAAATAATACTGTAGACTTTCTAGACGAATGGTCCTTTTTTAAATTGACCTCATTTCACTTGAAATGGTGTCATGTTTTGTAGGAGTTATTTTTAACATCCGTGTACTGAGCAGTCACCAATTTGCACAGATTTTTGACACATTACTAAATATGTTGGACAAATTTCAGCCTCACTTTTACAATTTATTTTAAATAGTCACCCCTACGACATCAGCTGTCTCCTGAATAAAACTCAGATTTCCATCTAACTACGGGTGCCATAAATCAAAGTGTACTACTCACAACTGCCTATAACATTATACACATAAGCATATTTCATTATGAGACTGCCTCCCCATGAGTTTTATGGCAAAGTACCATATTAAACAGCATCTCCTTTGGGAATTCCTAGAACACTTAAATCCACATTCATAATTTAAGGAAACATATTCAACGCTGTCTATGCTCTCGGTCCCAGGGGGCCACAGCCGTAGACTGGGTGACCTCTGATTCCTCGCACCATTGTCCACGGCTACTGCCTGTTTTTACATATTGATTTCATTGATCTCTCCACTAAGCACTTACAATGAGAATATAAAGAATCAATACATGCCTTCTGCTTTAGTCTTGCTTAGTCAAAGTTCACCACTTAAAATAAAAAATCTTGAAGATGTGGTTTGCCCAACCATGCCAATTCTTTCAAATACAGCCCATACAACAAGTTTAGCTTTAAACGAAAAGGTTCAAAAGTTTTATTGTTGCCGATTTCTGTCAAGGAAACTGATTCGATCCCAACACCACAGCTAGTCCTACCTTGGTATTTTGGACAAAGGGACGCAACCGCAGGGCTGGGATAGAGTTTCACAGCCAGATTGATTATGTGAAAGTCTGCTCTCTTTGTTCTTGTCCCAATGGTGCTGAATTTGCGCTCTGGGTGAACGTGCGGTACACAGATGCAGAAACCTGGGTGAAAAGCAATAGCTGCGTAATGGTTTCTATGACATTTTGAGTTTACTCCAATATGATATTTTTATCCAAAAGTGCTAATCTAAAAACAGAAGATCTAAGACTTTGAGTTTAAAAGAACAGGTGGGGTCAGTGCTTACCGTGTGCTAGTTGTTTTGTAAAGAAAAGACAGAAAAATTATATTCAAGAGACCAAACCAAAGACATAAAACATCTGTGCTGCCTGAGAGCTTAGAAATTATTGTGAAAAAACAACTTTTTTAGTAGTTTTTAGTAGTTACTAGTTTTCTATTTACAAGCTGTTTCAAAAGGGTCATTTAAACCACATGTTTAATTGCTATTTGTAAGGCTATTAGAATATTGAATTGCCTCCGCATTTGAATATTGATTTTGTGAACGTAAAAAGCCGGACAATACGAAACATTCTGCACATTATGTGAAGGTGCACTTCTTCAGAGAGGTTGTTAGCGAGTCATTTATTTTACGGTGTAAATGCAGCACTCAGCCTAAATAAATGCTCGAGTTCAGTGAACCTCGCACAAAGCAGGCACACTTCAGTGGACAAAGACACGGGTGGAGGGAGAGAACATCAAGCTCTCCTGTCTTCTTCGGGAGGGGTGTTTGTTCAGTGTGGGTGCGGGGCAGTTTGGAGGGGGCGGCAAAGTGAGTCAGCTGGGAGGAGAGAGAGTCGGGTTTTGCTTACGTTGTGGGGAGCAAATGTCCACAGAAGGATAGTAAAACCTGAAATGACCAACGTTATGGGGATAAGCCAATGAGCCCTTTGAGGAAAATGTTTTAATAAACATACTAAATGTCTTCTTTGAGGGTCAGGAGAAGGAAATTGAAAATGTCATGAGCCCAGTTTGAAAAGAACAGAAGTAAATGGAAAGTCGCAAGCAAATACTAAATGATGTTTATTTGAAAATGTAAAATGCAAAAAGGTTTGCGTGATATATAATATATAGTTTGTACAGAATAAAAGTCCCCATAAAACATGAAAGCCCAACATTTGTGCAGTGAAAGATATCCAGTAAAAAAGCCACAAAATGCACAATATGTTTTTGTGTATGCTATTATGTATTGTATATGGTTTGATGTGTATTAGAGAGAGCGAGGGAGAGGCGAGAGAGAGAAAGTGTGTGTGATGGAGGGATGTACGCAGCCCATTGTGAGCAGCAGTGAGTTAATCTCTTTAGTGGCACACGTCTTATGTAAAGAGGTGTAATGGTCTCTGCCCCCTCCTTGTCCCGCGGGACCCCGGGGTCCCGTCTCCAAGCAACATTTACATGTCAGTTATTCCCCCCCCAAAAAAAAGACACGGAGGAAAAAACTCTGGAGAGCTGAATGGTGATAAGATCCGCCCCCTTCACATGGTAGTCTCTTGTCTAACGGCAGTGTGGAGTACTCAGCGGCTGGTTCACTCAAGGACAAACACATACAGATGCGCACATGCATCGCTGCGGAGAGCATGCCAAGGAAATTTGATTTAACCGCTGTGTCAGTGATTTATTTGCTCAGAGTGTAAGTCTCTTTCCATCATTTGTTACATTTTTGTAAGAAAGCCTTTGACTTGAGTGAAGAGCAGTGATTTTGTGGTTATTGAAGGCAGACAGAGATGGAGTCCAAGTGGGATTGTTTACCTGCTGCACATGGTTGAAAGTGATGTCTGTGTAAAGCTCAATGAAATGGCCAAGTATTTATTCGCTGCTTGCTTTCAATGACAAACTGATGCATGCTTGTATTAGTACAATTATTATATACATTACAAAATATATTGCTTTTCATAATGTTGTGTAATCTGTCATTTAGTATGAATAATGAACAACTGCAAACCAAGTCAAAAAACTGCCTTTGTGTTGTAATGATTAATGGGAGTTATTTATGTGTTTTATTGCATTTGTAGTTAACAGTTGACAGCTGTGTATATTATGTGTGACAGACCTTGTGAATTTATGAAATATTGACAAGAGCTGTAATTCATTTAAAGCCCTGTTTAAAAAAAGAAAAGCGTAAGCATTACATCATTGGTTGAAATGCCTTGAGAAAATATGCGCGATTCTGTTAAACAAAGACTCTGATGAGATTGTTTTTCATTGGAGAGGAGCGCCACAGGACTGCCTATAGCAATTAAGTCTTTCTGCTGATGTGTTTATACAAATACAGAAGTAGTGGCAAATATTTAACCTGTTAACTGTCACCGTTCCACAGGAGGAACACTGGGGTTATTTCACTGTTCACTTAATTAATATTTTAAAGTTGAATTCGAATCATGACAAACTATATATTGATGGAAAGGTCTAAGACTCAAAATTTGTCAAATATTTATTTTTAATAACAATTAATACAAACTTAAAAATATAAAAAACCTAAATAAATGTTATTTATTAAAAAAACCTAAAATTTAAAAAAAGATCAGTTCAGTAAATAGCATCTTTCTAGAAAGAACTAAGTACAAAGAATTGCATCAGTGTTTAAAAGAGTATAAGAAATATATGCCCATACAACTTCTGAGACATGATACAATTAATACATTTAATATGCTTTATATATTTAAGATTAAGTTGTTTTGTCAATGACTTTCTTTCTGACAGATGATTTATCAGCCACAAACTAAACAATTTAAGATTAAACATTTTTTTAAGATTAACTACATTTTGAAAAAACTAGGTTTGCCAAAATCTTTTTGAAATATTAATAATTAAAGCAGCTGGCATATTAGTTAAAGGCTTATTATCTCTTTAATAAGCCTTTAACATTTCAGCCATTATAATTAGGGCAGTTATACAAAGCCACGTGTGACACTGGCGGCAGGTCTTTTGTTCACAAGGTCCCTTCCTATCTGCTTTATCTGCTCCGACAGACAGATGGAAGGCATGATGTGTTGATTATGGATGGGTAATATATGCTTTAGGGACATATGAATCATAAAAGAAAGTTGATTAGCTGGTAGCAGGCCTCTGGTTCACTTGAACCGATGTCTGGTGAATGACAGCTTTCATTTCCCTTGTGGGCTTCAGTAACTAGAGCATTATGTTCAATGTTTTGGGAGCGTATATGTGATCCTGCCTGTGAAAACCCAGCTGAAGTCATTTTTTGTGATTTACGGTTTTCTACATAAAATCATCCTACGTAATGTAAAGTACATTCTGTAAAGTATAACATTAATATCTTTAATATTGACTGAGTAATGACATGTCAAAGATTCATATTTATAGGCAAACTTTAATGCTTGTTATCTAATAATTTAATTTTGAGAGTTGATTTTTACAAACATGGTTACATGTAAACCTGCCAAATCAACAGTGTTTTGATAAGAAAAAATAAAGGTAACATCACAACAAATTAAAAAGTTATATTATTATGATAGCCTGGTAAGAAAAAAGTATTTTTTGTGACTTACTGACCAAGTACTATGAATAGACAAGCGACCCAGCCGCATTTCATTCATATTTGCATATGAACTTCCTATTATTTGACAAAGAGGAGTGTGTACTTGGTACTTGTGTAAAGCTTGCACTCAATAGTGCCTCAATATTGTAAATATTCAGGGATATTCAGGGTAACCGTCATTAGGTCTACCCCTGTTATCTCGCACCTGGGCAAAAAGCCAACAAGACGGTTATCGAGTTCCTGTTTTTTGTCTGTTTGCTGACCTCCTGAACGTTAGCTAAAGCAAACACTGAGCCCAAGTCTGCACAGACATCATCATGCTCTTATTCTATAGTCCTCTAACAACAACAGAAGACCTCTCACTCATTTTGTTTAAATCCATGTTTTGCCAGGTTCCCCAAATGGGAATAGGAAGAATCGCCACACGGGGCTATGAGTTCATCAAGGTTTCCTCCGTCATTAAAATTTTGTAATTACACACCTGCCGCCACCACGACCACCACCTGCTTTCTGCAGATGTCCCAGGAAAGATGGGCAGTGTCAGCAGTCTGATATCAGGCCATAGCCTCCACAGCAAACACTGTAAAGCCTCCGAACACAAACTCAAGAAAGGGCTTCATTCAAAGAAAACAGGCCGTAGTTTGGATGGCCTTCTGAAGTATGGCTTCACTCAGGACCACTGCACCAACAACAACTCAAAAGTCAGCTATCATTCGGGCCAAAACGAAGACTTCTTTTACATTAAGGTCAGCAACAAACCCCGAGCCGGTCACCATAACATTAACACATCTGACGACCGTCAAGGCACATCAGCTGAGATGGACAGGAATGGAGGGCCACCAGAGTTAGTTCCTCTGTCTGGGAAACTAGAAAAGGTAACAGAATTACAAGCCAGATGAAGAATAAAAGAACAATTTGCATACTTTGGATTAAGATCTTTTCACCATCTAAAATATTATTATATATTATGGTAGTGGTATACATCCTACAAAGCAATTTAAATCAGGAAACGTACACAAAACAAAATTTCTGCTTTAGATACATTTTTGGGTTCGAGCTCAAAAGATGCCCATCTCTGAAGCATTGTTATCACAGAAACTCAGACAGCAGTCAAGTATAGTGGATGTTTCAGTAATCCCCAGCAGCCCTCGACACTTTCACTGAAAGCTTAGCAGCGTCTGCTCCATTTAATTAAACCTCCAGATTGGCGAGGCAAGAATGCCTTAATCTCTCCAGAGAATCGGTCCAGTGGCAGCGTGACACTTGCATGAAAGATCCTTTCTCTCTCAATAGCCTCATTTATGAAGATTCCTGATAGTAAGAAAAGACAGTTTTCCTAGAACAGGAAGTAAATTCTATACCAACAGGACATAAAACTGATGGTTTTAAATGGTTTCTGTTGCTCATTGGATGTCCTCTGTCATGATGTTTGGGATGCTTTGAGGACAGAAAATCAATTTTTCTGTCCTTAATCATATTTTGGAAAGGAAATATTCAGCATGTCCATTTTGGCCATCACTTCTGTGTACGTTTAGAATTAACAATGTTATGGTTATAGCTCATTGGTGTGGACACTGGACACTAATAGTTATTTATCCCATAGGAATGAAATGGATGTGTAAAGTGATTATTTGTACAAAAATAAAATTTATTGTATTATGCCATAAACAAGTTTAATACCAGTGTGATCATATTTTGGCGATGAGCCTCAAGTTTCTTTCTTTGCCTTGTCTTATATAGAGCGTAGAGAAGGATTTGATCCGACCCACCGCCTTCAAACCGGTCCTTCCTCGCAGCAGCAGTTCCTCGGTAGAGACTCATAACAACCTGAGCACCATCCTGGGCAGGAGAATTAGTCCCACAGACAGGCTCAAAGATCTACACGACCCCAAACAGGAGACAAACTTCGGAACGTACTCGGACTCTGGGAGGAACTCGATGTCGAGTCTGCCCACCCACAGCACCAGCGGCAGCAGCCAGATGGACAACCTAAGCACTTCAACGAATCACATGGTGCGTCACGGAGGCCCGGTACACAACGTGGATACTTCTCAGAACTCACAGGGTTGTGTCGCAGGTGTGAATGGAAATTCCAGTTGGATGTGTGGTGGGACTAATGTGATGAATGGAAACTGTTGGGTCAACGGGAACAGCGACACAAACAAAAGTACTGAATCCAGATCCACTGTCCTCAGTGAAAGCGTGGCGGCTGCAATGAATATGAACAGGGAAATAACTGCCGCGGCATTGACCATCTCACCAACCGAGCCACGGCTGGATTTCTCTGGAAACCAAGAGGCGCTTATGGAACACAGATTTATGATTTCTGAGCAAAGCCCAACAAGAGCGACAGCTTCGGGAGGCTGTATCCGATCGCCGATTTCGACGGATGAATCTCTGATACAGCAGCTGGAACGGAAACTTCTGGAACGTGAAAGCGAGCTGGTGGAGTTACAGACGAGCCTTGAGGAGAAAGAGTCAGACACATGTCAGCTGTTTGAGGAGAAGCAACGCTACTGTGCCGAGGAGATGGAGGGGCTGAAGCAACGCTGTTCTACAAAGCTTCGTCAAGTACGTTACGGTTTACTAACGAAAACATTTCGTGTTGGTCAAAAATACAACAGAAAGAAATAGTTCACTCAAATATGAAACTTCTCTCGGAATTTACTAACGCCATTCCAGCTGTATATGATTTCCTTTCCTTAGCTGAACACAAACTTTCAACTTTTTTTAAAGAGAAAATTATCAACATTTTAAACCTATTTAGCGATCGCTACATTGTGTGTTAATGCAGACATACAAATCATTACAGTAAATTCAAATAATTGTTTGGCTTTAGACGACATCTATCAACCCACTGGAGTCTTTTAGATTACTTTAATGATGGATGTGCTTTCTGGAGCCATTTTGAACCCCAAACAAGAAAACACAAGAATGTTTTAATATAAAATCATTTGTGTTTACCTGAAGAAAGAAAGTCATATGCATCTGGGTTGGCATGAGGGTCATAAAATAAAATAAAAAATACAAAATAAATACAAAAAATCCTTTAGTAGCCAATACTTTGTGTACACATCATTATCAAGGTGATCTAATAATGATTTATGTAATGTGCAGGTGTCTCAGAGAGCTTTGAGAGCCCAGCAGTTACTGCAGCTCCAGGTGATTCAGCTCCAGCAGGATAAGGAACGTCTGCAGGAGGAGGTGGACCAGCTTAACCATGAGAGGGAGAAAGCAGAAAGCCGGCTCCGTACCTATGAAAGCCAGAAAAATCATCTAGGACCCACACTAGAAGAGACACAGTGGGAGGTGAGTCTTCTAAACTGTATATCGATGGATAATTTGGTGCGTCCAAATGTGGGAAAAAAGGCATCCATGATATGCTGATGTAGTAAAATAACAATAAAGTTGCTAAATAATAATAGCAACAGAAAATCTACTTAACACGTTTAAATTTAGCCAGTTCTTTTCTCACACCAATTTTAGGTGTGCCAGAAGTCAGGTGAGATTTCACTGCTGAAGCAGCAGCTCAGAGACTCCCAGGCCGAGGTCGGCAACAAACTGAGCGAGATCGTCGGTCTCAAAGCTGCTCTCAAAGAGTCCAAAAACAAGCTGGAGGAACTGGAGCAGAAGAACAAGGAGCATGAAGAAGCTCTTCGCCAGCGCAGCGCTGAAGTGGAGGTGTGTGTTCCTCAAGTGTTAAAACTTTCCATTTGTCAGATTTTATTCAAACATACACTGTATCCAAATGTACTTTTTTATCAGTATGATTGTTTTCTGGTATTGGAGCATTGCACCACGCTGTACCAAATAAGCTGCCAAAAAAACAATTAATTGTTAGTTCCAGAATAACATTAACCTGATAACCGTCACTGCACATATTGAAAAATGCAAACTACAATTGTTTACATTTTGGATAGTAGATTTTTATTATAGTAGGTATTTTATAAATAACACTGTCAAATAATTGTCAAATATTTATTCTCAAGTCTTTCTATCAATATATAGTTTGTCATGATTAGATTAAAATTCAATTATGAAATATTAAAGTAAATAGTGAAATAACCTAAATGTACCTCCTCTGGAACAGTGACAGTCAACAGGTTTTAAGCATTAAATATTCAGCATCCACGCAAATACTGATGCATGCTATACTATTTAATAAACTCAAGATTGATATGCTATTTGTTTTTAAAAAGGTATGCAAGAACGAGTTCCAAAGAAAGAAAAATGAGGCTGACCTTCTCAGAGAGAAAGTGAGCATGCTGGAAACAGACATCAAGGGTATGAAGCAGGACCTCGCGATGGCCAAAGAGGAGCAACAGCAGCTAATGACCATGAGAGCCAAAGTGGAGGAACAACAGCTGCAACTGAAGATAAGCCAAGCCAGGATGGAGGCCCTTGGGCTCGGTCAAGCCAAAATGAGGGCCCAGGAGGGAACAGGAGCCGGTAAAACGCTGAATGGGGGGAACACAGACATAGATACCCTACAGAAGGAGGTGGAAAGGCTCCGGGGGGAACTGAAAGAGGAGAAACAAAAGAAACATAAGATGATGAATAGCTTCCAGCAGGAAAGGCAAACATGGAATAAAGAAAAAGATAAAGTAATCAGATACCAAAAACAGCTGCAGTACAATTATCTGCAGATGTACAGAAAGAACAGAGATCTGGAGAAGATCCTGAGGGAGCTGACGGCTGAGATGGACAGCAGGACAGAGATGGACATGGACAGCCACAGCTCAGACCTGATCTTTGATAAAATTGTAGCTACAGACATATGAGATCATGTGGATGTTTTTATGCCGTCACAAAAAAATTCAAAAAGTGAATGTATTCGTCGTGGTATGGCAAAGGAGGGTGAATAGACCTATGATCTTCTACGCAGGAGAAACACAATTTACACAATGCTAATTTCACAAATCAAAAACAATGTCACTAAGATGTTACAGCATACTCTAAATTCAAGAGTAAAACTTGTACAGACAACTCTTTATATCCGTCACATCACTGAAAATGTCAGCCATACTGTGTGTTTCTAAGCACGTTCCTATTAATCTGTGCAGACCCAACCAAAGGCTTTACACCCTACATTTATCAAAACAACCTGCGCTTCTTGCCTAAACCTTAAGCAATTATATAGTCTCACTATAGAGAGCGACAAAGAGTTGTGAATGTTTCTTATGCTGTGATTGCTATTTTTGCACTCTCTTTCTCTTTTTTAAGACATATCTTTTCTGCCAGGCTTATAAAAAGAATGAGTATACAGGGCTATGTACAGTAGCTCATGATGTTACACAGTCATTGCAAAGAAAAAGCAATGTTCACAAATCAGTCCAGACGCACATCACACTGCATACCTCACTATGTTAGACATTTCAGTCTTCCCATTTCATTCTTTATACATTCTTAAGAGTTCCTGCTTAAGTTTAAATGTATGAATCAGACAGTAAACAACTAACCCGTCAAACCATTGCAAGCTAAATTATGTGGATTACAGTTGTATGGTAAAATTAAAGAGCTGCAGAGTAAAAAACTTTAGTCATCAGTGTAATTTACACGATATATGAAATCAGACTAAGACTGAGATTAATAGTATTGACATTTTTCATTACAAAATCATTCAAAAATCATTGAAATAAATGCAGAATTAAACCTATCCACTCATACTACATTGTAAGCTATTAGAAGACATTTTTAAGCGCTTTGAAAAACAAGACATAAATATGTTGTTGTTCATTGAAAACTTACAGTTGTAAGATTTACTGATGGTTGCATTTTGTCCTCGAACTTATAGCATCATAATCATTGTCAATGATATGCCATAGCATGCCTTTTTAAATTCAACCAATAAGAGATTCTTGGAAACAACGATAATACATGAATCAGATGTGGGTCTGTTCCTCACATCAAGTTATTGTGTGACTTCAAAGGACAATATAACCCTAACCGTAAACACATGAGTTGACTACTTTTATGGTGCTTTTAGTCCCCTGTGGAACTAGTCAGTACAATTTCACTTGTATAGAAACTGATGTTTTACAAAATAATGACACACAGGTGAGTAAGTGATACTAAAGTTCACCAAATAATTAGGTATAACAATTTTATCAAAACAACTACATTACTATTCAAGGAAAATTAAACCAGTACTGAAAAAATCTAAAGGAACCATCCACAGAAATCATGTCATCTAGAAAGTAAGAAAACTGCTCCAAAAGTGACAACGCAGATACTATTTTACTCTCCATACTAATGACAGGTCTGAATTTAATTCAGTATCCCTTAAAAATAACACCACTACAATGGGTCATATAGCAACAACAATGCTTACAACAGAAAAGTACAAGCAGATAATGAGTTCAGTGTCATTTGCAGCACTTACAGTACCAACAGCAGATGTGCCTGCTGCATTTTAATTGTGTTGCTGCCCGAATAAAACACTAAACAAAACAATTCATATGGCAACTTGCAAAACAAATCTGCGTGAAATAGTACAAAGACATATGTACAGCAGAAAGCTATTTTTTCCGTTCACAAATAGGGTACTCAATGTTTCATCATGCAATATTTTCCAAAAAGCTGCCTTTTATATGATCATCCTTATGCTTCCAGCAGTCTTAATTCAGTGAAAAGAAAAACTGGGGTTGGGAAATGGATAATCATATTTTTGATGGTGATGGGTGGTTGTGGGTTGTAAGACTTGCATTTAAATGCATGTATGTGTTGTATATTTCTTATTTATTTATTTTGACTAAATAAATGAAAATGTTTCTGTATTGTTGTATCAATCAATGTTAAAGCACACACTGAGATGTCTGGACTAAATAAGTGTAGAAATAACTAGCTAGTTAAAAGTCATGACAGATAACTTTTGAGAAATGACAATAAGGAGTTAAGAAGGCCATTCTGTAAAATAAAAGGGGAGCGTCACATAGTCACCGATTCATAACACTTTCTATGTTTTTATTTTGAAACACATTTGTAACGCAACAAGCAACAAACACAACTTAAAAAATTTGCTGTAAAACCATAATGGGTTCAAACAAAACCTATGATAGGGCTACAGCTGCTTTATAGTTTGCTGGCCAGATGAATCTGTATATTTCTAGCAGTTATCACTTCTTTGTATTTCCTAGTGATATAAGTAAGCGATATAAACGTTTTTTTGTGATATAATATTTACCCACCACTGTCACATACTATCTGACATCATTCAGATCAACCACATAGTTGTGGGGGGCAGTGGATATAACGGTATAATGTACTAGGCTGCCCTGCCAAAATGCATTTCTGAATGGCAGAATACATCGCTCATTGACTAAACAGTCATACCCCTGACCTCTGCCCCTGTTTATAGATATGCCTTAAAAGGCATAGTTCACCCAAAAATAAAAATGATGTCATAATTTGTTCACCCTTATGTCATTCAAACCCTGTAAATAATTATTTCTTTTGTGGAACACAAAGAAGATATTTTCCAAAACGCTGCTTACCGGCACCCATTGACTTCCTTGTATCGGCACCTTGTTTCCATACTATGAAAGTAAATGTGTGCCGGTAACCAGCATTTTGCAAAATATATTTTTCTGTGTACTGCTGAGGCAAAACAGTCATACAGGTTTGACATGAGGGTGAGTAAATAATAAAGAATTTTGTTTTTGGGGAACTATCCCTTTAAGTTGCCAGAAATGGCATTTAACTTCCAGCCCTGTGGAAAAGTGTTTACATACTGCAAGAATATTATATATGTACATTACATACATCAATAACATTGATAAGTATCTATGGCTTAATTAATGTTGTGTCGCCCTCTTGTGGTAAGACTCTATTCACAAAGACACTGTCTATGATCTTTCCACATCTATGACAGACCACTAAAACAGTTTTGCCATTTGCACACTGTCAAAAATAGAGCTGTGAATCCTTAGAATATTTTGTTTATGCTTTCTGAAAAACATGAAAATGGTATACACTCTCTTTGGGTCTATGGGTCACAAAATTGCATGAAGGTACTGTAGTTCAGTCTTTCTCCAAGAAATCTGAATCATGGTACAACACAGGTTTCCTGTGTTTAAACCCAGAGCTAGAACAGAATTTTATAGACCATTTCGCAAGATGTAAACAGCACTGGTCCAGAAGCACTTCCTGTCTCAGTTTTTTAACACTACACAAATGTCAGAACAAAATACAATTAACAGAACATTTACAACTGACTTGTTTAACAAACATCTTTAAGATTTCATTTAATTTACAGACAAAAAACTGAAACAGGAAGTGCTTCTGGACCAGTGTTGTTTACATCTTGTGAAATGGTCTATAGGAAGAGGCTACAACATAACATAAAAAAGACAATAAACTGACAACACATATTGCATTGTCCTTGATTTCATGCAACAGCAAACATACAGTCTGACGGTGAACAAATAAATCTTCTAAACCGGTCCAACAGGTCTCAGAATTTTGAGTTGAGACCCTAATGATCTATTGACCTGTGATTAGCTTCATCATGTGTAACCTGAAACGAAGCGTACTGTGACATTTACAGATACAGCTTTAGCATTTGTTATGCTGCACTGACACCTAGTGGCGAAGATCCGGAATCACACAAAGCCAAATGATTTCGGTATTTTATGCGTTTGTAAATGCTCTGTTCCTCGCTATAATTACTAGATTTTGCAACAGAAAGAAAGAAACAATATTTGTCTTCTAAGTAAAATATATTTCTATTGAGGTTAAAAAAATACTGATTGCATTTCAAATTGCAACGTAGTCTAGTCTGCATTTAACAAGTCACCTAAACATGTTCACAACATAATAAACAATATTTTTACAAAATGATATTTTCAATGAAATCTAAAATCTGTTAACAAACGTATAGGTTTTGTAAGTAATTGTAAGCACACGGGTCAATCAACTGTGATTCAACCCGATTAATTATTCTTCAAGTACTAATGTAAGTTCTAGTTAAATTCCTTACAATTGTCATAGTAAACACTTACTGTAAATTAGACGCAGATGATGCAAAGCAGGTTGTTAAGATGACTTTCCTCTCTTCATTGCTGTCCATCACTTCCTCTTTCGTATTCGCACGACAGCGCAATTTATCCTCTCATCTCTGCAACTGATTCCGACCAGTTTTCATCTTTTTATCTTACGTCTGGCATGTTGAAACCCCAGCTCTGATACGGTCCACTGTAAAATGTATATTACTTTTAGTAAAAGCATTTTATTTTGTAGCATTTTGTATTATTAACAATTTCCCTCGTTTATGTTGATGCTTTAGCGGCATTGTGGGTACAAAAGCGTCAATACATTTAAATGTACCTGTTTTGCCTTAGCAACATCTCCACCAATATGTTGTTCTGACACTTGCTGCACTTTCTATGCAGGTGACATTATGAAATAATACATTTTTTAAAGTTATTCTACAGTAATGACTCGATCACCATTGATTGACGCGCTTTATTTCCAACGTGGAGCGAAGCACCTGTTAAACGAACGCGCCGCTAAATCAAAGCGCATCGTCAGGTAAGTTGTCAAAATAAAAGTCACGCAACGCACTTGACTTGAAGTGTTCACGTGTATTTTTGAATGTTTCAGATATTTTACTTTAATGTAAGTGTAGCAATTTATTTATAACAGAGATTTTTACAAAGAGTTTGTGCAAATCACCTTGCTATTGCAAGATGAAAACCATTCCCATGTATCTAAACTTTCTAACTGTAAATAATTCTATGGAGGTCTATGTTTTTTATTCTGTCTCTAACCACACTTTATCCACTTAATATTGTTTTTTGGTCAAAAGTGTAGTATGCGTTTGCAAAGCTTGCATTTTACCAGCAGCTACTGTTACATAATTTCTTAAGGTAAAGTCTGCCCTCTAGTGGAAAAGATATGCATTATCACTCTCTTTTGTCTCTACTGTATTATTTTCTATTATATATTATTTTATTTTTTTATATATTGAGGGCCATTATATAAAGAGAGCCAGAGCAAATATTCCATATTAACTATTTAATAAAATTTAATTATTGTTATTTTCCCCATAACAATATCAAATAATAATTGACTTCCTTTTTAATAACAATGATTTTATTACCCTCACACAGCCACATGCATATATATTCAATTTCAGATTAAAAGTACAATAATCAATTATATAGTTTAGTCAATACAAAACCACCATTTATAAGCTTGAAATGAAAAATGGTCATATTTTTATATGTAAAAATGCACAACTGGATTTTAAATGGCTTTCCTGCAGCTTATTTGATAAAAGCATGGCGCTAGCAACACCAGGTTCATTGGTGTTTGTGGGTTCCTGGTTCGATTCCAGGGATCACACACACTTATTAAAAATATATAGTATAATGCATTGTAAAAAGTGTCTGGCAAATGCTTAAATATGTAGGCCTATTGTACACTGTCTGTTCTTTTCTGTTCATGTAAAAGTCTTTCACATGCTCGGGAAAGAGCACAACACTGTTCAGTTCAAAGCTGCAGTACACAGCATATTTCCTCTGTACACTAGAATGTGGTTAAGCATACTTGGAGGCTGGATAATCCTGAAGTGATCGGTGATGGGGTCACATGTTAGAATGTGTAGATGTGTGTGTGTACTAAAGCGGGGACAAGGAGAGATTAACTATGGCTGGCACTAATTAAATACTTAAGACTCAGCCAATAAGCAGTGAACATGCTGACCAAAGCCTCAGATATACTGTAAGAACCAGAGGAAATCTGAATATATTGTTTTATTGGTGTGTTATCTAAATCAGGAGTATGAAGGAGTAGGCACAATTGTTTACATTAAATGTTTTTTTTATCAAAAATATTCAAAAATATTGATGCTTTTTCATACAAACTGAATAGTGACTTCTGCTTTACATCTCTTTTAGGTAAATAACGTCATATGGAAACAACATGAATGTGATTAAATAACAACAGGGTTTGGTGTGTGCTATACTTTTAACTTATGATGTTCATTTATCAATACATTCAAGATGTAACACAAATGCATACGAAATGTATATTGCTGAAGCTACGCTGACACTCATACATTTGTGCACAGAATTAATCCAATCATAGAGGACCAATATGTAAGCAGCAAGGATTATTGTCTTAAATTCACAACGTTAGTGCCATATGTTTACGTTTCCCTCTAATTGCATTTGTCTGTTGCGGGTCTCTAAGTGTGTGAATTGGATAGAAGTAGCAGCATGAGTGAAGCGGACAAATCAGGCACATAAATTCAAGCAGGCCAGCGCCGCTTACCCACAATCCTATTATGACATATAAATCTCCAGAAGATCTGGCCAGTTGTAGAGGGCCACTTGGCAATGTGCAGTGGCCTTTTTACCACCTCTCATACATGTCAAATTAGGCTACACAAGCAGATAAATCTGTATTGATTTTAAGGTGTTCCCCCAATACCAGCTGCTCACACTGCGTACTGTAAGTCTGTGTTGATGTGTTTCTCACTATCAGGAACATAAGAATAAAAGACAGTTCTGAAAGATTAGCATACTATTGTCTCTTGGATAACTATAACTAACTGAATTAAGCACACATAGATTTGAAACAATGTTCTGGTCTATTTACACCTGTGCAACCACCTGCACAGGTATACATAGCACCTCCGAAAATGTTACAGAACAGATTTATTCTTATAAATTTATATTTAATTTTTATTGTATTATTTATGTCTTAATTATGAATTTGGATGTGTGTACAGAAAGTTTCAATTACCAAAGAAAGTGTGCTGGAACACCTGGCAGTAAAGGTATTTCAGATGTGTTCATCAATCCAGTAACATTAGCTGCATGGGAAATTTTTATTTTACAGTAGTGGATATATTTGTAGAATATTGGGCCATCAGGCACGTAAGTATGACCCAAAATGGAGAAATTACTAAACTTGCTTAAGAGATTTTTTGATAATATTATTTGCCAAAAAAGACAAATGACATTACATGTGTTATATAATAATATTTATTATATGTTTGAATGAAGGGCGAAGATGTACATTTTCCAAAGTTGGACACTTCTGTATATGGGTAATTCCATTCAAAAGTCAACCTTACCTTTAAAAATAAAGTTTTTAATCATATTGATAGCACAGATTTAAAAAAAAATGATTTTACAGAATTGTCACATCCGTAACAGTCCATATTCCTCTTTAATGGAGAATTTACATTAAAAAAGTTGAAAAAATATATAGCAATCCCTTCTTCATTGGTTTCATTTCTTCTGGTTTGCTCGTATTTAGAAATCCTAAGTATGCCTTTCAAAAAGATGTTTCTGGTTACATGCATGTATATTTCATGTTTTGATATTTTTCTGACGTCTGTTCTCTATCAACAGAGGTTTATGAGAATATAAACAGATAGTTCAATATACTGATAACAAATACAAACTTAGAAAATTTATATTTCGAGTTCTGACTGAAAATTATTTTCAGTAGTTTCATCAACAGGTGAAACAAAGGGAAATAATAAATTATGTGTAATTTTATTCATTAATAGTATACATTTTGGCGAATCACGCACAAAAATGTTGTGCTGTCTTAAACAGTTAATCTGACCTCTCTGATCTGATCGTCACGTTAGGGAGGAGGGCAGTCCACTGACTCCCGGTCAGTTCTCGAGGGGCCCTGTGTTTGGACCAAGAGAGAGGTGGAGTCTGTGGGCTTGAGCTCAAACTCACCCCACGCCAATCCCCCTCTCCACACTTTCTGCCTCCTTTCTCGCACCATACTCGGACGGGATAAACAGCCGCGCAATGGAGTCGGAAGGCAGCCAGAGTAACCTGTCCTCCCCGGACTCTCCGCACGATCCCTGGTAAAATTACTCACTCTTTTACAACCATTTCAAAAAACTTTTAAGAGATTTATAACGGGATCAATTGCAAAGTAACTTAACAAAGACGGATAGCGTGTTTGTCGGTGCGCATCGCACCTTAGATGCATTCAGATAGGAGAATCACTGCCCTTATCCGAATGTCTAAAGATCCTGATGGCGCTATTCAATGGCCATTCAGGCTTTTTATTTATATGCAAACGCACTTGTTGATCGTTCGTTTGTCTTGTTTTTTAAAACAGCAAGATGTTCATCGGGGGTTTGAGTTGGCAAACTACGCAAGGTGAGTTCAACTTTATTAACTACCTCCAAATGTCAGCCTGAGAAAATCCAAACAATAAGAAATAGCACATTCTGAGGTATTGAAATGATATTTAAAACACAACAGCCTTAGTTTTAAGTGTACTAAGTGTGATTGAATTAACCAAATACTCCAAACGTAACATCATTCATTTAATGCATGCAAATATGTCTGATCTTCACAATCAAAAGCATTGTATCTCTATAACTTTCTTAAAAACAACATAGGGAGAAAAGTCCAGTTGGTTGCCCTGTAATTTGGCTTGATCCTTTATACAAAGGCCATACAACAGGTTTAGCTGAGTGAATGGAGCAAAGTTTCACCAACTGCTGTCATGCTGTAGGCTGTCCTTAGTATTATGTGCTTAGTATGTAGGGCACATTGTTGTTTTGTATTGTTCGAGCCAAAGAACTCTTAATAGCCTTCCTGTCATCTGATTCTGCCAGGTAGTGTGATCATTTAATAGATGCACATTTCTATTTAGATGTATAATCTTAGATGGCATGTTTAACACAGGTGCAATTACCAAACTATATTTCTGTTGGCCTTTTACTGTAATACATAAAAAATAAATGACACAAAACTTTAGATTGATGAATTTAATGTAGTTTTATATAGGTTCAATACAAACCAGAACACAATTTATAGAATATGTATTTCAATTTCCACAAACCAGACCACAATTTACAGGAAAACGAATTTATATTCCACTAAGTGATGACCTCACTGTTTCTATTTTACATCAGATGATCTTAGATCATTTCCTTTGTTGATGTCATCCATTTATAGTTGATGTCATCCATTCAATGTTGGTGTCATCAGCAAATAATCTCTGGTTTAAGCTTCTTAAGATTGAATAATGACTACTGTTCTTCTTTCTCAGAGGGTTTGAAAGACTACTTCTGTAAGTTTGGTGAGGTGAAGGAGAGCATGGTGATGAGAGATCCAGTTACAAAGCGCTCCAGGTAAGGGAACAACCAAGCTGCATGGGAAGCCACAGCAAACATACAAAGCCTTTACAAAAGGTCTTATTAATGGCTGTATTGTCAGTATACGCAGAATGGGTGGAGGTGTTGTAATTTTGATCTCTCGTCTGCCTAGGGGTTTCGGATTCGTCACGTTTGTGGATCAGGCTGGTGTGGACAAAGTTCTGGCCCAGACCAGACACGAGCTGGACTCAAAAACTGTGAGTTTTTCAAATCCGTTAAGTAAACCTTACTAACCGTCTCCTTTGCGCTACGGTCAGACAAAAGACCACGCAGAATTTATTCAGTCTTTATTAGTTTATTTATTGTTTCAATACACGATGTTCGAGAGCGAAGAGCCTTGATATGGTGGCTGCCGGGTAATCATTTATTGATGCCACAGATGCCGTGTATGAATGTGAGGTTTCATGCCTGTTCAGATTGTGTTTTTGTCAAACAATTCAAGAGGACACGGAGAAAGCGAAAGAGAGAGAGAAACTTCAAATCTTAGCCTCCCCTTTTCTCAATGAGGTTGTCAGGGAAGCATTCCTATTCTGTGTCAATCACTATGGTAACTAGGGGACCCGAACAGGGTATGCTGGGAGTTGCTGGGAAGCCTTTGTGGTGCCTTGTCTCAAGAGTGCTCACCAAACACATTAGGAATTTAGATTCTCTCTATTAAAACTTTCCCCAGTTTAATTATTTCTCTTTATTAAGATATTCAAATCAAATGTATCTGAGCAAACACAAGAAGAATCAGAGCAAGGTTAATGACATTATTCACGAAACAAAAACAATAGGCAACGTTCTGCATCAAAAGTAAGAGTCGGTTAGTGTTTAACTCAACCGGGGAAAATAGAAAACTTTGCAGAGCGGTTTCGGGTGTTACGGTGCATCTATTTGCGAGAGTCTTTTTGTCAGCGCTCAGAGCAGGCGGGTCCTGGGACAATGGTGCCCGTTGGTTGCCATGGTGACGGTGGAGTCACCCCCCCAGGGGGTCAGTTGTGGGGAGGGGGGTGAGGCCTGAAGGAGAAGAAAAAAACTTTCTCATCTCTCTCTCTGTTCTCTCTGTATCTTTGTCTTTTTTCTTTGAAAGTTTGCACTTGTTTTTTATTCGTGTTCTATGGCAACAGGTAGAGCACGGCAAACTACAGTTAAACTGTCTGTTTGTGTTCTTCAAAACTATTCAACACTACAAGTTATCAGCTGTTCAGATGAAAAAATTGCTTTCTTGGGGAAGAACAGAGACTGTAAAAGCCGATCCAACCCGTAAATAAAACCAACATTGCGTTTCGAAAGTGTCCCTCAGCTCCAGTCTTCCACAGCCCGGCTGCTGTGCTGTTTTCTAAGTGCCTCCCCCCTGAGAGAGAGGCAGGCAGAGCCAGGGGAACATGAAGGTCTTTGTCCTGCTGTACCTCTATGACTGCGCCCCTGTGAAGGTGCCTTATGGCTGCTCGCCTGGGCCGACTTTAAACTGCAGATTAGCTTAACAAGCTCAGAGACGGGCCGGTGGAGGAGGGGAGGCCGGAGAAGAAAAACGGAAATGTTTGGAGCGACACGTAAAAATCACGATGTGTAATCAACGGTCTTGTTGAAGCTTTGCACGGACAGTGCGATCGTTGTGCGGGGTTGTGCGTGTTTGTTTGTATATGATTGATATACGTGGTTCCAACGATTGACCCGGAGGATTGACCTGATTTGTTAAGTCCATCCACTTATAAATAGTTTCGAGAGGGGTGGCGAGTTTTGCCACTTGAAGACAAATGTTAATATATGTGACCCTGTCTGTAAAAATTCAGGCTAAAATTTTAAATTTTACTCAGTCAATATTAAAGATATGAAGGTTATATTTTCACAAAATACATTACAGTATGTGGGATGAATTTAAAATAAATAAAAAAATCACAAAAAAATGACTTTCGCTGGGTTTTCACATGCAGAGTCACATATAGTAAACCCTTCTCTTCATGTTAAGTCATTAAAGAAGTATGTTTAGACTATATAGAAAATCTTTACGAGTACGTGTTTTTGTTTCTCCAAAAACAAAAACAAAGAGGATATTTATTTTTAGAGCCGCAAAAATATTGGCAAGCTTTTAAAAACACCCTCACTGTAATTGCTACAAATATATATATATATATATATATATATATAATAAACAAACATTCAGCTCTTTTACCAAAACTATAAGCAAACAAAAGCTTACACTGTTTGACTGTTTTATGAATTTCTCTTGCATAATTACTTACAAATACAAGATGTAACCGAGTAAATTGGTCAAGTATTCAATATTGGGGGATAAAATGTCAACGTCTAAAAATCCACTAATGTGAATATAGTATAGAGATTCACTGTTTCCTAACAATTTATAACTCGCTTTGGATTAAAGCATCTGCTAAATACCTAAACGTAAATGTGTAGTCCCGGTCTTAAACAAACTTCTATACCATCACTTTTCAATGTCTCTTCATCTGTACGACCGCAACACCAAACTCAATAACCTGTTTTGTGTGACCACACATTTTATCCTCAGCTTTCCTGTCATGTGCGTCGGTGGCTGTATGTTGATTTTGTTTGTTTGTGTGTGTGTCTGTTTGTTTGTTTTTGATCGTGCACAGGAGTGGTGACGCATCAGCAATGTTGTGGACCAGAGGTGACTATCAGTGTAGTCTAGAAACTATAGACTTTTTAAACCGTAGCGTCTGCATCAGATCTCTGTTCAGATTAGCTTAGCCTCTTCATTTTACTCTTTAGATTTCACAATGAAACTCTGTTTTGATAACCGGGCGACTCTGGTAAACTGCTGTAGTTTATCTCAGAGGTGCTGGATCTTTAGCGTACTGTAGCTCTATACTCGAACCCTTTTCTCGGACAGACTAATCATTATTGCTGCTAGAGCTGTACTGCCTACTTTACTGTCTTGTAGATTTTAACATCAGTACAGCATGACGTAGACTAGTGTTTGGTTAATAGCTGGGCTAGAAATGTATAGACTAATATAGAGATCTTGAGTATCTGTAATCTAGTATGTCTACTCTTCGCATCCTCCAGCGGGTGCTGATCAATTGGTTTGATTTTCTTCACATGCTTTATGAAAATCGCCAGAAGTATACTGTACAAAATATGTTTGCTCCAATTACACAAATGTACTATTTCATTATTTCAACATTATATCAATACATTTAATAAAATAAATTTTTTATTTTCTAGGAGCTGGATATATTATCAGTGTTGTGCAGCTCTTGTTTAGAAGCAATAATAGTCACCATTAAACAAACCAAAAAATATAAACAGAAACTAAACTAAACAAAAAACAGAAATAAAGAACTGAAGCAAACAAGTAAAAAAGAAATGCAAAAACAAACAAACACAAACAAACAAAATATTTTTGTTTGACTGTCAAAAGAGTGTGTGGGTCAAGGATGCTCTTCTGCTTGAACTTTCTGTGCTTTCTTGTTTTCCTCCAAACTAAACATGGTTGTGATGTTTTCTGAGTGTTTTTTGTGTGTCACTTAGTGATGTTTACAGGAAAGCTGACCCTTCTTTTGTCCAGTACACACAGTCACAGGTGGCTGTGACAGCCTCTTCTGTCTAGTCAAACTTTGATTTACACTTGTCTCTCCTAGAAACCTGTAAACATTTCAACCTCCCATTTCTCTATAGTGTGAACGCAGACACACTATATTTTCTTCTTCATAGTTGGTGGTAGACGACTTACTGTCGCTCTTGTTCTCCCTTGAAATCAGTCTGCACTACCTTTTGTATTTCTACACATTCTCTATACATTCATTTCTGAGCATGTATGGATGTATCATCAGTGCAGTTAGTGCTTATAAGACACACAGACAGACACAGAATGAAACCAGAGCTCAAAGGTTGCGAGGAAAGCCCTGAAGATATCAAGGGAACTTCTCACGGATATTCTCATGTACAGTACAATCCTGTGTTGGTGTCAGTGTTTTTAAACTAGACCTTTAACTCTCAATCTCTCCTCTAGATCGACCCGAAAGTCGCCTTCCCGAGACGAGCGCAGCCCAAGGTAAGTGAATAAAAACACTTTGACTACTTTAATCTCTTTCAGTGGACTCCTTAGTACATAATGTCCAATTTACACTTTTAACCCGTTTACTGTTACTGATCCGCTTTGTTTCTTTTATTATTCAATTTAATATTTCATAGTTGAATTCCAATCTAATCATGACACACTGTATATTGATGAAAAGGTCTAAGATTCAAGAATAAATATTTGACCAATTTTCAATAAACAAAAATAAAAACTAATGATAACTAATAATAATGTTATTTATTAAAAAATTTAATGTTCTAAAATAAAAAAAAAAATTGTTGTGTAGTTTCATGTGTATGCAAAATATGTACAGAGATCAGGCTATCAGGTTAAAAATAAAGGTTCTACACAATGCCATAGAGGAATAATGTTTGGTTGAAAGGAATTGTTCTTTGGTGAACCCCAAAAAAGTTTTTCTATGGCATTTCTGCAAAAACCTTTTCTCATCTTTATTTTTAGAAGTGTACATATTTTTATTTCTTTAAATCTTTTTTTTATCTTAAACCTCTGTTATTTTTCAGTTGGTGACTCGTACCAAGAAAATATTTGTTGGAGGCTTGTCGGTGAACACTACTATTGAAGATGTAAAACAATATTTTGACCAGTTCGGAAAGGTAAGCTGAGTAAAACAATTAAGAGTATTATGTGGATAGCCTGATGATAAAAAGAAGCGAATCAACTGAAACGAGAAAAACATCATTGAGAAGGTGTACCGAGTGAAATCAGAGCCTGTACTGTACAGAAGCGTGAAAGAGAGAGCAAGATAAGCGCAGGGATGCTGAGAGAAAGAGTTGGGGTAGAGTTTTGAGAGTTTGAAGTGCTGAGTTTTGTTTGCCGGGGGAAGGTGGGGGAGATTACTTGAATTTGAATTAATCTGATGGAACAGCTGCTCCTGCCCTCAGCCCCCCTCCTAGCCGGTTACCACGGTGACCCTGCCCATCCATTGTCCCCAAGTAATTTAGCGGGCAAAGGGTTTTGTGTTTGGGGGGTGTGTGTGTGTGTAGGAGGGAAAAAGAAGCGGAGGCTGTGTGTTTAGGGGGGTTGAATGTTCATAACTGAAGTAATACAACAATACCACCCTAAAAAGTGATGTACTGAGGGAATAGATGGCTTATACAGCGAACATCACACTTTCATTTCAGTTTGTCAGTGATTCAGGTGCAAACTTTGGTTAAAAAGATTTCAGCATTCTTGAGCCATACTTGAGTGTGGAATGCAGAGAGAGAGAGAGATGATAGTTTCAGCCACCCGGGGAAGTTGCAGATTAGTTTGCCTCACTGGTCACTTTGTGTTCTGGCCTGGTTTGGACAAGAGATGGAGTGAGAGAGAGAGCAATGAAGAGAGAAAACAGATAGAACGAGACTATGGAATCATAATGTTGGGATGGATTTACTCATTAATTCCTGCGTTCCTGTGAGTATGTGTATGTGCACAAAGTGTCGGTCAAACTGTCCACTGACTGTGGATTTTTTTCTCACACACAAATGTCTAAGCTTGACCTTCACCTCTGACCTTTAGGTTTAAGCTATTTAGAGATGTCTGTCAGTGTACTCACTGTGACGCACTTTCACACACTCTCACATGCAAGACAAATACATATTTCCACTTCTTACTTCTACAAGAGTTTGATAATATCTTAATTTCATTCATTATTGTTGGTTACCATCCCTTATATGATGTTTTGTGGCTTTACAGATCTCAAAAATTTTAAGGTCTTCTGTATATATTAATGTACTCCTTAAGCTCACTTAATTTAACTTTAGCAGAAAAAAGTTGTAAAATTATTTTACAATAAAGTTGTAAAATAAAGGTGCTTCAGAAAGTATTTTATTTCTCTCTCTCTCTCTCTCTCTCTCTCTCTCTCTCTCTCTCTCTCTCTCTCTCTCTCTCTCTCTCTCTCTCTCTCTCTCTCTCTCTCTCTCTCTCTCTCTCTCTCTCTCTCTCTCTCTCTCTCTCTCTCTCTCTCAGGTGGATGATGCAATGCTTATGTTCGACAAAACAACCAACAGGCACAGAGGTAAAGTTTCAATGCACCTTTTTCTTTTATACTTACTTTTAACTGAGCAGTTCCATTTCAGTCATTCTGATTCTCTTCCTTAACCTCGTCCGTCTCCTCTCCATGGCCTTTCATCCTGAACTGTAGGATAAGCGGTAGGTGAGGAGAGAGATTGACTAATTAGTGTGTTAGTTAATCAGGGTTTAGACTAAAACCTCCTTAAGCGCCCTTCCCCCTGCAACACATCGATTATGACAGCTTGCATGGCTTTCAACCCAGCAGAGAGTTAGAGGAGACGTGAAACATGGAGAGACAGACCGGGAGGCTGAGAGATCAGCACTTGAAGTTCTAAAATATAAATCTAGTATTTCTGTTTTGGAAAATAGTGAAAAGCAACATATGCAAAAAACATGTTCTTACGGTTATTTTTAATGGATAAATAATGTCAGATTCACACAGGTGTCCTAACAAAGAAACCAGGTGTAGTTAATCACATTTTAACAAATCTAAAACATTATTTTTTACAAATATATTTGTTGTATTATTTACGCCCAACAAATGTTGTATAATGTTTTGCCCAAGAAGGTATTTGTGTATTTTTAATCTAAATGCCTCTGAATGATTAAATCTGGACTCTTTCTCTTCTTCAGGGTTTGGATTCGTGACCTTTGAGAATGAAGATGTAGTGGAGAAAGTCTGTGAGATTCATTTCCATGAGATCAACAACAAGATGGTAAGAAGTCATTCTTCTCAACCAATGTCTTGTTTTTATCTACTCTTGGATACTTAAAACTTTATCATTATTCTCTTATCATTATGACTGAAATTATTTCTATCTTTTCAAAGGTGGAGTGTAAGAAAGCCCAGCCCAAGGAAGTGATGTCACCCACAGGCACCTCCAGAGGTCGTGCACGTGTGATGCCATATGGGATGGACGCGTTTATGCTTGGGATTGGAATGCTGGGTAAGAGTGTCTCCTAACAGCCCATTAGAGGGAAGATTAAAGTGTAAATCCAAGAAAATGTGGAGTCCACTGCCCTCTGGTGTTCACAATGAGAAGTGCAGCCAGTCCTACACTTCAACCTACACACATTTTGCAAATTTTTATCTTACAATGACTTTTAAACAGTGTGTAGAGAATGGCTCATATAATGTTTTGCCTACATCACTCAACTGTTTAGGAATTTAGATGAATTTGTGTTATCTATTTTTCCAGGGTATCCAGGTTTCCAGGCCGCTACATATGCCAGTCGCAGCTATGCCAGTCTTACACCAGGATACACATATCAGTTCCCTGGTAAGACTCAAAAATGTGTAGCTAATCTTGTACATAATAGTTTGTTGTACATCTTTTTAATTGTTTGTTCGCAGTTATTAAATTTTTCCTGGGAAGTTCAGTCTTTGCACACACACAGTAATTATGAGCTTTTGCTTTAAAAGTTCAGAATTATACATTTAAGTACAAATTATGTAATTCGTCTATGTCAATAAAAAACGAAATTATATTAGGCAGCATAATAATATGCATTTTTATATAAATTTAAAACTATCAGAGATGGTGGCCATTCATAAAGAGAATCTTATATTATTATTATATATTTCATAAATGGAAATTTTCAGGTCAAATTTCATGTGTTGAACCTGACAAATATTAAAAAATTCAAACCCGCATGCACAGACATCTTTAATGGCTGCTTGTTAATCTCAGGGGGGCGGATGGTGCTCTGAGATTGTCTTTCAATGTACACTTGATGTTTGCATGTCTTGTTACTAGCAGTTGTCTTTTACATTTGCTCCACTTGTAGTGCTTGTCAATGTGTGTGTGTGTATGCTTAAACAGCTTTTTGTGTTTATCTCTATTCTAGAATTCCACTTAGAGAGGACCCCCCTTCTGACATCACCCCACCCCCCTGAGCTCACAGGTTAGTTACTCCATGAGTTTTATAAGCAGCTTGTACCTGGTCGTCATATTCTAACACACATTATCTTTCCAATGAAGATATACATGTTGTGTATTTTATTAACACAACCCAGGAAATCTTGCGTTGCCACACGTCATCAGACCATCCTGTCTTATCCTATATAAAGATGAACTACGGTCAATATGAATAAAACAGTTGATGCTCATTAAAATTTCTTCTTTCCTGTTTGCATATGAATGTTTTTGTAGCCATTCCTCTGACAGCGTATAACCCGATGGCGGCGGCCGCCGCAGCAGCAGCTGTGGTCAGAGGTACGAGAACTTTAGTTTTTTCTGCATCACACACTTGACGAAATGAATTGACATCCAAATGTGTTCTTTTATTTTTATATGATTTTATTTTATTGTGCTTTATATGATTTACTGATAACAGAAACCACTTTTTTAACCAAATGTAATTGCATTGTAGGCTCCACTCCCTCCCGCTCAGCTGGGTTTCTGGGTACCAGCAGTCCCGGGCCGATGGCAGACCTGTATGGAACAGCCAGTCAGGACTCAGTCAGTAGCTACATCAGCGCTGCCAGTCCTGCTCCCAGCACTGGATTCAGCCACAGTCTTGGGGTAAGTCCAAGACTTCTTAAAGGGATAGTTCACCCAAAAATAAAGAATAAATTATTATTTACTCATTCTCATGTCATGTCAAACCTGTATGACTTTCTTGTTTCAGCAGAACACAAAAGAAGATATTTTGAAAAACGCTGGTTACCCATTCACTTTCATAGTATGGACACAAGGTACAATGGAAATCAATGGGTGCCAGTAACCAGCGCTTTGCAAAATATCTTCTATCTTCTGTCATATACAGGGTTTGAATGACATAAGGGTGAAAAAATTATGGCTCAATTTTTATTTTTGGGTGATATCCCTTTATCCCTTTAACCTGTTGCTGTCACTTGGTTTATTTCACTATTCACTTCAATATTTCATAGTTAAATTCTAATCTAATCATGACAAATTATATATTGATGGAAATTAGATTAAATATTTGACAAATCTTTAAAACAAAAAAACATGACAAAAAAATGTTAATATTATTTATAAAAATACCTGAAATTAGAAAAATACTTTAAAATGTTTAAAAGAAATATCAAATATCTTAAAATAATTTTTTTTACTTCTGACAGCACATTTTCATGTGTAAACTTAATATGTACGGTGACAGTTGTCAGGTTAATGACAGAATGATTTTGACAAAGCATCAACTTGAATTAAGTTTGCATGTTTACTATCAAAATGTGAACTTTATAGGCAGTTTTATTAAAAAATCTTATTATTTTCTTTGCAGGGTCCTCTGATTGCTACGGCATTCACTAATGGCTACCACTGAAATGTATGAGCGACAGGTACAATACTGATTGTTGTCCTTATGTCTTCCCTAAATCTTAATGAAGGTTTTTTTAAAGGATGTGGTGATTGATATCAATCAGAAATAATAATGGATGCACGGCATGTGCTGCAGGGTTTATTGCTATTTTTAAAGCGTTTGTCTTCAAATGATTTCGAATTGGATGGATCATCATTAAGTCACACACATACTCATGTGACGGCAACTGTAACACTATTAATGTGATGTGCATATTCCTGTTTTATCTAGACTAACTCACTGTTTCTCTTATATAGAGCTGTAAATAATTTGATGAAATCTCAGATTAACATCTTAGTGTAATTCTTGTTTTGTTTTCATTTGGTTCTTTCTGAATACTTTGTTTCTGTCTGTTTTTGTGATGACACTTGTTGAAGGTTTGTAATTGTAGAAAAATCTTTGCAGTTTTACTATCTTACAAAAGCAATAATCTTAAACACTAAATCATTAGGTACATTTTCTACAGAAGTATATAGTATGACGAGATATCAAAATGTATATTTTGGTAGTTTTGCAACTGGATTTACTACATCGATCATGAAAATAGCAGTAATTACGAGAACATATTTTCTCAGACTTAGTTTCAACCTTGTTTGTGTAAAATATTGTACATACTGTCTTTTTGAGATCTGTCTTCCAGATCTGTCAATGTGATAAGAATGAGTTTTTTACACTCAAGAACACAGACACATGATAATCTTTGTGTCCAAAAAATAATGTTTTTTTCATGATTTTAAGAACTTGAATTTGTTTTATTTTGTTCAGTGTATTTTTCTTGACAGAAGGCAAAGTGAATGATGCTACTGTTGAGTGACTGTATGTGTCAGTGTGGAGTGTGAATGTTTGGTCTCATGATGTAATGTATTATCATCAGGAAGATGACAAAAATGTGAATTGTAACCCCTTTTCCCCCAATGTTCATACTTTTACATTACTTTTACCAAGTTTATATTCATAACACAAGTCTTGTAGTAATTGGATTATAAATGTACTTCAATTAACTGGAGATTCACAACTGGTAAATATATCAACACTAATATGACATGTTTCATGAAGTAAACAAAATGGCTGTTCAAACTGAAAGTATTCAAATGTTTCATGTTTAAAGCCTGACCCTCTCTGAACAAACAAATAAAAGAAAATTTGGAATAAATTATTGGTTAAAATAAATCATTACAATATAATTATTTCATCTGGTTATATTAATTTGCAAAAAAAGTGACTGTATGTCTGCCAACTAATGAGTTCCAATAAAGAAATATACTAAACATCACCTAATTAATACAGAACATTGAACGTTTTAATATTTATAATTTACCTCATTCTTGGTTTTACACATTATTGAGTGTTTGGAAGGCAGTATAAACAACAGATGTTTTCGTAAATGACAGGACACTGTGATTCAATCCTAGCATCCACCTGAGAATGAAAAAACATCTTTAGAAACCTTTACTTTACTTTACTGTCACATAAATGAATAGGTAAATGAAAAATAAATGTCACTTACTAAAGTCTTTTTTATTCTAAGTTCTCTTTTGTTGTGTCCTTCATACAAAAAACATGAAGGACATGACAATGATTAATACAACACCTAATTTATATTAAATGGAAAAGATTATACCTTTATGGCACACTAAACAATAATTAAATTATAAATATGGTTAAAAAATATTTTTAGTTACTGTTAAATGTACAAGACCAAAGCAATGCAGCTAATCAGCAAGAGAATTCCCAATCCTGAAAATGATATTACCATTACAATGTCTTCAGAGGGATTTGATGGGCTTGAAATGGTGAAAGCTGGACTTGGTGTTGTTATAGCTGCTATAAAAATGAAAGAGTTTGAGAGATATATATAGCTGTTCAAAATTAGGATCATGTTCAACATTTTGATGTATTGGATTTTTAAGGATCAAAAGAATAATTATTGTTTATTACAAAAGCCATGAGCTTTGTTTTGTTGAAAATGTTTACAAAAATGTTTACAAAATAAGTGTAAAGCTCACCAATATATACATGTGTCCCCTTCCCGTAAACAGTATTGGGAGATGTGTGGGGATATGTCCCAACACTTTGCAGTAATAAATGCCAGTATGATTTAGATATACTGAATTCAGGTGAAGGATTGCGTTAATTTTCACATTTCCATTATATAATCGATCCTTAATTATAAATGTTTCATGGTGCATCTTGGTAAGTTTATTTTTTAACCAAAAAACTGTTACTCAGACCGATCTTGCATCTACTTTAATATGACAATTGATGCTCACATTCGCACCCTCAGTTGTGTTTATTTTCTTTGGTATTTGCCGAACAGATAGTCCCAATATAAATATAATATAATATATTCATAATAAATAATATTATTAAATAAATAATAAATATATTTAAATATTTTGAAAATTAGTTTGTGTTGTACTGATTTAAAAAATGCCACTTGTTTTGATATTATGTGGTTGTTTATAATGATCACTAAAGCAGGTAGTGTTTGTTTTGGTGTTGATTTCAAGCATCAAAGGGTTTCTTAGAAATCGCCTACAACACCTTCAAAGCACGTAAATCAAATTAAATGTGTCTACTGACATCTGCTGTTCAGAATGAAAAGTGCAGTCAGCAAAGGCCTGTACACTTACATTTATTACATTAATACACAAATATAGATTTTAAAATAAAGGATACAAAAATGTAAAAATTAAATTTCTTTACTGGTAACATTTAATGTGTGGAAAATGCAGCTTCTATAAATATATACGATTTAAAATTAAATTAAAATGTTAATAAATCACTTTGTGTAAAACATTACAAACCTAGACAGAAAACTTTCAATGTTGTTTATACATGTAACTTATATCTGGTTCACCATACTGCAACAGTTTATAGTGATATAACACCAGCTTATTAATAACGAAATGAATGTTGTGTGTTGTATCAATACAACCCATTTAAACAACATTGCATGACAATCAGACTTTACTATACTTTACCATCCGATCTTGCCTTATATAAAGATGAACTGTGGTCAACATGAAAATGAGCTGATGCTCATTAACATCTCTTCTTTCCTGTTTGCATGTGAATGTTTTTGTAGCCATTCCTCTGACAGCGTATAACCCGGCCACCGCAACAGCAGCTGTGGTCAGAGGTACGACAACTTTAGCTTTTTCTGCATCCACACACCCATGCTCACGAAATGAACTGACACCCAGATGATCTAAAATAAGTTTGCAGAACATCCTAGTGTCATTTACTGAATAATTTATTTTTTCATGTACTTTAAAGTACTTGTCTGTTTGTGTAATGACATTGTAGATTTGTAGAAGAATCATTTCAGTTTTACTGTTTTACAGGAGCAAAGATTTGTCAAGTATAATGGGATAGCATTTGTTGATCTGCAACTGGATTTATTACATTGATTATGAACGCAAGAAATTACAATAAGAAGATATTTCTCAGATTTAGTTTAAACCCAGTTTGTGTGTAATATTGTACATTCTGTCTTCCAGATTTGTCAGTGTGATAAGAATGAGTTTTTACACTCAACAACACAGACACATTATAATCTTTGTGTAAAAAACAAAACAAAGTTTCTTTTGTGATTTTAAGAACTTGAACTTGAATTTTAATGATCTCTTTTAGAGGTTTTCAAGTGAATTAATGAATTCACAGTTGGAAAAAAGCACATGTAATTTAACAATATGTTTTATAATGTAAACTGTTAAAGTTGATGGTACTAATGTTTCTTGTTTAAAACTTTTTTTGAAAAATCAGATAAATATAAAGGAATAAAATAATTTAAAATATCAATGAGATTTAAGAACTTCTATATGACTTAAATTGAAGACTGGTAATTTTGTTGGTATTTTTTATTCACCTGTGGCTTTACCGCTTAGACAACTCACCCACTGTCTGTTATTGAAAGTAACATCATCACCCACACATACAGAAATCTGTACACCATTTCATACATTTAAAAGAAAACAAATGAAAATAAAGATTTTTGTCAGGGTGAAACAGCTTGTTGAAGCATGTCACAAACATTTTATGTCATTAAATGGTGTTGCTGAATCATGTCTTTTATGATATCTGTTTTTTCAATAAATTGTTCATTTAAACTGTGCTTTTTGTGCAATGTCTATTACATTGCTATCAGTTGAAAAATAAATGAATAACCTTAAATAACCTAAATAATAAATAACCTTCAAATCTGAACTGTTAAAAACAATACTAGTTGTATTTGCTTTTTTTATTAATTCAAAATTAGTTTGTACTTAACAGAGAGCAATTGTAAAAAATACAATATACAGAATATACAAAATATAACAACAACAAAAACACTTGCTTTGGGCTGCTACGCATGAAATGTTTTGCTGTTCAGCGGGTTTGTACCTTTATTATTTTTGACCGTGTGTTTATTTAACCTTCACTGTTCTGTAATTTCTTGACTGAGTGGGTGAATCTACAGTCCCACACTGATGAGAAAAGAAGAGCTCAATTGTGCTGCGTCACAAACATAATTCTGCTTAAAACAAATTGACAGAACTTTAAAATTCAACCGAAAGGTAAAAAAGTATTTTTATTAAAATATGTTCATTAAACATTATAAGGTTTCATTTAAACAAACTGTTGCAAGCTGAAAGATGTTCCAGTACAATATACAAATAAATGATCATTCAGTCAGAAAAATCACCTTCATGCTTGGGTTTATGTTTTATGTGGACTTCAGAGTATGTCACCGAGTCTTCAATACAGGTCACTGGTGCAGATACCAGAGCTTCACAGTTCTAAAGAACAAGTCATAATATAAATAATTTATCTGGTTATATTATTGTGTAAAACATAACTGAGCACATGCTTACTGAGTTACAAGTAGCAATCAACATTATAGACAACCTTAAGCTCCTGTGGGTCACTATTTACCTCACTTCTTGTTTTCACACTTTCTCCATTTTTTGAAATGTTAATTGCAGCATAAACAACAGATTCAGAAGTGACAGGACACTGTGATCCAGTGGTAGTATCCACCTGCCAGTTAAATAATCTTTATTATTTATCTCAAAACCATAAGTTTATCCACCATCACAAAACATGTCAATAAATAAGTGTCACTTACTAGAACTGCTTTGGCTCTATTGTCACTTCTGAAGTGTCCTATTTAAAAAAAAAACATGCAAATGTTTAACATGGACACTTTAAGAAAAACCTTTACAGTGATTTGTATGTAGCCTGAATTCAATTAATTTTAAACTGAGAAGTAAATATATTTTGATAGATATTTATTGTGATAAATATGGTAAAATACTTTTTACTAATTTACTTACTTCTGTAATGTATATAAATCACCAAAGCAATACAGATAATCAGCAAGAGAATTCCCAATCCTGAAAGGGATGATAACATCACTGTGTCCTCAGAGGGGGTTGCTGGACTTGAAATGGTCAAAGATGGTCTTGTTGATGTCACAGTTGCTGAATTATTCACTATAAATGATACATTTTGGAATTTAGGCTCTATAGCATACCTAAGTTGAATTGTTCGGCAAAGTGATTGACTGGACTTTGAGCAAACGAATAAGTCATGGTAATTACAAAATCTTGATTTTATCCATTCTCAAAAAGATTTAGAATAAAAATGTGTATAAAAATAAGTGTAAAGCTTACCAATATATACCAATATATGTGTGCCGTTTCCGTATAGACTTTCAAGTGTGGGAAGGTCTTGCCACACTTTGCAGTAATAAATGCCAGTATGATTTAGCTGTAGTAAAGTCAGGTGAAGTGTTGCGTTGAGTTTAATATTTCCACCATATAATTGATGCTTAGAAGTATTAAAAACTTCATTGTCCGTGCGATTGACATTATTTTTAAACAACGAAACAATAATTCTATTCGCTTCTGCATTTGCTTCAATATGACAGGTAATGCTCACATTTGCTCCCTCAGTTGTGATTATTGTCTCTGGTGTTTGCCAAACAGACAGTCCCAATGCAGGGACAAAACCTGATAAAACGCATACAGTTCTCATTAGATTAATGACATTTCATCCCATTACTACTCCAAGTAGTTCAGTTTTCTACATAATCAATATTTATTTGTGCCATCGCGTCAAAATAATAACTTAAAACGTACATACCTGTGTGACAGATGATTAAGAGGAGAGCAAAGGGACTTCTCATTTTATCTCAACAGCTCAGGCAGTTTGTTTCACACGTTAGCAGAGACAGGTGCTTTTTAATTTCCTGTGTGATCCTGTCAGTGAAGAAGAGCTCATCTGCATGCAAAACCATATGCGCATATCTGACACTTAAGTCAGCAATATTTTACACTACTGTAAAGTTTTTTGCAACCTTTGTTATCATTAATACCAGTTAGAAAACCTCGTAATGTGGTTATATTCACTTTGATCTTGTTCATTATTGAACCAATACTATATTATACGATACGTTCATTCAGCGCATTACTGGTCATCTGCAGGTGTAATACAGCATTTATCCTCTGGGCTTCGCTGTTCTCCTCACAGTACTTGCAAAAATCGTGGGAACATTGCCAGTGTGTATTTCTTGGCAGGCATGTAATGTGATTTGGGAGCCATTATCCATATAGCTTCATAAGTAACATTAACACTCACTTCTCCCTTTGACAGATAATAGCAAGATGGGCAAGACCTTGTTTTTTCTTTACTTGCCTCTCCACTTACATCTTACAGAACACGGCTGCAATGTCTTGCACACATTCCATTTCTCAGTCTCTCTCTCTCTCTCTTTTGCTCTCAGTCTCTCTCCCTCCACTTTTTCCTCTCTGAAGTGGGATAGTGTTCAGCCCCAGTGGTAATTAGGTCATAAGCCATCTCTGACTCACTCAACTTCTCATCCATCGCTTCTCACTCTTACTCAATCATCTGACATCCTCTGTACTGCTCTGGGCTTCTTATTCCTCCTCCACCCTTCCATTCAATATCGTGATCTTCTCCTTAAAGCACTAGTAAATGTTCAGTCTCATCGCATCTTCCTGAGTCTGCCGGTCAGTTTGCATCATGATTCCTGGTGTTCAGCGGTCGGATGAAAAGTCAAGCCGCTCTATAGATGGGAGTATTAATGACAGTTTTGGAATGAATACTGAAACACAAGGGCCTCCGCCGCTGAAGAATTACATTTTTCTGACTATTTTCACCTGCTTTTGCCCTGCGTGGCCTATCAATATAGTGGCATTGGTTTTTTCTCTGATGGTGAGTAGAAAACAACAATTTTTTTGTCTTTTGGCATATGAGTTTAAGTGAGCATATACAATAATGTTCATCTAAAGTGTTTCCCAGAGGGTACTGACACCTTAGTGAGCAATCCTACCTGCGGTGTCCAAATATTGAGTAGTGCAAAGTGTTTTGTCAAGTGTTATGTTCTTGCGGGTTTACAGTCTTTCGGGGACTATGATGCTTGTGGCTTTGAAATCTGACTAAAGGTAATGTACTAATGGTTCAGCTAGACATATAAGTGTTATAAATAGACAGGCTTCAAGTATCTGTGCAGTTAATGTTGTGGCACTCCCATACATGAAAGAAATACTGCATACACACATCTCACATCTCACACACTTTACTCACATTCATACTGTTATCTTCAGACATGCTTGCACAATACACGCATAAGATGGAGATTACGAAAATAAGATCATATTTTTATTCATAAGAATGATAAATGATGCTCTGATTTTATTTTGACATATATTTGAAGTTTCTCAGGTTGTTTCTCAGGTTTAACAATACAGGAAGAGGAAAGTTTTCACAGTGGTTTGAGCTCAGGTTTTTTACACCTTAACCACCTAAAGACACTGTTTTGCAAATGTCCCACACAATTTGATTTTCTTTAATGTCAATATATGTTTTTAAATAGAAAATTGTTCAGCGTTTCCCAATAGGTTTTTTTGTGTTAGGTACTCCTTCAGCTCCATCAATGAGGTCCTGCATCAATATCAAACCAGAATAAGGTTTAAGTCATATTATACTAAATATCATTCAGCATTATTAATATTATGAAAGTTTTAAACAAAAACATTCAATACTTTAAGTGCAAAACTAGTTATTATAACTCCTAACATTATAACAGCATTGCATTATTATATAAACTAACTACATAAACTACAAATTCAATTGCACAAATGTAAAAACTATATCATTAAATTAATAATTTTTATTATATTCATAGCCCTAACATTCTGAACTAATCATTTCTGCTTAAAAAGTAATAAAAATCAAATCTTTCCCGGTGTACACACCCAGTCCTAGTTGCGGCTCTTTATGAAGTTTAAATGAAGTTACAGTGATTCAATCTAGATTCAGGTCTGAATGGGGCAAGGTGCAGAGGTTTGCTGTGAAGAGCAACACCTCTAGTTTCAGGTTGACTCCTGTGCTGTCATCGCTGCAGCTGCTACCGCAGATGCTGTGAGAAACTAAATCACAAATCCCGCAACCCTGTTTACAGCCCCGTGACACAGTAAGGGCTTTTATGTGCATATTGCAGTGTTCCTGTACATCAGTTGGTATATCTTTGTGTTAGCAGCACAAAGGCCATGGGTTTCATCCCCAGGAAAGACACAAACTGATAAAAAATGCATAGCTTAAATGCACTGTAAGTCACTTTGGATAAAAGCGTCTGCTAAATCCATAAATGTAAATGCATCACCGCTACACAAGTTAAGATGTTTATCTTTATGACTGCTGAGATTATGTATTGCATTCAGAGAACCTGCTTTCATGTAGACAGTCTTCTCCCGAATGCTGTCCAAATATGTAAACGGAAATGTTAGTGAAGCCAGATCATCTTTGTCTTCCAGTAAACATGATTTAGTGCCAGTGATCTATAGTTCTCAGTTTTCTCTCTGATTTTATTAAGAGTGCTGCTGGCATTATCACTATGCCCTGCATCCCTGCCTGCTTTATGGGCCATGCAGAGAGGTCTAGTTTTCATTTCGAAATCTGTCACTGCTGATGATATCTATATGTCTACATGTTAAAAGTACATTTTCAAAATAACATTTTTAAATAAAACTTATTTCTGTAGCACCTGAATATGCTTAATAACCATTTTGAAATCACTTGGTGGATAAATACAGTACGCTTTAGGGCCAGTTTTCTTTTTTATGAAACGAAAAATCTGAAAAAGTCTTTAATGTATGTTTAATGTTTTAAAAATGTTATATTATGGTTATATTATAACCCAAACTGGTTTTTAGGCTGAAAGAAACTCTGCGCCATTTATTTATTTAGATGTTTTGTTAGCACTTGCAAATGTCATAAAATAATTGGAAAGTGAAACATCTTGTATAATACTAGTTTGAAGTTCAATATTTAGCAAGTAATTTCCCTTTCAATCCTGTTACTATTATTTAGTTTTATTCTGATGTTTTGTTAGCAGATTTACAAATGTAAAAAAATACATACAAAAAATAAACATCTCATATAATACCAGTTTTAAAAGTTATTAATATTTAGCTATTAACTTCTCTTTTACTGACCATTTGTTTGTTTTTTAGTTATAGACCCTATTTATGAAATTGATGTAAATGTAATTTTATCTCTTTTCTCTCTTTTACTCTCACTGTTTGTCAGTCTCAAAGCAGTTATGACGCAGAAGACTATGAAGGGGCTCAGCGGCTGGGGAGGAAGGCTCTTCACATGGGACTCGCCTCCCTTCTTATTGGCCTGCTGATTATTATGGTCTTCAGTATCGTACACTTTACCACGGTAAAGCTGACATGTTAAACTATCAGTCCTCTTATTTGTTAAGAATACTTTATGCACCGTGTTGTTGTTTTGCAAGCTGATTTGCTCATTTCAACTCAACAGAATACAATCTGATGGAGGAGAGACAAGTGTATCAGAACGATTACACTGTAAATTGGTGGAGATGAGTTCCAGTGCTCACAGGATGACACTGTAAGCTAAACCCAGAATGTGGTTTCATAGTGGTGGCACCACGTGCTTGAACCATCCTGGATTTATAAGTATTCAATATTTTGAAATGGAATGTATTAAAGGTCTGATTTGCTATAAGCATGGCCAAAAGGACTTCAACATACAGAAAAAACTATAAGTGACATACTATTCATACCAGTTTATACCAATATGCCCATGATATTCCAGAGTGATGTCATGTCTTTCTGCAGGCAGCACAATCTGCAACAATCTGTGTTGTGTATAATGGCACGTCAACTCTTGTAAATGTGTATAGTTCAGAGGTGTGAATAGTGTTTGTCATAAAACAAACATCTAACTGATGCTTTTACAGAAAAGAATAAAAACACCCATTGGAATGTTGTATGGGTGACTGTAAAAAGTGTGATTGTGTTTTTTAAGAAAAATAAATGCAAGCTGAATGTATGAAACGACTCAATAAATACTCACTTATCACGTAATGCATTGCAGTGGAGTCTTTCTTGTAGATCACCCACTCCCTTTCCTCTTTCACACCCAATGTAATCTGCAGCGTTTGGAGTATCCTGTACTCTGATATGTAATATTATAGCCAGCTAAAGTTAAATATAGCTAAATCATTCTGCAGACTTTTAGAGTAATCAGGCTACATCTGAACACATGCAATGATATGCTAGTGGTAGTATTTTTCTGTAAGGGTTTCAATGACAAGTGTATAGTCAACTTACATGTAGTAGTAAATATTCAAAGTACTTGTTGGTATACTACTATCAGTCTCACTTAAATGACTTTTTTCCGGAAGGTACCATGACTTCACCATGAGGTCACACACTGCTGTTCTCACCCATATCTGTTTATTAGTGTATGATATGGATACAGTTCCATCACAAGCTTGCTGCTGGTCATGTTGTGACACTGTGATACTGGATGTCGGAGTTTATGAGTGATACATGTACTTAAATACAGCTGGCTGATTCCATCAAAGGACACACCCAATCTGGTACAATCGCCAAACTATAATAATTATAATTCACATTTTGGCATTTAGCAGACGCTTTTATCCAAAGTCACTTACAAAAGTGAGGAAACAATAAAGGGAAAGGCAATTACAAAACTAACATTTTATTTAAAAAAAATGTTTAAATGGATTACTTTGATCAAATAACAAATAAAAAGCAGTCAATAAGAGTCCAGCATAGATAGAAATTCCTTCAGTGCTGTTTAAAAAGCTTCTCCAGGTTGATGTTAATGATGATAAAATGTCAAGAATAGGATTTTGCTCATTCTAGACAAAGGGTGATTAGGTGCTAAAATATAATACAGTGTTTATTTATTATGGATGATTTTAGTCACAACATAATTCCCACAGTTAAATGTGTGTCATGTCATGGTGTTAATGAGTTCACTACTATTCTAAAATGTGGAAAAAACAACACGTTTCCAAACTTTTGACTGGTAGTCTACTGTATAATTAGCAAAATTCATAAATCATAGGGTCAAGACTTTTTAATGTCAGTGTAAATCAACGAATGTTTTTTTTAATCACGTACTATCTGTGTATTTATTTTACTCATTAATGTTCTAGAGGTGATGATATTGGTTGTTTTTTGCAGCGCTCATGCACGCCTGCTGGTTATTTCCCTACAGTACAGAGAGGGGCGGAAGAGGTGTGCTTAACATTTAACCTTTTTGGCGAGACAATGTGAAAATGGCGTTATGAAAGGAAACTACAACACGGGCAGCGAGCAAATAAAGTTTTCAGAGGTAAGATGATTAACCATAAGGGAAACCACCACTGATCGACATGAAACGGAGATATACTGCAGCCGATCGTGTAGGCGAGAGCTACACGTTAAAACAGGAAAAACAACAAAGTGACGGAGATTTCAAAACATCTCCTTCACTTTGTGGCTACTTAAGAGGTTTCCCTCAATAGTTGACCGTAATATATAATTGAAAGTAGGTAAAACTAGATAGATTGTTTGGGTGTATGTGGCGAATGCGTGCCAAAACATACTGTAGTAAACATCGGTCAAAGGTTACATCCTGTGCAGTGTTTGGAGGGGATGTTGTGTACAGCAAGTTACGGCAACTGATTGTATTACATTTGCAAAAAGAGTAAGTTTAATCTCGTGTGAATGTATGTGAATAAGGATCGGTATGGGGAACACGAGCAGCGAGCGGAGCGGCGCGCCAGATAAAGCGAACAGACGCGAGAGCCGCGGCGCCAAAGATGCCGCTCGACCCAAACTACTGCTGGATACCACAGAGGACGGAGATCTCTTCCAAACAGATGATGCTAAGGTGAACAGACAAAACATTGTTTGGATTGGTGTCTCTGTAGAGCCTTATGTTAACTGCTCTCGTTTCCCGCATAGCGTGATAATGCTACGTGCTTATATGATAACTTACACCTCTGCTTGTTGTAGTCACCTCATCCATCTTTCCTGCTTTCAGGAGTTTCTAGCCTGGCAACAAGATCAGGAATCAGATACCAAAGACCCGCCAGAGGAAAGACCCACCGTGTTCCGCTGGAACGGTCCAGGAAAAGAGATCTATTTGTCCGGCTCCTTTAATAACTGGGCCAGCAAAATCCCCTTGACTAAGAGGTGAGTGCTGACAGACAGATGATTAGGATGAAATGGAAGCTGTGTTCATGACGGAAACACAGCAGGTGACGTCTACGTCACACTCATAGTGCATCATCCAACTAAAACAAGCCCCCTATATAGTGCACTATGTGAGCGATTTTGTAGTAGTGTCTGAAATCATAGCGGATATTAGTGCAGACGTTTAATCAAGAAATGTAGGGAATTGTGAATAAGGGTGTATGGGACGATTTTAAACACAGCCCATAGTAGGTCCTACATGCATTTTCTCATTAATTTGAGAGCTATGTTTTTGCTGTTTGCATAAAAATAGGCCTACAAAACAAAACTGCAGATTGGATAGACTTGTGGTTTGTCACTAGGGGTCAGTGTGCACTTATATAACGTAAGGATGTCTGTAATATCTGAAGAGAGCTGTATGTTAGTGTTTTCTTGTTAGTGATCGTGAGAAAATGATGTTTTAAGACTAGTTTTAAAGAATAGTCAAAGAATAAATTTTGTGAGATTTGATTGATTTTGCACTTGTAATGTGGGCAAACATGCTTTAGACCAGAAAGGAATTTTATTTGTTAGTTTTGTGTTTGTATAGATTTGGTTTGGGAATTCCAATTTTATTTTAGAAAGGAGCAAACATTTATAATAATGATGGAATCAAGCTGATCTAAACCAAGTACACTATATTAAAGGGATAGTTCACCCAAAGAATTTTTTTTTTTATTATTTACTCACCCTGATGTTATGTCAAACCTGTATAACTTCTCTTTTTCACAGTCATAATAATTTTGTTGCCGTAATTGATCTGCCGGAGGGTGAGCACCAGTATAAGTATTATGTGGACGGACACTGGCTAACAGATTCCAAGGAGGTGTGAAATAGTTTTGTACAATATTTACCAAAACAATCTTATACAGCAAACTTGATCTAGTATTAACTTTCTATTTGGTATGGTATTTTTTAAGCCTGTTGTGACCAATAAGTCAGGGGTGGTGAATAATGTCATAAAAGTGAGAAAAACTGACTTTGAAGTATTCGATGCACTGAAGACAGACTCAGAGAAATGTGCTGACATGTCAGGTAAATAGATGTATTTAACGCTAACAAAATTATTTAAAATCTTCAAGTTACTTGTGATATGATCCCATGCGTGCTCTATCAGACTTGTCTAGTTCCCCGCCGGGACCGTACCACCAGGATCCCTACTCCAGCAAATCAGAAGACAGACTGCGCTCTCCACCCATCCTCCCACCACACCTGCTGCAGGTGCTCCTAAACAAAGACACTGGAGTCTCTGTAAGTACTGATGTGTTTCCTGAACATATGCTTAGTCACCAACTCTAACTATAGTTATAAAAATTACTCAAAATTGTAAAGAACTAATTTGCCGTCTTTATTGCTGCAATGATGAGGTGCTGTTTCAGGTGTGTCTCGTGACTCACTGCTAAACCGTACTCAATAACCCCATCCCTCCTCGTGCCACCTGCTGAAGTTCGGTTCTTTGATAATGATAGTAGGGCGGGTGTGGGAGGTGGACTCCCAGTCTGAATTTAGCGTTGCAGTTTATGTCATTAGATAAGATGTTCTTTTTTTAAGTTTAAAGAGATAATAAAAGTTTGTGGTTGAAAATTGTTGGGCAACTCTAGACAGCAATACTTTTCATTAATGTGCTTTTTTATGTCTGTGTGTTATGTGAACAGTGCGACCCCACCCTGCTACCTGAACCAAACCACGTGATGCTCAATCACCTTTATGCCCTTTCCATAAAGGTTCAGTAGCACACATCTGGCACTTTTACACAGACATTTATATTACATTTACATTTATTTATTTAGCAGATGATTTTATCCAAATTATTTGGATTTGGAACAACATTGTTGCTTAAAGTTTTTGATTTCTCTCCTCACAGGATGGTGTGATGGTTCTCAGTGCTACACACCGCTATAAAAAGAAGTATGTGACCACACTGCTGTACAAGCCTATATGATCATAATCCACCTGCTGTCTTATATGCTCAATGTTTCCTGTCAAAGAAAGGGACCAAGCACTGCAAAAATCACAATCTCTGTCTGAGTTTCTGTTTGTGTATTTTGAGTGTTGCTGATGGAACTAAAAGGAAACCAGAAATGTGATATCCTCAGTCCTTGCACAAACAATGCAATGCATTTGCCAAATGCATTTTACTTCTCATCAAGCATCAAGGCCATTTTTTATTTTGTAAACAACAAGGATGTCACCTTGTTGATTTTGATATCAATATGCCTTCTATAATTCTTCTTGTGTTTGTTTAATAAGATCTTTCTGTAATGTTACTCTGGTTTTCAACATGCCTGCAAAAAATGTCAATGGACCATTGTGCTAATAAAATGCACATTAAGATTTACTGTTTCTTTATGCTGTCTTTATGTGAAACTATAGTAATTTTCAGTCATTAAGACCGTTTACATTTACAGGTGAACCACTTATTAATTTTTTTCAAAACTTATATACACATAACCATCAGAAATTTGTTTGCATATAGCTATTAATTGCTTTACATTAACGCACAACTTTGTCATTTTTACATGATGGTATGTTATGGGATAGTTCACCCAAAAATAAAAATGATGTCATAATTTTTTCACTCTTATGTCATTTAAACACTGTATATGAATTATTTCTTTTGTGGAACACAAAGAAGATATTTTGCAAAACGCTGTTTATCGGCACTCATTAATATTCTATTGTACCTTGTGTCCTTACTAAGAAAGTAAATGGGTGCCGTCACATGCCTGAGTGAGTAAACATTCTTAAGATTCTCTAGTCATGACTGCTAAAAGGCCTAAAAAGATATTTCATTAAATAAGATATATTATGCAACCAAAAGTTGTTGTTGTATGAAATATAATGTATACAAAAATAGTAAAAACAGTGACACCTTCCAGTGCTGTTATACCCAAATATTGTCACAGTGCCAATTGTCCTATCAGATTAAAACAAGAACTAACTTTTAAACAGAAAACTTTCTAAAGTAATATTAATCTCTAATGGTTATTTTTAATATGATCTTTGTCAATTAAAAAATCATTTAAAAAATTTGTGCCTGGATATACATTGAGGAAGCTGTTTTGCATGTATTCTAACTTGCGCAACATAACTTTTCCCTTGCCTTTATTCGAGAAAACTGAATTCCTGTACCAGCTGTGCAAATGGCAAACACATGCTGATGTTCCCAAGAAGAAACACAAAACTATACACTTCTGTATGATTTGTGTATACTGTACGTGTATGTGTGCACATCTCGTGTGTTATACTTCAAACCAGTTTATCATTGTGACCCGCCCATCAAGGTTAAAGAATTATAAATAAAATGCCACAACACCTTTATTTCTAGTCTTTGTAGTCTACCATGAAAGCCTTTTTGTCTCTTTTGGCCCTGAGTGCCTGTCTGCCTGCCTGTGAGTATACTGAAAATACATTTGACCATCAAACGTCTGTAAATAGATAACATTATATGAATTTATTATCTTTTATTATGTATGTAATGCATGTATTATTGGACATACAGATAGGCTATAGTAAAATTTATAGAAATTGTTTTTAATGAACTCAGTACTTTAACAAGACTGCCACAAAGCTCTATGTTACAATATTAACAACTAAAATTACTGTTCAACCATTTGATTTGTGTTTTGTATATTATTTTCACATGTATCTGCTACCATTTAAAGAAATTCTACAAATCTACTTATCAACTATGAACATTAGTGTCAATTACAAAGAGTGATGTAGAAAAATGTGATGCTATCTGTAAAATTCAGGCTAAAGTCTTAGTTTAGAGATTATGAGTATCAAAGTAGTGATAGCCATGAAAAACTAATACGTCTTTATTGCTGTAAATGATGCTTTTAAATACAGTGCTCATCATTTTATTTATAATACTGAAATGGTTACACATAATTTGCACAAAAATACGAATTGTTGTTCCTAAACAGGTCAATATTGAAGATATCAAAGTTATATTTTCACAAAACATTCTTTACAATATGTAGAATGTATTTTATGTAGAAAATAGTAAATCACATAAAATGACTTTAGCTGGGTTTTTACAAGCAGGGTCACAAATGTAAAAAGAGAACAGATGTGTTTTTAGAAGTGGAAAAATGGGCTATGTGGTTTACATAAATAATGTTTACATACATTTTATCATTTTATTGCTGTCATTGAACCAAAATGATTGTAAATAAAATTGATGTTTTGCTAAACTGTTATTGTTTACAGTGCTGGCGAGCACAGACAACCGTGCGCTGTGGCAGTTTAGGGATATGATCATCTGCACCATTCCTAACAGCTGGCCTGCACTGGACTATGCAGACTACGGATGCTACTGTGGCATGGGAGGCTCGGGTACACCGGTGGATGAATTAGACAGGTTAGGTTTAAAGGTCAGATTACACTGGAAGCTGTAAATACACCTGCACCATCCTTAGAACATTATTACTTCTGTCTGGTCAGACTGAGAGGATCAGAAAGAACTTATGATAAATAAGCTTTTCATACAGTAATTAAACCTTTATCTGCAAAAGTTCACCCCTTATGATTTTATCATAGTAAAAGTGTATTAATCATGTCCATTGTAAAACCAAGTATAGTATAGTAGTTTTTGTAGTAAAACCATGGTTTATTTTCACTGAGGACATTGGTTAACGCAACGGGTCAAATGATTTGTTTTTATTTATAGGTGCTGTCAGGTGCATGATGCGTGCTACACGGATTCATGGCAACAAGATGACTGCTTCGGTATTTTAGACAACCCCTACACCGAAATCTATTCTTTCTCATGTGACAAAGCAGCAAAAAAGGTCACCTGCAACGGTAAGGCATTTTTAATTTTTATTAGCTCTTCAGATTCTTCAGCAATTTCCAGGAACATGGTACAAAAAAAGGGCCTGAAACGGTTGACCTAAACTATTTTGCCTAAATGCTATTTTAAACCATGATGTGTAATTTAGTGTGACAAAGAAAAATGAATTAGAGAAATCCCTTAAAAAAGATTAATGGGTAACATGGTTGTTATTTATACCTCATGTAGCTGGTTAGATGCTTAGTACTTTAACAAAAAGTAATGAGAGTTCATGTATGTGCCATAGTATAAGCAGATCTGAAATGCATTGCAGAACACTGAAATGTTTTATTTCCTGCAGCTGCACAGAATCGTCCCTGTGAGATGTTCATCTGTGAATGTGACAGAAAAGCAGCCGAATGTTTTGCTCAAGCTGGTTACAACCCACAGTATGAGCATTATCCCAGTGAAAACTGCAAATGATCTGGAGTCTTGACAGGTGTTAAGGGCAAAGACACTGATAATACTGTGTGTCATTAAAAGCAAAAATGGTATATCACCTAACAGATTTATTCTGTTAAGTTTTTTGTAGTTTTTTGTTCTCTCTCTTTTAAAACTCATTCATTTAATAATAACAGCAGATATGTGTAGCATGTAAAAAAATAATTCAATTTAAAATTAACCCAATATTAAAATGTAGACATTTCTAGGTGTTTACTATTTAGGCAGGTTAGGTACATTTACATGCCATTATTAATGCATAATCTACATATAAATTCTCAAAGGTCCAAAAAATGTATTTATAATATTTAAAAATGACAAATTAGATGCAACCCAGATGAGCATCTAATAATAATTTGTTTGAAATAATAATATTTGTCTTATAATATTAACTGTGTATTATTGTTGTGTTATTGGCTCTTGGGTTTGCCCTCACAGATGTAAGGGTAAGATAGCGTACAGTCCGAATCATTCCAAAGCCTCCGTTTATTCTCTCCCTTCCGAGCATGAAGCTGCCCACAATCCTCACCGTTCACACGTACATCCCAGTCATCAGGTTGACCCTCGTCCCAGTGACTAAAAGACAGTTTAACTGTTAGATTAAAGTGCATTTGTAGGTTTTATCACCATTAGCCTGTTGTCATTGTATTATTTTAGCTTCTTACTGTTCGGTATCCTTAAAATCTGTTCCATCTACCCAAGACCACTGACCCTCCTCTTTCTCAACAAGCCCGATCCAGTAGCTGTCAAACATCTTTACGTATGAAGAGAGGAAATCCTAGAGACATAGAGACAGGCCAAACTCACATTTAACCTTACACGCAACTACACATAATTATAACGTATGGGGTTCTTGTGCCATCTTACAAGCTCAGCCAAGTCATTTACAACCACTAAGTGTGTTTTCTTCTGGACACAGTAATTCTCAGCACTTTGCCAGTTCTTTTTGACTGATGACTGAAAGTAGCAGGAGCCTTTGAAGAATACCCAGTTTTCCTCACAGGGACCTGTATAAACAACCAAGAACAAAGGTACGCATGCAAATGATTAATAAATCACAGATTTTACTGGAGATATAATGCATTTAGAGAAGGAGTAAACACTAGACATACAATGGGGTCTATAAGTCTGAGATCATACTGCAAATCTGAAATTAGAAAGTTATTTTAACTTGGACCATTACCTTGCACTAAAGGCTCAGGGGATACTAATTTTTCTGCAAGAGAGAGATGAATGATAAGAAAAACAGCAAAATTAACATTGATAATTATATGTATGTGAATAAAAGTATTATATATAACCTGCCAGTGAAAACCAGGCTAAAGTTTCAAAATTTAATTACGAGGATCAAAGGAGTCATAGCATAAAAATGTACTAAAATGTAATAAAAAATTCTGTATATAATAGATTTTCATTTATAATACTGAAATAAAAAATTTTGTTATCATTTTGCACAAAAAAAACAGAAGGTGGCTTTTTAAACATTGATTTCAATCATTGACGTGGCATTACTTAGATACCAAGATTATATTTTCATAGAATGTTTGTTACATGATGTGGGGGATTTTATGTAGAAAATAGTAAATCAGAAAAAAATACTTTAGCTGGGTTTTCATAGGCAGGGTGACATACAGCTAAACCTTTTACAATGATTTAAAGAGGTAGAGAGACAAAGGAACTGGTGGTCAGTTACCAAACTGCAGAGAATTTGAAGCTCCTTTAATGGAGTTATCAAGACCCTCGAGAGAAAGAGTAACATCAGCTATTTCTTGACTGACCTGAGAAACTAACATGGAAAATATCACAATCTCATTTTAAAGTGCAAACATAAAATGAAAGATCAGACTAATAACAAAATTATAAAAATAGCTGTTAACATACTTTTAATTCCCACAGCCAGTGTCAGAATAAACATATAGAGGACAAGAACGCCATAGATTATGTACATTTTTCTATTTTGTCTACCTGTGGTAAGAAAGAAAAGTTTGAAAATACAAACATTGAACAAAACAAATCGCAGCTAGCAAAAAGCCACTATATTCATCAAACACACTTATTAACATTTCTACTGGATACAAACATTCCTTTAACAAACTGAAAAGTTTCTTGCTCACCAGGAACAGGTACAAATTTCTGAGCAGTGTGGTTAATTTCAGTCTCGGGGTTGCCAAAACGATCATATGTTATCGAATCCATGTCTGAAAGCCAAAAGCAGGATCAAATGTTTAAAAAATAAATCAAATATTTCATTTTTTGCAATGTGTTCATAAACACTGAATCATTGGACTTTTGTCCAAACATTTCATGTTAAAAGTGTGTGAGAAAAGGAACATACCAAAAATGGAGCCGTCAACAAACGTCTATATGTACAAACTGTAAGATTTTCAAGGACATGCAACAAACTGTTGAATATTAACCTCTAGACTGACAAACTTCATCTGAACGTCTTTCATCACAAACAGAGAAGAGCAAAGGAAAACACAGCAAAGTAAACACAGCAGAACTAAAATGACTTCTGTATATCAGTGATTCATTTTCTGACATACGTTATTCTCAGTCCTTAAGACACAGAACCACATTATTCTGTACACTATAAAACATTTTTGCTGCCTTATCTTTTTAAGTACAGTCAACTTGGCATTGCAATGTCATTGCAACTGTTATCAAACTACGTTTCCACTTATTTCCACTTATTTAAGTTATAGCAACTTACCACTGGACAAATTTAAAAATAGTATGTTGAAATTTCTTAAAGCCTAGTTAATTGTACCTAAACAATTAAGGCATATATCTAAAACATAATTTTAAACATAATTTCACAATATATTTTGTGAATATAGTGAGGTTAACATATTTCATGTATTGAGGACAGTAGCATGCACTTGTATAAAGACACACAAAAAATCTTTCTTAAATGTGTCAAATCTTACTTTTGAAAGAGACTGTCGGTTTTCCTTCCTGTCAGATGTCTGATGATTATTATTCTCTGTTATTCTGCTGTTGCACAACATTACTGATAGCAGAATCCACAGTCCTACCATCTCATTGGGCTTTTATTTTTACAGATCCATTTTAAAATGTTAAATACAATGTCTGGCTTTTCAACATACCGAAAAATCTGATATTTGAATACTGACAGTAAAAAGAAACCAAATATTTTGTTGATGAACTACAAAAAAAAACATTGTATGACTATCAAACAAATATACTTATTAAAAGTATTTATTCTTTCATTTATTGTTTTGTTCCTTAAGGAAATCATTTCACTTCTGCACTTAAAAACAAATAGACATTTTATACATATAGGAAGATTGTAAATTGGTTTGTAAACTAGGACGTAATGGATTTTAAATAGTACATTTTCTTTTAAAATGTAAAAAATACATAAATAATACATACTGTGCAAACGCTTATTCTTTAACTGTTGAAAATAACTTTTTAAGTACAGCACTTTTTTTAAATGTGGAAGACAGTGACATTCATCTTACCACTAGAGGTCATTAGTGCCTCGATTTTAATCAGGAGTTTGATTTGTGCACCAGTGGTACTTTCACTGTTAATAACACTTTGAACACTCGCATTTCCTGCTGCATTCATAATTCTGTCTGTAGTGATTCAACCGACTTTTAAAGACATTTTTAAAGACACTCTTGCCCAGTTTATTAAGCAAAATTGATGATGAAATATCTATGAATCTTAATCCTGTGCCCTTTATATTATACATAATAATAATAATTATAATAATAATAATAATAATAATAATAATAAACACGTTTGTTTATAAAATATAAAAATAATAATCAAATTACAAACTCTTGCATGCTATCAATAATGTTGAACCGCTTAGCCATTAGAAATTACAGTATTTGATTTTAATAAAAATAATTGATTGACAATAGAAGATATAAAACTCAAATATAACAATAACTAATAACAAGTAACATAAAGGATTTTTTAAGACTAATTTAGAAGTAAGAATAATTTAAATCTGGTCATTGGCATTGGTTAATTTGATTTATTAACGAATCATTAATGAATCCACAGGTTTTCTTGGTTTCTTTTGTTAATTGTATACAGATCATCAACTTGTTTACAAAAACTGGAAGTATCATGCTTGTCCAGATAGGGAGCATTGCAACATTATTTTCCAAAGTTTTACTGGACCCACAAAGATTGCGCAATACAGAGCAGTTTATAGGCCTAAATTGGCAAAAGTAGATTGTAAAAGTAACATACAAATCCTGTGCACACACATCTGTTATGTATTTAAGAACAATAAAATTTGTTCTTTTGAAATAAATGTTTTTTACATTTTGTTGGTTTTAATTAAAATGTTTTTAAAAAAATGGGGTGGCATTTGGTGATTATTTTGAATAAGAAAGCTTGGGTTCCATAATAAATGCATGCACAGTTTTAAAACGACAATACTTTCTTTTCGTGTAACAATCCATCCAAGCGGTGACTACACCAAATTATAACAAGAGCAAACATTGTATTATACAATAATTTACATTGTTTATGGGTACTACTCTAATATGTATAGCACAGAAATATTGAATATTATATTAAAATCTGAGACACATAACAACACGATAACAGCACATTCTCCTCAGTATGTGCTTTCGTCAGGCATATACAGTTTACAGAGTTAACAGAAAACCAAGCATACCTAAATTGTCTTTCACAAACATCTAATATAGGAGCAGAAAACTTGCATGGCATAATATTTTAACTGGTATTAGGAAAAAAGTACTAAACCATTTTTTTTCGTTTGTGTTCACAAATATAATACCGTTTACTATTACAGTCAGCATCACGCAACAGCTCTGGACGCACCGTGTCAGTTCCTTTTAAATAGACGCAGGACTCCACATCAACATGACCAGGTTGATCTTCATCCCAGAAACTTAAAAAAGGTCAAAACCATCTCAGTAACCATTGAAAAGGGTAATTACAGACAACATAATTACAGCTTAAGTTATACCATATTCTCTTACTGTGGAGTTGAGTGATAATCATCTCCATTTACCCAGGTCCATTTCCCAATTTTATCCCTTTTAAGACCAATCCAGTAGTCAGTACTCTTTAGAGCAACTCTTGAAACGAACTCCTAAAATCAAGAGACAACCATCTTTATTAATCTTCTTATTATATCAACAGAGAAAATTCTACATTCTTACCAGTTCCTCCTTGCTGTTCACAACCATTAAGTGTGCTTCATGATCGTGGCATAAAGACTGTGATAAATGCCATGTCCCGTAAGCATTTACTAGCAAATAACAGCTGCTATTATAGGAAACCCAACCATCTGAGCAGGGCCCTATGTTAAAGAGAACACAAAAGACATGATTTTACATGCAAACAACTTAAAAACCATGTTAAAGTGTTAATGATAATAAAACGCTTACTAAATTATTTACAGACCCCACAAAATCTGAAATCTGGTATGTAAATCGAAATTTATATATATATATGTGTGTGTGTGTGTGTGTGTGTGAGCACTTGGTGTAATATTTTAATCAAGCAGATCATAGAGCAATACAGTATGTGCCAATGTTTCAACCTATTTATTTCTTAATTGCAGCATGCCAGACCTTTGTATTGGAATGGAATAGGTGTGTTTCCATCAGAAACAAGACTTCTGTTTTCATCCCTCTGTGGATTCTGGGAGACTTTAGAATAGTAAATCAACAACAAAACAGTCATTACCTAAAATGATTAATGCATACCAAAAGACTTTGTTATCATTAATCAGACTTACAGTTGAGACCTGTTACAATTCCTATTACTAAAAATGACAGGAGGAGAAGAATCAGGAACATGACACAAGCCACTTTGCCTAAACATGACATAAGACATAAAATACATTTTAAATGACAAAAGTCATAATAATTTAGTAATTAGTAATTCTACCATAAGCACTACATGTCAGATATGTAAAATGAAGAATACCAAATGTATCCTTTTATCATCCCTTAAGTCATGTCTTTGCTTTTAAAAACGTAAGCAAGGCACAATAAGCAGATTTTATCTTGAATATATTGTAATTGTCTCTTCTGTAATAGACAACAGTGTCACTAATGTACTTGCCTTGTTGATAGAAGGGATCCACACTGTCAGGATTTCCCTCTACATCATTTGTGCGATTGTTGGCCTGCATTCCTGACGTCAGCCTATAGCCTGATTATCATAATACACATGCACATCAAAGATTATCTAAAGATGTATATGCAACCTCCCTTCGACCCTGAAACACTACAGGTTCAATTAAAGCACAATAACTCAGTGCAACATTCACAAACGTACACTACAATAAATAAGTTGTCATAATGAAACACAAAAACTTTAAAAAAGCATTCTGAATTAGAAAACAGCAATTTAATGTTCAAAACTTAAATAGCTTTTATAGTTAGAAAATAGTTGTTTAACTTACTGATTAACGTTTTCCTTTGTGACACATGCAGTTTCCATATAGCACAACATGGAAAGGGAAGATTTTGTGGAATGGCAGAATGACGCCAGAGGGGTTGGTTCTCTCCTCCCAGCCAAACCAATGCTCTGGGTTTTCTGCCAAAAGCATGTCGCAGTTGCCAGATGTGCATGACAACGTACCTATAAAATATAAATATCTTAGTGGTAAGTCAGAAAAACAACTGTGTTTAAACTACTCTCATTCACATAAGCTCTTAAAGGTTAAAACCTAAAATAAAAAACAAAGACAATCTCATATACAATGTTATTAAGATATTTATGAGAGGAGGGGAATGACTGCTGTTGTTGCTGTTAATAATTGAGTTGTTGTTGTTGTTGTGATGGCAGATTTTAATGACTCATTAAATAAACAATAGCGTATGTAGCTTAACGGGTAGAGCATTGTATTAGCAGCGCAAAACGTCATGAGTGTGCACACACAGTGATTCAATGTATATTGTGTGTTCTAATCTAATCATAACAAACTATATATTAATAGAAAGGTCTAAGACTCAATAATAAATATTTTACAAATATTCCTAATAATAAAAATAAACTGAAAATACTAAAGTTTAGTTAGTTCATTTTCATGTGTATGCTCATTATGTGCAGTGACCGTGAACACTTAATTTCTTTACACTTTTTGATCTAGTTGTAGTTTTGTACTTTGTAGTTTGTAATTTTGTTGGACCTCCGTGTCACTAGGTGGCAGACGCGTCTTTCTCCGTCACCAGCATCAGCTTTAAAGCGTCTTCCGGCTCTGTCGTCTCAGTGTCCGCAGACATGGCGATGATCGGACGTCTGTCCCAGAAGCTGTTGAAGTCCTCTGCTGTGATCCAGAGCCGTCAGCTCTCAGCTGTAGCTCACGGGGAACAAGCAGGTCAGATACTGACTCTAAATAACGTCAATATACGCCGTAGTGTATGTTATGAATTCATATTACTCTATTCTCTTTGACCTTGTGGATATGGCGCTGATCGGAAGGGTTGTTTAATGTGGCAGTGCTATTGATAGAAATAGCAGTTGATTTTGTTTTTCTTTTTGTGTTGTTAACCATAATTAAATAGACGATCTAATTTCACGAATAATGTGAAATTAACAGCTAAAAATAACTAATCCGCTAGGCTACTAGCTAATAGCAATCTAATCTAATCATAATTCATTTCTCATGTGTTTTAGCTAGGACATGGAAGATCTTGTCGTTTGTGGTGGCTCTGCCTGGTGTTGCAGTGTGCATGGTGAACATGTATCTGCGGTCTCAGCAGCACGGCCACAGCCAGCCTGAGTTCGTTCCCTACAGCCACCTGCGCATCCGCAGCAAGGTAAAAAAACTATTAGCTGTTTAAAGACAACAGCTTGTTTTTCATGAATGTGATGTTCAACTCTGGCAGTATCCCCACTTTGGATTGAGTCAGGTTTTGTGCTAAAGCTTAATTATATTCATGCGGGCCAAATGTCCTTGCAAAGTGAACTATCATGGAACCTCAATGGATCTTTAAAAGGATCATAATGTAGCCAAAAAGGTTTTTAAATGACTTCACTCAGTAAAACGAAGTCTAATGCTGTGCATGTGTCTGTTTAGGGGATAGAAAATATCATTAGTGCGATATAAAAATCAATATATAAAAACCCAATATAAAATCAGTGTATTGTATCAATGTACAATCAGTGTAAGTGTATTAATATAAAAAGTAATATACAGATATATATATTTTTTCTTGTATTACATTGTCTTGTGTAAATGTATGTCTTGCGTAATAAACAGGACCAACAATGTCACCAAAACTGTGATCCAATTTATATATCCAATAGGCATAATATCTAATCAGATTGTATCAGCTTTAATTTTAGAAAGCTAAATGCTTTAAAATTAAGTTGTTGAAAAGTTGCTGGTTTTGAGAGACTGCAATTGAGACCTTTAAGGGCCTCTGGGAATGTAGGCTGTGACATTACACAGGGTAAATGACCAGCTGTAATGCATCTCGCAGCAATCCAGAGACACTTGCGTATGGTACAGTAGTGATCAACCAGTCAGAATTCAAAAGCAAACAGCAATATCCAGAAAACAGATGTTCAGCTGGGATTGAAACACTTGATTTATACAGTATTAAGGTTAAAGTAATTTATTATAGTTTATGGTTGCAAATTCTATGTTAATGTCTTGCATTTAGAATGCTTGTAGAGTTGCTTGTCTTTTTCTAAATTAACAGCTCTGCCTTCTCTCTTCCTCTCTCTCTCCCAATCATTATCACAATGTTTCTTCAGCGTTTCCCATGGGGTGAAGGCAACAAAAGCCTCTTCCATAACCCCCATGTCAACGCTCTTCCCGACGGCTATGAGCATCACGATGAGTAAAGGGTTGTATCCTGAACCCCCTACTGGGACCACAGGCCTGGACCACTCCTCAGTTTTATTCAGTTTACGTGACGTCTCTTCAGTTTGTTGAGCTTACCTCTGTGCTGTTCATCTCGTGTGAACGCACCTTATGGAAATAGTTACAACAACTACTCCTGGACCATTGTATCACATTGTCTGCTTAAACTTAACTGAAAATAAAAGTATATTCTTTAAATTATAAATGGTGTTCTGCGTGTTGTCTCATTTGAAGAGAATGACTGATTGTGTTGTCACATTGTGTGCTCTAGGGTGTCTTAAAGGGCAAGTTCACACAAAAATAAAAGTTCTGTCATTTATTGGTTCTTGGATCCTGTATGTGACTCTTTCTTTAATAACACAAAAGAAGATATTTTAAGAAATGTCTCAGTGGTTTTGTGTCTGTACAATGGAAGTCAATGTTGTGATTACCAACGTTCTTTGAAATGTCTTTTGTGTTCTGCAGAAGAAATTCATACAGGTTTGGAATGACATGAGGGTAAATAAAAAATGAAATAATTATTTTGGGGGTTAACTATCCTTTTCAGACATCTAAGGAACTTTCCATATACATCCCTGTATAACTGCAATACAATTTTTTTTTTTAGGATTTAGGGAATAAGTAAAATTGTCTTATTTTCTCGCTAACAAAAGATACCTTGGAACAACTGTAAAATGTATAAAATATGCGTTCGTAAAGTGCCACCACAAAACTCAAAGCTAAATAAAAACGACATGAGGTTTGTCCCTTCGGGCTTTCCTTCCTGTCAAGACACACTCACATGACTTTCCTCTTGTGACTCGCATTCCTTCTCAAAAATCCAGTTTGTGAAACATGATCACGTTAATTCTCATTTTACACTCAACATTTTATTATTATCTCGTTAATCCTGATATTGTAAGTCATTTTTGGCGATACTGAGTGAATGCAGTGCGATTCAGGAACTGGTTTCCTAACTCAACAGAACATCAGTGGCAGATGCGTGAAGTTGATCTGCTCTGTGTTACGCAAGTCAACAACGGTAAGTCTAAATAATGCTCATGTGTGCGGCGCATGTTCATTGCATGAGCAACATCGTACACTGATATACTGTAATGCTGTCACTTTGTTATTCGTTTAAGCCAAACGCAAGCAAGCATTCAGCCTAAATATGTAAACAAACTCAAATAATACAAAGTAAAAGTCTTTCTGTTTTATTTACATGCCTGCAAGTAATCGCAAAAAAGTAGTCTTTACACAGCATACACTGTCCACACAAATATCATAGTAAAGCATACAGTCAGTGAGTGTTTTCTATCTCACCTTTCATGGTGTTTACAAATGTTTAAATATGTATTGTGGCGTAAAAACCCCTTTTTTCATATGATGAACTGTGTCATAAGATTTGTAAGATATAAAATAATATTTGTATTAAATAAGATAAAATTAAATAAAGTAAATAAGTTAAATAAATAAGTAGGCCTGCTGTCTTGAAATAATATTTTTAATTGTTATTGGGGTATTTTGGCTGTGAAATGCATAAAGAAGAATTAAACACTTCGGGAAATCATTTTTTAAAAATTACTGAGAAATTTTGTTTATAAAACCTGCTTTTTTAACAGATCAATGGCTGAAACAAATGCTTCCAGTGACTCAAGACGGTGAGAATACAATTATGTTCATTACATAAGAGACTGTATTTGGGCTAAAAATAAAAAGTCAGGGTCTTCCCTAAAAAGTTATATTATTGCTCTGTGTACAACATGCAGTGACTGGTTAAAATCTGTTACATTTAACCTATCAATTGAACAATGTGGAAAAAAATGTATGTTATATTTCTAGTAAATACCTGCATACAAGGAGTATTCACTAGAATACATTATTAAAAAACACAATTTGTTTAATCAAGTTTTTATAGTTATACTGGAAGGCAACTGTGTAATGTTTACTTTACCCTTTGTCTCTTTGGTCATGTTTCCAGATGCCTTTTCTTCTTCCTCTATGATAGTTCAAAGGTTCAAGAGGAAGGAGACCTGACTAGAGATGGAATATACTACTTCTATCCTGAAGATGTAAGAAAACCATCAAGGACTGCTGAGAAATCCTTGCAACTTCTGTATTAATTCACTGCATTTAACTCATTTACGATATGTAGAAGTGGAGAAGCAGTTGCATCTTCCAGATGGTGTCTGTATGTTGTTACAGATGCCAGTAGACCAGCAGGAGCTTCTCTGTGGACAGCTGGCTGGTGTGTGTCGCTGTGTGTCTGAACTATCCTCATCTCCCGTATGCCTGCTGCGTCTGCGCAAGAGCAAATATGCAGTTCGCATGAAGGATAAGTTTCTTTGGGTAAGAGAAATGCCTGATTTTAGTCATAAAATGTGATTCCACTGCAGCCAAGAATTTTGCGCTCAATATTGTGGTTTTATTTGCTTAAATGGGTTCTTTCTCTGGTTGCCAGGCGTTGAGCTGTGTGGTAGACATACCAGATGTGAGCGTATGTGACTTCCTAGATCAGCTGATTGATCTCTTCTGTTTCTATAACGGTCCTGTGCGTCAGAGCTACCAGGTATATAACGTAATGCAACGAAAAGAAATTCTTAGCCAAAATCATTACTTTTACACAATTAATTCACATTAATTTTGTTCAGTTTAATTAAACACAGTATTCTATCCACAGTTATACAGTCAGGAGGAGTTGGCTTTACGATGGGCTAAATACCTCTGTCACCTGCAGGGCGGCTCCACTGAGCTGCACAATATCTTTAGCTGTCTGAGGACAATTGACTCAACACATGTAAGTGTAAGCTGATTTTATACAGTATTTATTAAGTACACTGTGCTTATAATCAACCTAACGCGAATTTTGAATGCAATTTATTTTGTATTGTTTAAGGTAGCTCACACTTTTACCAAATTTTGCCAAAGAAAAAAAGAAACTGTAAACTAGTTTAGTATCGAAATCTCACTCTCTTTCTTTTTTTCCTGCACTAACTGATCAATTCTTCACATTGCTTCATCAGATTGATCCTCTGCTGTTGCTGAAAGCTGCCCTTATTCTACAAGCCTGTCAGCGATGTCCTCTGGTGTTAGCTGGTTGTATTCTGTACAGGGGCAGGTGTGTTTTTAAAAGATAGCTCACCCAAAAATACAATGGTCATCTTACTCACTCTCATGCTGTTTTGAATCTGAATAACTTCTTCTGTCACAATGGAGGAAATTCTATGTTTTTACGTTCTAAAAACTATGTTTTTACATTTACATGAATAAGGCAATGTGATAGTTCCCTGTGTTATTTCAGGGTGGTGAGTACGCAGATGCCTCCAGCATTGACACAGAAGGTGATGGTATACGAGACGGAAACGTACAGCCAGGTAAAATCATACAAAGACAGATTCTTTATTTTAAAAATTATTATGCTCAATGATACTAGAGCAATGAGTGGATTACCGTACTCCACAATCTGTTTGTCATCTGTCTGTACTACAGGATAACAAGGTGACGGCCAATGGCCTGAGCTCATCTGTGGGCACGCCCCCCACCTTCACCATTACTACACAGGTGTTTCTGACAACCACTGAACTGCACATACTGCGCTGCCCCCCGGTGGATAGAGCATGCAGGTACATCACAAAGAGTTGACATGTTGCCAGGGTGTTGCTATGGGGTTGCTAAGGTATTCGTTGTGAATGCTAGGATAATGCTAGGTGGTTGCTTGATGACCCAGGTTAAAATAAAGAATGAAGTAAACAAAAGAAACATCTTATTGTTGCAGTGTTATTTTATGCGATGTCCAATTTCTCATTTTTAGGACTCACTGCAATCAACCCCCATGCCAATCCAAAAAGTCCCGCCTACTGTCACGCACTTTATCCGACATCCCAACAACAGATACAGACTCTTTAAACTTGGAACCCACACAGTGTCCCCCAACCTCCTATCAGACGATGCCATCCTCTCCTCGCTCCTCACTTTCTGATGAGCCATGTTTCAGCCCCAACCCTTCACTGGTGAACAGTCCCCTTCACACCAGTCTGAACCAGTCAGAATATTTCACCCCGCAGTCACATGATCACAGCACCTCGAACTCTTCAGACCTATCTAAGGTAAAGGAACGAGCTTTAACAGGAAGTCTGACCAGCCTGAATACAAAGGAAAGAGCACCAGAGGATATAGATGAGAAGCTGGAGTCAAAACATTTACACTCGAAGACCAAAACTAAAAGCGAAGTTGTGAATTCAGATCAAGATGTTCAGAGGGAAACGGTCAAAGCTCTCACAAATGGATTTCAGTTGCAGTCGAATTGTTTTGAGAACTATTTGGACGGCTCTAACCATGACAGTCAGATAGACAGGAACAAAGGACAGCGATTGGACGCTAACAATCATGTGACCGATACAAATGACAAATTCCAAGGAGATACAGAGAAAGAAGCAAGGCCAAAGAGTGAAACAGCAAACATCAATTATGATCCAAATGGCTCCCTACCACATGAGATCCTTGCAGACGCCTCTCTGGTTCCCACAATACTGTATCAACATAGAGTCAGAGGTCTGGTTCTTGCCCTTTTGGTGGAACCGGAATTTAACACAGACCCCACCGCCAGAGAGGAAGTGGTAAGTAGCTTGTGTCATTTTTTTGCAGTGCCTTAATGCCAAATTTTTACACAATTTTGTTTGTATATATTACAAGCAATCTAGCAAAACATACAAAGAGTTTCCACAGTCATGGAAAACATAAATATTACTGTTTTCAAAGCATAGAAATGAGGACTATCTTTAAAAAATATTTTATGATGAACAGAAAAAAACATGTTTCCAACCCTGTATGTAAGAAATCTAGCTAGTGTCTTTTTCTGCATAAAATCATGTACATACATATGTACAGAACATCTGACATAAAAAATATAACTTTGATATCTTGAAAAATGACAAGTAACGGCATGCTAAACATTAAAACCAATGTTCAGGAAACCAACTTTCTGTATTTTTGGCCCAAAATAATAAAACTTGTCATAAAATCTATTATATAATCTAATATTTACAGCAATAAACATACATTATCTATTTTTGTCGTTTTTATGGCTGACTACTTTGATGCTCATTATCTCATTATTAAATTTTAAGGCATTAGCCTTGTATGATTTAACAGATTTAATCACATTTGAAAAGTGTTTTTTTTTCTACTTTTTTGCAGTATCACAGCAGTTTGGCATCTCTGAATGGACTTGAGGCTCATCTGAGAAGTACATCACCTGGGACCTCCAGCCCCCCGGGACCCTACACCTTTGCCCACTATGACTGCATTCAGAACACACTTACAGGTGAGAGAAATGTCCTGTCTCACTTACACACAGTATCCCACCACATTTACAATGGTATTGACTAAATAGCAAACCTATTATTCTCTATGAAAACTTTTGACTAGACTGTTTCTTTCTTTTCAAAGCAAAACAGAGCCAACATTAGCTTTCTGTATTTTTAAATAGTATGTTATTGTTCTATAATAGTTGTGTGATGTTTGACATTGTAGCTAATGTTTGCGGGCGTTCCGCTGGGCCTCAGGATCACGCATTTGTGAAGGCCACTGCACTGCTCCATTCCCATTTTTCACAAACAGACAGTGTACAAGAGGCAATTGTCAGGTCAGTGTGTGTGTGCAAGACCATTTTATAATCACAGAGATTGATATTCGGTTAGTTTAAAGCATCTTTCATTGAGATAAACACTGTGATGATTATTATGTGTGTGTGTACATTGATTTACAGGAATGCGAGCTCAGCAGTGTATGGAACCCGTTGCGCAGCACAGGAGACGTATTTCCTCCAGCAAGGAGCACCAGTCAGAAACTCTGGAAGCCCTGACGCTCAGGATAGTGCCTTCTCTCTGCCTAGAAAAGCCCGTCAGCGGCTCCTTAAACATGGAGTTAACCTGCTGTAACCGGGTCCAAATTTAAGATCTCTTCTTCACTCATGTCTACTGTATTTATATGCGTTTGTCTTACACTGCTCAGAATGTAAATAAATACTGCAACCAAAAGTGAAAAATCTTTTTTACTCACCCTCATGTCAGTCCAATCCAGTGTGACTTTCTTTCTTTGAACACAAAAGATTATTTTTAAAGTTTTTTTTTCCAATCAATGGCTATTTTCCAAGTCATTGAGAAATAACAAAAAATAAAATGACCATAAAAGTATTCATAAAATGACGAGTACATTTTATTCCAAATCTTCTAAAGCTAGTTAACAACTTTTTGTGATGAATAAACATATATTGCAGTTATTTTCCACTGGTCTCCGTTATAAGAGAAGCAGCTATGTCCAGTTTACAAACAACCGATTAACTAAGAATCTGATCTTTTCTAATTCTTGTTGATTCAGTTGCCAAAATGATTTACATAATTCACTCATTCTTGAATTTTGGGTTGAAGGAAGAAAGAAAGTCATCTGGGTTTAGAATGCCATTGGGAGGAGTAAATGACAGAAGAATTTCATTTTGGTTAAATATTTTAAAAAATGTGTAAAACATTAAATTAAGTTAAGAAAATATTACTGAATACAGTTCATATACAGTAGAAGCAAAGTGTACTGTCAAGTATACTGGCATCACAAATGAAAAGAGACCAATTCTACTGTAATCCCTTGCTGTTTAATGTGTAATTATTAAAATGCAATGAAGAGAGAGACAGGTTTTAAAAGTGGTGCAGACTATTCAGTATTACAGTTTTTGTGTGTAGTTTTATAATTATTGGTACTGCAGCTTTTTTAAATGAACCAAAAATTCTAAATATAAATAAACTTTTTTTTGTAAATCAATTTTGAGATGGTTGAGATGTTGAATAATTGGCATGTGCAACCTTTATGTTTAATGACCAAAATATATTTTTTAAAATAAGTATTAAGTAAAAGTATTTTTAAAAAGTTTAAAATGTAAAAGCATTGTAGCATTCCTTAAAAACACAATCTACACCTGTTTGAACTTGACAATAATGCACAAGTGCCCAGAAAAATAAAGTTAGATCTGATAAAATGAAAATATCTTATTTGTTTGCAGGTCACTCGGTTTGATGTTTTGTTATACTTATAATGAAATTCATGCATTAGTTGCCGATATCAATGACCTACTGTTAGTGTAGCTTAAGTGTCCAAATACTATTTTGGGGGTCACTGTATCTGCGTGCCTCAGGATTAATGGATTAAAAATGTATATCCAGTGCTGAGTAACCGTTGCCTCGGTTTGGTTGTAAACCTATTGTCAGTGTAGAGAATTTAGGGTCAGAGAAGGAAAGTTTTATGCTTCCCTTGGTCGGCGTCGTTTCTCTTGCAAATGAGCATCTTGTTGATGGTGCAGATGTTCTGTAATGAGGGTCATTAGGAGCGAGAATAAGAATGGGATGAACTGGCAGGGCTCTAGGCGCCTCATTATGCAGACACATTAAAAAGGTCGATGGGGGTGCGAATGGCCGCTTAAGGGTCCCAAACAAAACCAGGGGGAGGAGAGTCAGAAGAAGGAAGAATTCAAATTCTACAGAAGAAACAGTTTATTGTCAGAGCAGGAGGATTTACCCTCTCAATCGTGTCGTGGAGAGCTCAGGATAAGAGTCTCAGGAGCGCAACGCCAATAGCGGATATATTTGGACACTTGAGATGGCCACCGTTACGCACGCACGGATTTCACTGCTGATCCTCGTTTTCGTTGCTTTTACTGTAGGAGTACAATGCCGATCTTTACGCACACAGCTTCGTAAGGTGACATCATTTCAAGGAGAGCGTAAAATCCGTATCGGTCACGTACAGAGACGGACCCGTCGGGATCCGGGTGGCGAGCGCGATCAGTGCGCACTTCTGAGCGCACCGTGGACGGAGAGCACCGCTCCTTTTGGAGACTGGGGCCAAATGTATCGTCTTAAGATATTATCGACGATGAGTGACGGTCCACGTCGTGCTGTGTTCCCAGAACCACCCCTCTTCCACTTTGTTAGACGGGTTTATCGTTGTTGTCAAGTTGGGTACCACTGCGGAAGTGTCAAAGGAATACAAGGGAGAAAACCTGGAGGTAAGTCACGTTAATGCTACCTAAAACATTTATGTTTGTTATGTTTTACTATGATACTAACATCAGCATCCTCTTTTTTTTCTTGACCAGACTCCAACATTGAATTTCTGCTTGGGGTGGACGTGTTGTCAGCACCTTTGGAGAGGGCAGAAGTCCATTTTCACTTTTCAAACCCTCAACATCTGAACATCCAGCCTGTGCTGCCTTCTTTGGAGAAACGAGGGTTCCCTACCAGGTAAGACATAGGAGCTTAATAGATGGGCTGAATAGATTCTCCATGGACAAAATTATTACGTTTATTTTTAAGATTTAGTCACACATGTTGTTTTCTTTCTGCAGATACAACACCTGGTTGCGAGATGGTGTGGTAGAGCTGAGAGTGGATCTGCTTGCCCTTTTCCAAGCTCTCCAACTGGCCGTTAGAGGATCCAGTAGAGGCCCAAGCCTGATGGAAATACATCGGGTGAGGGGCTTGACCAGACCAGGGGTCCTGGACCAAAAAGAAAGACCCCCGGCCCCTCAAGACACAGGGACCGTACTGTGGGGGGAGGTGAATGAAGACGGGGAGGGTGTGGCCCCCCTGCAGCCAGCTTTAGAGCTTGGACTGGCATTACACTGCAGCTTGGAGAACAATATTGCACAGCCCTGTCAAAATTATGGTGTCCGATTAGCACACGCACCCTTCATCGCTCTGACATACAGATAGACGGACACAGGTGGCTAAATTGCACAGTGTTTTGGCAAATGCGTGTAGGAACTGCTAAACACTGTCAATCTTTAGTCCCCCTCCCTTCACAAGTTCTTTGTGGCCATAAAGTCTCTGTCCATTCAGTCCACTAACACCTGGTGTGAATGTTCCCTGGATGGTTCGCTTTTTCAAGAATTGCTAATGATTTCCATTGTTTTGTGACAATGGTTTGGTAACCCTGGAAAGCTTACTGTAATTCAGAGCGGCCAATGTAATGATGGAACACTAGGCACTTCAGCATGCAAATTGAATTTATTAAATTATGGGTGTTATTTGTGAGGTTAAAAAGTTATCACTGTATAAATGTAAATAGTGTATAATTACAGTTTTATATATATAAATAAAATTTTACATTGTGTCTGTGTGTCCAATATTTTTTGCTGCTTCTAGTATTGTATTGCTCTTAGTACTGTTTAACTGTTAAAAGGTTTATTATTTATAGTTTAAAGGTTTATTTATTATAATTTATTTATACTACACTTCTAGAGATCAACTAGGACCAAATTCCAAGCACGTATTTTATTAGTTGTCACAATATAACAATATAACAAATCTAACAACCACAGTTTATTAGCGTAAAATCATCATGTGGTAAACCAGCTAAATATTAGCAGTATTATCAAAATATCTAATTAAATAAAATAGAAAATTAATAATGAAGTAGTTATTATTCATCTTCTAATTTTTTATTTTGTAAAAATGAATCTCGAAATACGGGTGTAGGGAGGCAGAAATAGTTTGTTACCATTGTGGTTCTTAGGACTCTTAGGACTTTTAAATAGGTGCTAAATAATTTAAAATATTCTCATCTATGTAGAATGGACACAATATAGATTATCATGGTTTTTGATATCACAGTTATTGTGAATACTGGTATATTGCGACACCCCTAACAACTATGTCTGTTATTAGTTAAAATGTTTTAACTGTGCTTTTGAGATATTTATGACAGTCATAAATAAACACAACAATAGTAAATGCAGGCCTAATTTAAAGAAACATCTAAATGATGTACACAGAAGCCTCAGACATTTCATAATAAGACACAAAACAAGATATCACTGTGAGTTTTAATTGTGTTTATAGCATTTATTTTCACAGCACGGTTAGACTCTACACTTTGCCCCTAACACAGGCTGAAGCCAAAGTTCACAGTGAGAAAGAGAGAGAAAACAGAGAGAGTCAGAGTAAAGGAGGAGGGGATGACAGAAAAAGCAAAAAAAATATTTTCGAACAAAAACAGCAACAGGTGTCTTGACAAAACACAACAGCAGAAATAGAGGAACGCTGGAAAGTAAGAAAGAGAAGATCAATAAAATTGAACTATATCTAAATAAATAACTTGCTATCTAAAGACCACTGAGAGAGACAGGTGAACTTAGAACGATTGTTGTTTTGCCTTGTGTGTGTGTGTGTATCTCTGCACGGTACTACTGTTTGCACACCGAAGTGTGTGTTTGATCATTTCAACGACACTGACAAAGCTTGCGATTCTCTTTCCTTTGTGTATCCCCACACACATAGGTGCCTTCTCTAAGATCTAGAAACGCTGAAGACCGACATCTGCTAAGACACCACAAAAAAAGCGTGATATGGAGGGAGGTGAAGGGAGGAGAGCTGGAGAGCGAAGCGGACGTCTGTCGGCCTTGCAAGAGCAGCTGGTGTGGTCTCTCCTGGGCTCGGGACTATCGAAGGAGTTGCTGATCCAAGCCATGGGAGATCTGGAGAGAGAGAGAGCTTCAGCCGGCGTGGAGAGGACAGACCGGGCCGACGGGGAGAGCTCAGAGGAGGGAGAGATGGACAATCCGCCACCAATCTTCCGCGAGCTGGACAGACTTCCACCAGAGGAGGCGGCGAGACAGAGAGCTGAAGTTGACCAGCTGTTGCAGTAAGTCAACCTTCGGCATGCTAAAAAATGCAAACTTTACCTAAAAGTGTGATTTAAATGTTGTTCTTTCATGAAAAATCTTTCTTCTCCACCTAGTTCTGGTGTTTTTCTTCTCAATCTTTCCATTATCTTCTCGGCCTTCTATGTTACTCCAAAAATACACATATGTAATTTCAATGTAATTCCAAGTCTTCTCTCTTTTATTCCTCTTCACCAGCTTCCTCTCTCCTCTACTGCTCTGTTTCCTAACTGATGGGGTGAATATAAAGGAGGTTCCACCTTTTCTAGTTACTAATTACCCACCCTATTCATTATTCTCAGTCCATTTCTATCTTTTTAATAAATGAACTACATAGACTGGTTAAAATTAACAGAGTGACACAGTGTCCATCTGTATCTGTGCGTGTGTGCACACTTTACTATACTGATATTGTAAAGATAGCACTGTTGTGAGGCTCGATTTGCTTCCAAAGGCTCTTTGGACAGTTCAGAGATAAAAACTGACTTGTGATAAAGCATGTGATGCCCTTTATCAAAACATCTGGGGAGCTGTTTTATTTGTAAGTGATTTGCATAGATGAAATGTGTTTCTGTTGGGAATGTTTGTGAGTCTGTGTGCGTTCATGAGGGCTATTTGCAATCTATTTTAGTGGACTTTGGCCTTTTGTCTCCGGCCTTATCTTACAGTGTAAATATTGCACCCTCTCTACCGCCTTTCTTTTTTCCCTTACCTTTCTCTAAAAGCTGCTTTTATAAATTCTCTTGATCATAGTTTTCAGATTTTCAGAATCATTCTTAAGAAACACAACGATTCATCTATCACATTTGATAGATTTAATGGTTAAACTTTACAGTAAAATTGTACTTGTTAACATGAGTAAATGCATTAGCTAACATGAACTAACAATATGTGACCATGCCTGTGAAAACCCAGCCAAAAAGTCATTATTTGTGATTATTTTCTACAATAACTCATCCTACATAATGTAAAGAACATTCTGTGAAAATATAACCTTGATGTATTTAATACTCACCAAGACCATGTCAAAGATTAAAATCAAAGAATCCAACTTTTAATATTGTTTTGTGCAAAATAATAAAAGATAGAGACATGAAGTTATTAATATCAGAATTTAAAATGATCTATTTCAGTATTATAAACAAACACTTTACATAGTTTTTCACATAGTTTTTCAGCTTTTTTTATTTTTGTTAATGTTAATGCAAATACAGTTGTTAATGTTAGTTCAATTGCATTAACTAATGTTAAAAGTTACAACTTTTGATAACATTTTTTATTATTAAATGCTAAAATTTACATAAAGTTCATTGTTAGTTTATGTTAGCTGATGCCTTAACTGATGTGAAGAAAAACAACCTTGTGTTGTTGATTTAACTATTTGTAAACTGCAAAAGAAAATACAATTTTAATAGGAATATCAACATATTGAAATGTGTATGTACATATTTTCATTTGCTTTCATTTAAAAAGTTCCCTCCTTTCAGTGTCATTATAATTGATGTGTTATGCCACACAGAAATTTAATGGCACTGTAGCTAAAAACTCCTCAGAAGAGCTACATTGCATAAGCTCTTCTTGTTAGATAATAGAGATGAAATGTGGTGGAATCCACTGGCCTTAATCAATCCCATCTCTCCCAGCACCTAAACAAGTAAAGGCACACAGCATGAAAAATCCAAAGAGAGTGCTGGTTTATACAGCTGGCCTTAATCAAAAACAAGCCAGAGAACAAGGGCACACCATGAAAGTATCACTATTTTATATTTCTGGTTATAAAACTTTACCGAGTTCAACCAACGTGAGTACATTTCACAATCCATTAGACATGCACAATCCATTAGATTTCTCAACTTTGATCAATGCAGAATTCACCAATGCTAGTCGAGGTCTTATGTCAAGAGAGGAATCCGGGGAGGATGGACGAAAAGGACGGAGAAATCGTTTTAAATGGGGTCCCGCCTCCCAGCAAATTCTGCTCCAGGCTTATGAACGACAGAAGAACCCCAGTAAAGAAGAGCGGGAGGGATTGGTGGATGAGTGCAACAGGTAAACCGAAGTTAAAAGTTAATGTTAAGAAATGAAGCTCCATCTTTTGTGTATTTGTATTTTAGAGCAGAGTGTCTACAGAGGGGCGTGTCTCCCTCCCAGTTGGCTGGCCTGGGCTCTAATCTGGTCACGGAGGTTCGTGTATATAACTGGTTTGCCAACCGGCGCAAGGAGGAGGCGTTTCGACACAAACTGGCACTGGATGTACCATATAGCAGCCAATCAGCACTCTCCACAGGCCAGACACTACCGTCCAGTCCTTCACCAGGTAACCATAGTGTGATTCAAGATCCGTATTTATCCATACCTATCCATGTTTTATATCCAGACTGAATTTTCTTCATCCCAGTCCTAAATTTGACCCGTTGATCTCTGTTGTTGGCAATCTGAAGGTCTGAAGTACAGTCAGACAGTGTTGTGTGAGAGTTTGAGAAGCTCCAGCGGTGAAGACAGGGCTGGAAGCAGTCGTCTCGTAGCCAGTCCAGTTCAGTTAGAACCCAGTCATACACTCCTGGACACACACCACAACAAACTGGTGAGATTTGGCACATCAAATTAAACCTACAGTTTGATTTGACAGCAAATGTACAGACAAGAAACACGTCTCCAATTTGCTCTTTTAGGCATCTGGTGGTGGTTCTTTACCTCCTGTCAGTACTCTCACCTCCCTGCATGGACTGTCAGGATCCTCCGCACATCCTTCAGGACTGATCATGGCCTCCCTACCAAGTGTAATGAGTCTGGGAGACTCGTCACTTCTCATAGGTATAATATATCATTTCTGGATTTCACAAGCGAAACACTGGTAACTGATGACCAATGTATGTCTTTTACTGTAGGCTTGACATCCTCCCAACCGCAGACGGTCCCTGTCATCAACAACATGGGAGGCGGTTTTACCACCCTTCAGCCAATCTCCTTTCAGCAGCAGCTTCACACCTCACCTCAGCAGCCAATAGCACAGCAGCTTCAGAGTCACCTCTGTCCAAGTTCGTTCATGGCAACAATGACACCGTTACCATGCCACAGTAAGTTGTTTTTTGACTTGCATGAAGAGAAGAAGCCCAACCACCCATGTAGCTTGGAATCATTTTTTCATTCACAGATATGACCAAAACTGTGATTTTATATATTGTGTTTCAGTGTACAGTAAAGCAGACCTGACCTCGTACCCCTCCTCTAGTCTACTGTCCCAGGCTATGGTCATCGCAGAGGGAAACAGCATTGGGACACTGACTAACCTCACAGCTGTTCGACAGGCATGAACCAAACAATCTGACTTTTATAGGAAAAAATGAATTTCATGTTATGGCAATTCAAAGCAAAACAATGCTTCTCAAGATTTTTTTCTGTATTTCAGATTCTCACCTCAGATCCCGAAGGGCATTCAGACACTCCTATTGAAGAGGAGTCTTTACACCTGCAGTCCACTTCACCAGAGCCAGGTATCAACATTGTCTTTACCAGATTCAAAATTCATTGTTAATCCTGGTGGCTCCCCAATTTAATGCACCTGATTTAAATGATAAGTTGTCAAGTTTCATAAACTGAACTAGGTGTGTCAAAAATGCATACCAAACGTCTAGTAGTGCGAGTCCCCAGGATTACATACTATTCTGATAAAATATTAGCTCATTTTAATCTATCTCAACAGTGTCTTCGAGCAGTTTGGAGCTGTACCCTCAGACCCAGACAAGTGAAACTCATTCTTCTCACTTGCTCTCCACTTCACCAGGAGATATAGACCCTTACATCCCCACACAGATGGTTTCAACTGCACAATAACTGCAGCTACTAATAAAGAATTCATCTGACAAAGACAGCTGATGAGATTTCTTCGGCTCTGTGAAAGACTGGCTGTTCCAATGAGAAGTAGAAATGTTTAAGAATAGTCAGAGAGCAAATATCTATAGACATGAATGAAGGCACCAGCCCTTTAAAAACTCTAATGCCTGCCACGCTGTTGCTCGCTGACTGTCTGTTTGTGACAATAGATGTCAATTACATTCTTTGCAAGGACACTTTAGTCTGGTTTGATTCAGAATGGCATATTAAAATCTGCTGTAAATAAGTATATATTACACATAAAATATATGAAGTTACAGATTAAAATTCTGTCATTGTAATACATTTTTAAAAACAATGTGAATGTAATTCCTAATGTTATACTTTATCTAAATTAAAATGAAGGAATGAAATGACTTTTTATGTAAAACAACAAAAACTTTATTGTGTGTGGAAAAGCAAAGCAAGATTTTATTTTTGTTAAGAACAACTTCTTTATCCATTTCTGTACAATGAAATCCACTTGAAAACATTAGCCAAGTAAATACAACTTCTGCTTAAACACAGAATATTTAGTCTGTCATTCAACGTTTAAATTTCCTTCATCTTTATTCCTTTTCTTTTTCTTCTTTTTCTTTGTCAAATTTTCTGTCACTATTAGCTGTTCATCTGCTTCTCCACCATTAGATTGTTTCTCAGAAACAACATTTTCTTCTGATGCCTTTTTTCTTTTCTTCTTTTTCTTCTTCTTCGGCACTGTGTCTGTTGTGTCCTCTTCACCTCTCTCTGTCTCTCTACTTTTCCTTTCTGTTGTCTCGTTGAAGAGTTGAGCTGAAGTAGTGAGCAGGTCTGAAACAGACACAGCAGCTTCTCGAAGCCTCATCTCCATCTCACTGTCACTATCACTGCAGGAAGAGAGAATTCTACATAAATATTACAGAAAAGATTCTACATAAAGGGACAAAAATGAAAAGAACAACAAAAAGGTAAACAATCAGTGATTGGTTTTTTATACTTGGCTTTTTTTAAGATTAAATTTGAAGCCAACAATTACAGCAAGCTTATCAGATGCTTAAAGAAACAGTTTTGGAGAATAGCGTGGTATATAAAAGCATGCATGTACTACTAAACTCACCTAGAGCTGGGAATTGGTCTTCTTTTAGGAGGCGGAGGAGGTGATTCCTCCATCCATTTGCCAGGAACAGATGTGGAGAACAGACGAAAACCTTAGCAAATCACAGAAATAACACGTCTCAGTTAAAAACCCAAATCTAATTTTGCAGCGGTTTTCAATGTTAAACCTGTCTTACGACAGGTCTTGCCTGACAGTATTATTGTACATAAGAATTTCTCATTTAAATTTAATTTCAAATCACTTTTTGCTCACCTTTTTCATCCTGTTCTTCCTCTCTCTTTTTTAACTGATCAGATTTTGAGTCAACACTTTCCGAAATACACCTAATATTGTGTTTACAAAAGACAGACAAAACATTTCACCTAATGACAAAGAAATTCATAAAAAATGAAAATGAAAAAAAAAAAATGTTGTCTCACCCATCTAAAAAGGCTCCTAACTTTTTTGCCACATGGGATCTGAATTCTGGTGTTGTCTGGAGCTCATTGCCATCATGTTCATGTTTTGAAACTTCTTTTCTGCATAAACAAATAAACTAATCCAGTCAAATGAAAAGAATATCTGTTATGGCCTGAATAATACAGATAGTTAACTCACCTATGACTTGCTCTGCGACTAATGTCTCCATCTAGGGTAATATCACAATAAGATGCCAACGTAACATTTGCCATCATTTTGTAAACAAGTAACACTATCTATTAATGTAAAGGAAAGACATAAAGGATAAACTTACCTTGGGTACCGTTTCCACTGATTTTGACATGTGATCCAAAGCCCCACACCGCCTCTTTTAATCGTTCAGTATGTTCATCTTCACTGCTGCTTTCAGACATTGTCAAGTATATCTGTCCCTAAGAGGCAGTCTGCGTTTAAATAAACACCAAGTAAAGACTGCACACAAATAGATCAACTCAAGGATTACGTTGATTTAGATCAATTCGAAAGACACACATGTGCATTTTACTTTACAGATATTAAAACATAAGCACTTGCGTTGCGTTACTTGCGTCTTTTGCGAGTTCCACGTTGTTGAAATCCAGCTCTCGACTGCCACCTGCCGTCCTGGAGCATCATCACGCCAAAACACTACACAGACACTAAATCGACTGAATTGCATTTTATTAGTAAAAATATAATTCAAATGTACGAAAATCTCAATGAAAGCATTGTTTTAAAAGGAATGGAAAAAGAAACCAAAGACAGGTACATGAGTGTTAAAACTCTACATGAGTAAACCCTTACATGAGATTGCACAGAAAATATCTGTGATTAAAGTAACTTTAGTTTTATGCTTTAAACAATATGGCCATATACATGCAAAAGTTACATTATGCAGCTTTAAGTAAATCGGTAGATGGTTACAACACAGTTCTGGAAGACCTCAAATATTGACAAAGTAATGTGAAATAGTTCATTTATAATATCAGTGTTTTCCAAACCTTGTCCAAAAGTACCCCTTACATGACACAATTTAAATGTCTCTGTAATCTAACACCTGATTTAATTGTTTTCGCAGTTTTCAGTAAATGTCATAATCACTGTAATTGTCCTCATCTCTACTGCTGTGTTCATCCAAACTGTTGTTATCATATTTGTCTTCTTCATCAGACCCCTCACTGGTGTTATCATAATCTTGAGATCTGTTTTCTTCATCCCCACTGTCTTCCTCATCAGACCTCTCACTGATGTCTTTATCATAATCTTCAGAATTGTTGTCGTCATCATCATCATAACTGTCTCGCTTGCGTTCCTCATAATCTTCCTCCTCATCATCATCAGAGTCACCTTCTTCTTTCTCATCATCATCATCATAAGAGTCATCTTCTTCATAATCATTAGAGTCATCTTTCTCCTCATCAGAGCCATCTTCTTCCCAATCATTAGAGTCATCTTTCTCCTCATCAGAGCCATCTTCCTCCCCCTCGCTATAGTTGTCATCATCTTCCATTTCATAATAATTCTCATCTTTCTGGGTTTTCTTTGACAACTCTGAGAAACTTTTTTTAAGCCCTGAAACCTCCTGCTGTAGTGTGGAGTACATAACCTGGAGACGGCTAAAATCTTTATTTTTTTCAATAACTCTTGTTTTAGGTCTGGCGGTTCTCTGAGCTTTTTTTGGATGTTTGGTCTTGAGAGTGGCAGCACTCACCACACTACTCATGACCTGCTTCGGCTACAAAGAGGAAATTATATTAAGCAAATTTATAAAATCTAACAATTAACAATAATGACATGTCAACATATAATGAGCTTACATATAAAAGCATATTCATTGCAATACCTTTTTAATATTTGAAGTTTTATCTGTGTGATTCTGATTGTCTGCTGGAACATCCTGCTGGGAGACTTTCTTCCCCATGGCTCCAGTCACATCAGATAGTGTGTGTTTCTGTAGTGCTGGTATTGTGTAATGGGTCCTTATGTGAGTCTCACAGAGCAACACATCACAGGTTAAACAAGACTTCACCGCTTTTAATCTCCGTTCAGAGCAGAAATCACAGGCAACATCTTCAGATTCAGCATAAGAACATGGTGGAAGGGCGGGACTGAAGGCTGCCTGCTGTAGGTTTTTAACCACCTCTGCCAGTGCTGTGTTTGTGTTAAGCTCTGGACGTGTTTTGGACCCTCGTCCACACTCTGGACAGACACAGTCTTCTGAGCAACTGTCCCAGAATTTATTAATACAGTCTCTGCAGAAATTGTGTCCATGGAATGGAGACTGGATCCTTCAAAATTGATTTGCATACTGGACACTTTAAGTGATTCTCTGTTAACAATCTAGAGGTGAAAAATAGAGGTCAAATAGAGTGCACTTTAAAAAACTTAATATGAATGAATATACTACAAACTATTGATTATACTATTACTATATGCATGATAATGTAGTTTACCTAACAAGTAAAATCTGTAACCAAAATACTGTGCCACATGACTAAAAGCACAGTATTTTTAGTTATGTGCAATGGTATAGTCTGTCTTTAAAAATAACAGTCTAACGTAATTATTGTTAAAATGTTGTGAACTGGCTAATACTATGTTGTATTACATATCGGGGCGGTTTCCCGGACATTAGCACATTTTGCCTTGCAAAAAAACATTACTAGTGTGAATCTTGAGACAAAGCAAGGCATTGATATATTTTATTATGTCAGTGTGAGTTGTCTACAGTTTAGACATAAGACATAATACTTAATTTTCAATTTAAACCCCAAACAGAGTAACTGTTCCATCGATTAATTTTCAATAGAGGCCTTTAGACACGTTGTACCTTAAAGTAAAAAAACTTTGTACTTTTAAAAAACACATACATGTACACATGCATACATTACCTATGGCATGCTTTGTTTGATTTGGTGTCATTTAATTGGCAACTGACATTGTAAAACTTTTCCTAAAAGTTTTAGGAAAAGTTCCTAAAAATACATGAAAGGTGGAATAATTTTACCTTGGATTGAAAGTTGCTTCAGCTTTGAAGCTGGTTGGTTGTTCAACTAAACAATCTGTCCATTCAGATACAGAGCTCAGCGTAGGTGAATGAGGTCTTCCTAAACCAGTTCTGTGAGAAGAGAGTGTCATTTTAAAAAGAGTCATATAACTGTGATGAACATAAATGTGCGGAAGTGTAAAATACATTTTCATTAAAATATGGATGTGTTGCCTCTTGAAAAATACTTGGTGTCTAGTGGGTTGTTACTTGTCTCTGAAATAAAATTGGGGATAGGCGATGTTTCACGATTTTTCTCCCTCAATCCTAAAAAGTATATTGACATGTAAATGTGTATGTGTGAAATTACCAAATGTGCCTTTTTTGTCTTAATATATAATTTTTTCACCTAAATGTGTCTCCACAAAAACATAGCACAAAAGTTTCCTTCGATCATTAAAAAAATCACATAAATTGTATCCAAATGAAAAGGTTCTCTTTCTTTAAAGTTAGCTGGTAAATCCATTGACCAATCTGTCTTTAAAGACAGGTAACTGTGCACAGGAGAAGCTGGTCTTTCTAACTTCCCTCTGTGAGGAGAAAATAAATAAATAAATATTTATTTATACAAGTGAATATTTTCATTTTTGGGTTAAGTAATTAATTATGACATGAATAACTGTGTACTTATTATATGATTTATTGTAAATAAATATGTAAAAATACCTTGAATCCAAAGGAAATGCCTCTCTGCCTCTGAAGTTGGTTGGTAGATCTATTGACCAATCTGATCTCAATGATAGATAGCTGGGAGCAGGTGAAGATTCTCTCTCAAATCTAACTCTGTGAGAAGAAGTTCTTATCTTAAGCAGAGGCTTTTAACTGAGGAATAGAAAACTTTTTTCCTATGTCAGAGTCACTCAAAGCAAAAGTAACAGGCTGTTAACACATTCACACAACATGCAAAAAACTGTGTTCAAATAAATAATACTTCAAATAAAACTTGTCACTATGGAATGTATAAAGATGGCAACTCAGTTGACCTTTTATTTGTGTTTTGACCACTTGGTTCTTCATCCAGATCAGTTTGCTCATAGCTCGTGGTTGTAGAGCTAGGCGACTCTGATCTCTTTCTCTTGGGTTTGCTTAAATAACACAAATTGATTTGTATTAAAATGTATTGTTTTAGCAACAAAAATATTTTTTTAAGAAACCCATATAGTACGTCTTTAAATGGTACCCCATATAAAAGTCCCATGAAAAGTCTACTTTTGCATTGTACCTTTTGTAATCATGCTGTTCTTTAAGACTCATATTGTCCGATATAGGCAGAAGATTTAATCAGACCTGTATATACGGAAAGATAATAACACAGCATGTATTACTTTCGATATGGAGAAATCGAAACTGAAGTTTTAACATCGATAACACTAGTAGAAGCAAAAGGTTTTGGGTGTTTGTAGTGTTTATATTTACCTAGCCTATTCTAACTAATATTAGTATATATTTATAGCAATACACTTACTGTACGTTTTTAAGCTTCCAGTGGAATAGACGCAATCATCTAGTCCAGTCATTCCCAAACTGTGGTCCGCGGACCACTAGTGGTCCGTGAGGGTACTGCAGGTGGTCCGTGGAAAGGCAAAATAAAATAATATTTTACCTTCATATTACCAGGAAATTCCCATAACAATTTTTTTTTAAAGAATATGTAGGCCTATATTGATATAACAAGCCTGTTGCACACTGATGTGATGACTAGTTATAGTAGTGCTTGTAAGCCTATTTAGAGGTGCGGATTAATTCAGGTAAGTCTGTGTGTAGACATTTTATTATGTGTGTTATGAGGTGGTCCGCAAAATTTTTTATTACAAATAGTGGTCCACACACACAAAAAGTTTGAAAAACCCTGATCTGTTCGATTACCACTTCCTGTCAAATTTAGGAAAAGCTCATCCGCCCAAACGAAATAAACGCATTAATAATGTAAAATTAACTGGCAATCACGTTTAAATAATTCCATTTTAGGCCCAACAAAACCAGATTAAATATGAATTTGTGAATTATTAATAATGTGTATGGTTTAACTTTTCATGCTTAAATAGGGAAGAGATAAATATTAATCTCTGAAATCGCAACTGATACTCTTTTTCTTTGATTTTTCTAGCCTCACGTGCATCATTTATACTTTAGGTAAGGTAACTACGAATATTTTATTATAAATACTGTTAAAACCATCTGTTTGGCATATGTATCTCGAACATTGAGTGGACAATTGGTTGGTTGTCACATATTTCAGAAAATAATACATTGGATAAAACAGACCATTGCGACTTTATTAAAGTGAAAATCAATTGTTTAGCTTTTTTTTAATAAAACGTAATGATTATCTTTGTGTCGTCAGATGGAGTTATTTAATCAATGAAAACATTCTGACTAAGTGACCCGAAACTTCCACCTTGTGGTACAAAATTGCATTACACGTACGCCAATCATCAGTAAAACCAATATCATTTATGAAGTTTTATTTATCCCTTGGAGTAAATTAAGTTAACTCCTATTTTACACAGTATAGTGCAGTTTTTCTATAATTCTGTTTCTGTTTTCTGATTTGTATATTAACTGATTCAAAGTTACCGTCACCAGATAACAAACTACAGAGACTTGGAGCTTTACCACAAAAGATAACAAGCAACTTGTCCAAGTGCACAATATCCTTAATACCTTTCCATTTATTTAATAGTCCTTGTTATTTCTATGCAATGTATAAATAAATCTTTACTGGTATTTTGGTAATTACGATAACAGTCCTGATACAGGCTTCATAAAAAAAGACAATGACATGATTATGACTAAATAAAAATGTAAAAAGACAAATGTATTCCAGTTTGCACGTTACAAATAACAAATAACAACTTACAGCACAAGCCGCATCCCTAAAACAACTACAGTATGAATAAATCCACAAAATTAGTGTTCATAATCCATTGCCAGGATAGCAGGAAAGAGTGTATTAAACACTAAAGTCAGTAAGAACAATAAAGACAATTTTTTACATCTTATATCTAAAAGGTCAGAAAAGGTTTAAAAGACTGGTATGGAGAAATTATTTTAAAACATATGGGGGTCATAGGTTTTAGCCTGGAACAAAATATCTTCATGTACTTTGTACTGGGTAATATTTAGACCAAAAGCAGTTTAAAAAACGTCTACAGGGCTAAAGAAAGTTAAAGCATTAAACAGACAATTCAGCATTGCTGAGTAAGGCATCAGACAGGTACTTCAGAAATCCACAAATACTTTACAGACATTGATCCGTTGTGAAAAAGCCACATATTACACACCTCTCTTTCTTAAGGACACTTAAGTATGTAAGCAAGTCATCTTAGTTGAGAACTGACCTTGTGAATGGATTAATATGTGTATCTAACAAAAATTGTGGATGATTTACTTCGTAATCTAATCAAATGTAATATTGATTTAAGAAAACAGGTCCGTTCTGTTGGGCACTTGGTTCCCTTTATATATTGTTTCTCAGCCAATCACATTCACCGTGCATAACAAATTCACCAATCACATCACAAATCACAGCCACCATTTAACATCAGGTTGAATTAGATCAAAGGTAAACATAGATCAAAGCTCTGATAGAGAGGCTAGATAGATTGAAAGGTGGACAAAACACCATATTGGGAATCTCATCCTGCTGTGTGCATGACACGAACCCAACATTAGTGAAAACCTGTAGCGAAACAGATGAGTCTGACACTAAAAGCCCTCTCATGTGACAGAGACAGATGCCCTATGAACACAATACTACGAGTCCATAATAACCCCTGATCCGCAAAAGACTGAAATGCAATCCATCTGCTCCCAACTACATTTCTGTCAGATACAGGCTTACGATTTAACAGCTTGTGGATTGACAAACCAAAGACGCATTATGAAGAAAAAACAACACCTAACAGAATCGAGTAATAAATTAACCAGTGGCCAAATTGTTGGTGTCCATAAGAGGTCTGTTTGGTTTGTCAGGCATGTAATGAAACAAAACACTGCATCTTCAGATCTATCAGCTGCTTTGTTTTTGACCAATTACGTTCTCTAAAGCCAAACATACAAAGCCTGATCAAACACCTGAGAATGCACTTCCTATAAAGTCGACTCTGGTAAAAGACTTTTTACTTTTTGAGCTTGTACACACCACAATAATGCTGTTCTGTCTGTTTAATTATGAACCAGGACAAGGACCGTACAAGAACCCTCTTTCTGCTTAATGACAATCACACACAGTGGGCAGTAAAGATGTACACAACACAATCACTTCATTATTGTAGCTTCTTCTGAATGAAACTAGTGTTTTTGTCTTTTAAAAATACCCTTTTCATAGACTCAAGATTTAGGTGGGTTAACATTTCACAAAAAAACAAAACAATAAAAATAGAACAATTCTATTGTTGTTGCCCTAAAACTGCACAACATGACAATTCCTTCTGGTTAAGTGTAGTGGAGGAAAACAACTCCACTTTTGGCCAAACTCAGTCTGTGGAATGCAGGAACTTCACAGAGAAATGGTCATTTCCAGTTGGGTGGGTCTGGTTCCAGATCACAATGCTGGTGACATCACCACATGTTGCTGGTAGCGAGGGGTGGTTCTGTACGTGCATTCCACACAAACACTATCCAAGCAAACAATCCTCAGATTTCTTGCTGAAACAGCACTACTGACCACCGTTGTAAGCGTAGTCTGCTTTGTTGTGCATGATGAGCTTGTTGTCCACAAAGTAGAAGCTGTCTGATCTGGTCTCGTATGGGTGTTCGATCATCAATCGAACTGCAGGAGGAAACGTCACAGACAGGAGGTTAAACAATGCTGAAAGAGAACTCGTGTTTAACACCTTAGAAGCACAAACATGTCTCCTGTAACCGAGAGCTGGCAGGAGGGAGGTCTGAAATTTGATACAAGTTTGACCGAATGAGCGAGACAAAGTCAGGTCAATATGTTACTTGTAACACAGTAATTAGTTACTGTTTTGTGCCAGACTTCCTTTTAGTCTTTGAGGAAAAACAAGCGTAGCAATTTGGTATTTGGAAATTTACTACAATGAAATTTCTGTATCTACGTTTTTCATATACTTTACAACATTAGCTCGGTTTTAAAAAGCATGCTGGAATATCTTTTCTTTAAACGGAGATATCGTTTATCAAAGATAACTTACTGAGATCATCTGGGAGCTGTGGGAATTCGTAGATGTGCTCGCAAGTGTTCCTACTGTTTGGGATACAGAAACCAAAGTCAAAGTCAAAGCTCTTCAGGAGACGGCCCTGGAAATAATGTCTCTCGATCATTCTGAAGTTGGTAACGGGCCGATCGCCAACTGTGAACTCCACGCTGAGAGTGAGAAAGGATGAGATAGAGATGTTAAAATCTGGCATAAAAACTCACTCGTGAGTTTTCTAACCAAACGCAAGTGATTCATAATGTTTAAATAACTGTAAATTAAACAGAAGTACAGGAATTACTCAGGCCAAACCCTGACTTATTCATGATTTCTGGGAACTTGACTAACACCACAAATGTGGCAGCAGATTAAACAAAACAAGTTCTTTGTTTAAAAGCGTGAGAGTTAGACCAACATGCCTGACATTTAGATATTATTAGAAAGCATATCACAGAAAACATTGATTAGCTGGGGTCTTGGGACTCACGTGGCTCCAACTGTGCGCAATTTAAGGAACGCTGGAGTGAACTGGTAGCGAACAAAACGCCCAGCACTTATGTCAGCATCGCCATTTTCCTCATCTTCCTCGACAAGATCTGATTGAAAGATTGAGAAATTTTTATTTAAGACTTTAAGTCAATAAGGAAATGGGAAAAACACTGAACTCAAACTAGATTTGGATGATGTTTTTTCATGGTGTGAAGGGAATTTTACTTATGTTAAAAACAGTAAATAAAGTTATCAAAGAACTGTTTTGCCTAAAAAAAAAAACTTGACAACAAAGAAATGAAACATACCACAGTGTGGCGGTTTGGCAATCTCAAAAAGCACTGTGCCTGTCTCCAAGTCTCTGATCTTGAAGCGTGTGAAGTCAATGTTGTAAATATTGTCCTCTGGTTTACACAAATAGTCTGTAAACGAAAAAGTCTGTTATGTACTGTGGGAGACAGACAGTGTAAGGGATGTGTTAACATTTAAGTACCAACTACTTGTACAGTAGACTGCTAAAGCATGACAGAACCCCATTGAATCCTACTGGAATCAAGGCCAAACTCACACTACATTAAAGAATTTTGTAATGGTTTTAATGGTAAACAGTTCTCTATGGAAACTCATTTCCTGCATGCATAAACTGAGTCATAAATACTCAAAGGATGCTGTAACTCCTAACACATGAGGATCTGAAGTGTTATGTGATGAATCTCGTATCACTGTGCGCTCTCAGAGCTCTTACCGCGAGTGACTGCGCGGAGCCCCAAAACTTCATCGGGAGTGATGTCTCTCCCCAGCGCCCGCAGCTCTTCCTCCGTTACAGGCCGTCGCTCCACTTGATTTCTCCGCGATTTAAGCCTTTTCAAAACGCCGCCTCCTGTTTTCCGATCGCGGGCAGCCGCCGCGGTTGAATCCGAGCCGTTTACGGCGGCTGCCGTCTCTTTGCGGGAACTCTGACTAGTCATCTCTCTAAAATTTCACTTGCTGTAGCCCCGAAGCGTTAACTGCGTCTAGATCGAGCTCGACGCTCGCTGAATGCAAGATGGCGTAGCGCGTCACTATGGAGAAGCTACGCGGAGAAGACTGGACGCTGATTGGCCAAACGCGTTTGAAAGTTGCTATGGTTACCATACTGCTCATGAACATGAATGCAAGTTGACAAACTAATACAAAACAATTCTTTTCAGTTCAATTTTAGTTAAATTACTGACCAGAATGACTTTGCATGGTTATGACTGCCTTAAAATTAGATTTTAGGATTATTACATTTACTTTTAACTTTACATTATTTGTATAGCGACCTTTGAACTTTTTAAATTTTAAGTCATATAAATATAATGATTCGTATAAAATAAATTAATATACATTTTATATAAAGTAATATCAGTCAACGCATGTTCGACTTTACATTGCGATGCGCAGAATATCCACATTAAAAACAACCAGTACCGCAAGTACCGCGAGAGCGATTCAAAGCCAGTGCTTTAGCTTCACTCTCGCGGCACTTCGCTGTCACACATAGTCTGGGCTGCGCAGCCATGTCTTAAGTCAAAATTAGCCTCATTAAAAATACCCTCACAAAGCCAGTTAGATAAAATAGCACATTTATTAAAAAGAAACAGCATTAGTTTGCAGTTCCCTCGTCAGAAAGCTTCTGTTTGACAGTGAAGGGGAAACCGTTCTGCTTGTTATCTTCAGTTGTCAGGTGGGAGAGTTAAATGGGGACAGGTAGTTCAACAGAGACATGACTTTAACATTATCATAGAAACTACATCTGTTGTAAACTCAGCAGTTTGTGAGGCATATGTTCTTTGGCTATTGTCCAAGAAGTTGTGCATTTGATCAGGATAAACTGAACACAACTTTACTGTTTTTAAGGTGACAAAACAAAGAAAACCATGAAACATGCAATAAATCAAGCGATAACAAAAATAAAGCACATAATGGTAAAGCACATGAGGATGTATTCAAATTTAAGGCAACAAGGGATCAAAAGAACAATGAATTACAGAAAAACACACACACACACACACACACAAATGCTTTTAAAACAACAGGCAGTGCAATAATTCACACTAATAAAACAGTCATCATAAGAAACCCAAATATCCTGAGGAAATAAAAAGCAACTACTTAATTTTAATATTCAACCCATATGCTTTTACTTAAATTATACAACATATAAAGAAACCTCAAGAAGATTCACACTCTTTTCAACAATCAGTCAGTGTGTCTATGTGGCTGCAAATCAAACATTACCTAGAGCACATCTGCAACCAAAATTTTCAAGGCCACTTCTCCAAACAAAAAAATCCAGACACCCCAATAATAATAATAGCAATTATGCAAACAAAACAATATTCAAAAGAGAAAAATAACCGTATGCAAAAATGTGACCAAGTACCTTATATACACATGCATTGTGTACAAATTCAAAAGAGGAAATAAAAACCGTTCATGACTTTGGCAACAATAAGCAATCAACTTTCTGCAGCTCACTAAAGAGAAAGGTGCATTAATGCTGTCATAATGATTGATTTTTTAAACAAAACTAACAAATCAACAAAAGAGGCAAAATGCTGCCCTCCCATCCCACTCTTCAAAAACATGTTTATTGAGAAAGCAAGAGACAACTGACATGCTGCGCTCACACATGGGGCTCAATCAGACAGAACAGTGGTGTGAGTGCTTCTATGTGGTCATTACTGAATGGATCTGATGGTTTCAGCAGTGATAATCACATTTTAAGGCAGTCCTGATTAACTGAAAGAAAGCAACAGTTTGGAAAAAATGCGAAGGTTTGGAAGAACTGGCTTAATATGAAAAGCAACATACAACATTTAAAAGCATCAAAAACTGATGGCTGATGCTAATGTTTCCGGATTTGGTAAAACACCACTATAAGCTGCCGATTAACATAAGCAATATCATTTATCACAAACATGTCCTAGACAAATGACATCATTGAAATAAAAAAAATGAAGAATCAAGTCACTCTGAAATGAACATCAGCATCCACACTTCACAGTGTATGGCTGGGATGTATCTGCTGAACCTTAAACATATCTCAGCATCGTGAGACTCCACCTGTCAATCTTTTACCACAGATATGCTGGTGTTATTCCGTTTAACACACATCAATTAAAAGTATCTTTGGTGGTGTTGCTTAAAAGGGCCTGTATGGTGGAGCCGAAAGGAAAATGCAGTAATGATGGTGAAAAAGGAAACATGGTAATGCAGCAAATGTAGCAAAGGCAACAAAGTTCCTAACTCAACAACTGTCCCTCTCTACACCATGTACAATGTGGCCAAGCCATTGCAAATAAGAGAGAATTATTCACATTTATCAATAAAATGCTATCCCAGTTAGATCATGTACCAAATGAGAGTGAAAATAAGAGCATTTTACATTTAACACAATAGCACTCAAAAGAATCTGAGACCCAAAAGCCAGGGCATAAAACATCAAACTCCTATGCCCCTTTTAAACAGAAAACCATGTTTTTTAAAACAAAAAACAAAAAGTTATTTAGATGCTTCTTGTATATAGGAAAAAGATTACTGTTCTGTGCAGCTGGAGTTTATAAAATTCGATGCTATGCTCTGCAAACATGTGATTGAAGAATGGGGTAGGAGATCAACAGACAAATCAAGAACAATGTTTTAATCTACATCCTTATTTTAAATCATAAGGAGTGTGAAAGTAGTTGGAGAAATTGCTTATCAGAAGCTTGCATGAGTGTGAGAAAAATAAAAAAGTGAAACTGTGGCAAGCAAGGTGCTTCAACACACACAAACACACTCAAAAAAGTCTTACTTGCCACTGAGATTTAGATGCATAAGCCAAATGAACATTGACAATACAGGGCTTCAGAAGATTTGTGTACCATTTCTGCCTCCCACTAAAGGCCAAGACACAGCAGATCAACACCACTGCTGACAACAAAATGCTTCTTAACTCATCTCAAAAAAGCAAACAAAGAAAAACGAGTGAATTATCTTGTCATCTCCTGCTAGACCAGACAAACCAGGTTGTAAAGCGGTTAGCCCTGCTTCGTGTGTGTGCATGTGTGTGTGTACCTCTTGGATCTCCCCATTTTAAACTTGTAATAAACGTATACAAGCACAAACATACAAACACACAAATGAACAACCTTTCTAAGTCCTTGTATTATTAGGATCACTTCTTTAAACGGCCAGCAATATCTCAAACGCCCGCGTTTCTGCATGTCCCTATCTCTCCATTTACTGTCTACCTGTAACGTCAGTCTGTGTTACTGCCTGTCCCCTTGGCTGTGCGTCTATCCCCCCCACCCTTCCACAGCCTGATGTCCATCGCTGCTCCTCTCGTTCACTTGTTTCCCCGTCACAGGCGGCAGAGGCAGAAGAGGGTGGGTATGAAAACCCCGAAAGCCACGAGTATGGGAAACATCAGGCTGCTGTTGTCGGCAGCGTACGGATTGGGGGTTCGAGGCCCGGACCGAACGGGATTCTTGGAAGAGGTTGAGGTGCTCTTCTTTTCGCCATCTCCTCCATCCCCCTCCTCCTCTTCCTCCTCTTCTTCCTCTCGCTTTTCCAGACCGGGATGCGGTTGCAGTTTCGGCACATCTGTAAATTTACGAGGGTGTAAGAGGAAAGCGAAGAAATATAACAAATAGGAAAAGAGAAAACAGGAAGAAAGTGCAACCCAATAAATCCTTGGGGTTCCTCTTACCTTCTAGCTTGCCCTTCATCACGTATAGTGCACATACCTTGGGGTTGTCATAGTAACCCTGCAGATATAAAAAACAGAGAATCGAGTAGATGAATACATGCAAACACATGGATCTACGGCAGAAAACATGCAAATCAATTCTTGAATAACCTGCATGGCGGTTGACTGGCTGGGATTCTAACAGTGAACAAAAGGCTAAGGCATGGACTTGCTTAAGCCAGCAACTTTTAGCTACACATACCTCAACAATGAATAATCAACATAAATATTCTCATTTTGAGTATTTTCACACTGTGAGAAAACAATTATTTTCTCACTGCACACATATTAAACTAACAGCCAATGATTAGTACCGCAGTTTGTCAAAATAATTCATATCACCAGATGCAAAAGCATTGCAATGTTTATTTTTAGGATGAGAGATTGTTTGACTGCACGTCAAAAATCACTAACAAGCTAAACATAAGAGAACCGTTCCGAACAACACCAATTAGTTTGGACAGAATGCATCTTCTTGGAAGAACTAGGCTTCAAAATTCATGTTGAACTGTCAAAACTTCATAATTCTCAAAAGTGCTTCAACAAATAAATAAATAAATGAGCGTATTAGACTAACTAGATCAACAATCTGATAGATATATTTAGGAAGAGGTATATTTAAGGTAACAGAAAAGCATCTTGATTTTCCAAATAACATCAGATATCGGTTAATGTAAGCATAGCGTCACTCTTACCTTTACAAACTCCACAGTGAGTTTTCCATTAAAAGTGGAAACCTCACCATGCACACTCAGTTTTCCTCTTTTGATGGAGAATGGCACTATTTCATCATGAGCTGTGCTGTGACCCACCCGGTCGAAGATATCGAGATCCTTCACCACAACATGGCCATTTAACCGCACATCAAATACCTAAAAAGAGCACACGAATGGTCTTAAAAAACACGAAAATGAGAAAAATTAGGCATGCGGGCTGTGTAATAAAAATCCACACCTTCTGTTGAGACTGAGCGAAGTAAACCTCTGCAAATTTCATAACCACTATGTAGTCTCCCTCTTCTCTGATGGCTATCTCGTAACCGAACGTATCTTCATTGTAGCGTTCTGTCTGGTAGAGAATCTGATCCTCCGGGCTGGAACGGAGGATAGGCAGGCGAACCCCATAGTCTGATGCTGGAGGAAGGAGAATCAAAGCAAACCGGTGAGTGTGGGCGCAGGTTAATGTGCCATTTTGTGTTTCATAACGTGCTGATGAAATGTCATGGTTTCATAAACCTTAAGTGCCTTGTTTTTGTTTCGTAGCCAATAAAAAGCAAAATGAAAATGAAGCATCATGTTTGAAATTACCATAATTTTCTGGTAAAGCTGGCGCAATAATGTGAAATCTAAAGTGCTTCATGTTTTCATAGAGCTTTAATACATGACTATAGAGCATGTGCATAATGCATTTCACATCTGACTCAGGAAGTAACAGTCATCACATTTTAAGTGACAGGAACTTCCTGATATATTCAACAGCTCTATTAAACAGCTACTGATAAACTGAAAGGTAATCCTTTATACTATCGCATGACAAAACCTATTCTCCATTCAATATAAAACAGTGAAAATACAAAGCAGTGCAAAACTACCTTTCATAGGCAATGATACCTTTAATAAATCAATGTGCTACATAATAAAATAAAGAAATGACAATCATTCTTTTAAAAATCATTTATATACACATCATGACACAGATGAACATAGGAAAATTCATTGATTCACTGATTCATTTATTCATTCACGTCTGCGCATGTCTAATAATAGCCAGCAGTCTTTGTGCAGCCAAACAGCGGGCTAAAAAACAACCTCATCCACCATCCGTCTCAGACTCAAGCACTCACCTTTGCCCAATTTTCCTTCCAGTGGATCTTTTTTAAAATGAATGCCGTGCACGTCTGTGTGCGCGTCCCCGCCAGAGTTTACAGCCCAGATGACTCGCTCAGCCAGACTCGGGGCCGCGCTCTCAGCCCGACACTCTTCCACCAGCAGCCACAACACCGCAAATACGAGCCGGCAAACATATCGCACCGTTACTCTCCTCATGATCTACCATAGGAACGAGAGAAGGCTCATTAAACAAACGGACAGGGGAAGAAGCGGTATGTGAGGAAGTCACTCCAGCAGCCCGTGTGCCATATTGCTAGAACTGACACCCAAGCGATACACACACAATATCTACGTCACTCTTACTGTGCCGTCTGCGAATTCGTCTCTCGGCTCCGTTCAGATACTTGAGTCGCACGTCGTTGTCGAGGCGTCCGGATCGCCGCACATTTACCTGCCCGGTAGTCGTGGTTAGCTGTGGCGGTTAGCTGGCTAACTGACTTCCCTCTTGCTCTGTCATCAGTGTGGCAGCTGGATCTGCAGGTATATTTCTTTACATCTGCAAGCCTGCGCGCGGTGTGTGTTGTCTCTGGAATAGACTGGTAATTCAGCACTTGTATACTGCTCAGCGGAGGTGTTTTAAGAATTTTTGCGCTTGAAATCACTGTAATTTCCGACCACGGAGGGCCGCGTCAATACTGTGGGTATGTGTGCAGTCAGCAACGCAGGTTGAAGGGGTGGAACGGCGAGAAGTGGCAGACTAACATGATGGGTGGGTTGCTGAGAGGGCGGGACTTTGAGAAGATTAGCCAATCAGACGACTTTATGAAACGGGATCTGCCTGTTGATTTGCTTGTTGGAGGAAAGGATTCGTAAAGTCCGGTGGATTTGGGCCAATCGCGATAGGTGGAAGTGTCTCGAAGCAGCGAATCAAGTGTATCAACTTTCACTCACTTCCTCGCATAAATTAGCTGGCTTTATTTCATTGGTACTTTACCATTTATGCAAATATTGGTGGGGGGGATTAGGTAGATGTATAGGATTGTACAGAACAGGTAGCTCTGGACTTTACTCTAATTTTGTTCCTCGTTACAATTTTCTCTTGTAAAAACTCTTGTATAACAAGCTTTCACAGCTTTAGTGTTTAAATGAATTAAACATCTGTAGGCAATATAAACTTTTCAGTACGCCATTATGCCTTTATGCACATGTCTACATTTACTCACACATTTGAAACACTGTCCCATGCTGCATGGATTAAAATGTGGGATAATGCATATACAGTATGATGTCAAACCCTAACCGTATGAAGTCAGTTGCCTGTTTTTACCACACGGTGGCATTATTTTTAGACCTGTCTTACCGCATTCAAAACCAAAAGGAAGACAATTCTGTCCCGTTTTGGTCCGGAGGAAAAACCCGTTGCCATGACAACACGAACAGTCTGTTCCAGCCTCTGGGAAAGTGATGCTCGCTGCTGAATGATTTGGAGAACAGCTGAGCAGACACCAGCGAAATTTGTCCCTTTTGTGTGTAAATAGCTTTTCTTTAAGAGGGGGTGTCATCAAATCTTTTGTCAAATAATAAAACCACCTTAAAATAAAATAACAAACGTTTGTTCTGTCTGGAGAAATGATGTAAATCATGGTTAATAATATATTTAGCATATTATAACATATTTTTGTATTTGCTGTACAGCCACATTAACCACAAAATACTACTACACTGCTACATTTTTAATATTCAATTTTGAATGATATTATTACATTTTATTGTTACAATTTTTTCATATTATAGTGCATGATATTAGTAGAAAACTATAGCAATAAAAATGAAAATGTATCATGGTTACTAAAGTTCTACTATAGTAACACCACAGTTGTTTTTATAATATACATTGTTTTATTTAATTTATTTGTTACAATGTATTAAAACTACTACATTCCATATTAAGGTCTTTTGGCATGCAAAGTCATTTTCAGATTACAATTTAAGACTACCAATGTCTCTGACACAAATCACACAAACAGACATAAAGAAATAAGGCTTAAAGAAATAAATCTTCACTGTCTGTTTCTTAAATATCTGGTGATCAGATCTGTCAGATTGTATACAAATACTACGCATTGCTTTAAGAAGACATATGTAGACTGTGATTGCTCTGGAAATGAGTTGCCTCAACAAGTATGTCATGACAGCTAAAAATAGTAAATCTGGTCAAACAAATCTAAATTTAGAAACAGCTTAGTTATGTGTTAATATTAAGTCTTTAAAAACCATACAGGGACAAAAATTTGTTTTATTTTCTATTTCTAAACCTTACTAAGCTGTACAGTAGTATATTTTATTTTAAAGGCATACACTATGGAAAAACAGACAAATTGTTTGCTTTAATTTTTTGTAACATAAAATAAACTCCTAGAATTTTGTCTCACAATTGCTAGTTTTGTTGAGCTTTATGTATGATCCAAGTTAATGCATCCATGTCTTTAAATTACTGTAATAACAGAAATACCGAGAGTGTGACTTTAAAACACTCAGACATTTTCATCGCCTAGTTTATCACACAGAGACACATATATGTGACAACAGGGACAACACATAATTTAATATTGCCATTATTAAGCATGATACCCTCCTCCAAATGTGCAAGTAAACCATATATTGTTTGGTCTTGCATGGTTGAAAGTGCAAAGACATTTGGCTACAGTATACACGTATACTTGTTTGTGTGTGTGTACATGCATGAGTGCTCATCAGTTTATTTTCTCTTCAAAACAAGTCCAGTTTTCAGTTTTTATATGATAAAACACTGGCTCAGCAAGGCTTTTCTTGCAGTAGTCTAATACTCTGTCTGCTTTGACCAGCAGGAAGCAGCACAGAATCTCACTTGTTTTGTAGACTCCATGAAAACCCTTTCAGCGGGACACCATCCGCACAAACTCTAAAAATGAAAAAGGGAAAGGAAGAAAGAGGAGATAGACATTTAACCTTTTGTAGCCTTGTTTGTTTATTATTATAATAACAACACTATATTGGGATTTTTACCTTCAAAGTCTACTCGACCATCTCCATTCAAATCAATGTCTTTTAGTATGTCTTCCAGGTCTCGATGACCAACCTAACAAGTACATTTAAATGTTGTTGAAAAGAGAAATGTTTTTATAGTGGACAGATGTCTATAAAATGCTGTTGTATAGGAAATATTCTATAATAAATAAATAACAAAATTTTGTTTCTCTTTATGCACATTCACACAAATGTCCCAAATACACTTACCTGTTGTCCCAGCAGTTTCCTCATAGCTTCTCTCAGCTCTCCTGTGCTTATCTCCCCGTCTCCATTTGTGTCAAACTGATGGTAAGTCATCAAGGAGGAACAAAAATGTAAATGTTTATCTCTGTATGTGTGTGTCTGAATTACAGTTCTTCATCTCACTTCACTGACCTCTTTGAAGGCATTTCTTAGCTCTTTGATGCCAATCATGTCTGCTGTTTCAGCAAGTAGTTTAGGTCCCATCAATGCTACAAAGTCTTCGAAATCTACATGGCCACCTACTGAGAAAACAATGAAGGTCAATAAAATAATAAAAGCAGAATTATTGCTGATGAGTCTATTGTGTGTACACAGTAACTTACAATTCATGTTGATCTGTTGGCTCAGTTCGATCAGTTCCATTTCAGTGGGCATGTAGCCCATAGTTCTCATGCAGTTCCCGAGATCCTTACAGCCGATAAAACCATCTTTGTCCTTATCGAACTCCTTAAAAGCTTCTTGCAACTCTTTACTCATCAAGACAAACAAAACACATGAACAACACGTTAACACACAAAAGCTTTTGTTTTTTTGAACAGTTCAACAGTCAAAGTTTAATCAAAAATGAAGTTACATATAAGAATATTTAAATATTTTATAGCTAAAATAAAGCTTTTAAAAACTAAATTTATTTGACTAAGCATACTGAATCATCTCATGATAATAGATGCTAGTAAAATATAGCAGAGCGGAAAACTCACCATCAATCTCCTCTGGTCTCAATTCTCGATTCTGTCAAAACACAGAGGAAAAGAAAAATGTCAAAACATCAGCAATGATGAACCATAAAGACACCCAAATACCAAACAGGAGTGAAAACCCAAACCCTCACAATAAAACAATTGTCCTGTCCATCTAGCTGTTCTGGAGGTGGCTTCACTACGTCAAAATCCTGTTTATTCGGCGCGTCCAAACCAGTCAAAGTGCCCATTGTTATTGCTTGTTAATCAAAAACTAGTTCTACAAGGACAAAAGCTTTGTGTAAGACCTGTTTTATAGTGTTAACAAATGTTGAGGTGGTCCTGATCCCGGTCACATGACAGTGGCATTTCTCGTCACAGCTAACTGGACAAATCCCGGCAACATGTTTGAGACTGTGAAAAAAAGTGCTCATCTAACAGTGACAACCTTTAAAGGCGATAGAGGACAGAGAGGCAGATAGATGGAGAACAGAAGCTGGAGCCTTAACTATTGTGAAGGAAAGAAGTGTAAACACTGCGTCTTCACTGACGTAAGACCCCAATGTTCAAGAACACACATGCATAACATGCAACCTGAATTGTAGACCAAAACAAACAAGACGTGATAAAAATAAATCCACCCGCGCATTAACGTACAAACAAAATAGCATCAAATATGTCTGTAGACTATTTGAATAAAACGTTTTTGGGCTTAGATGGTAAAGATGGTTATATTAAGCAACACATTTTATCAGTATAATTGTACCCTGTGACCTTGGTGGTGATTAAAGGAGATTAAAGGTGAAGTTAAAGGGATAGTCCACCCAAAAAAAAAAATTCTTTCATCATTCACCATCATGTCTTTTAAAACCTGTATATGACTCTTCTGTGTAACACAAAAGAAGATCTTTTGAGAAATGCCTCAGTGATTTCAGCTGTATAATCTGTTTGATTTGATTCAATGTCCCAGAAAGCCAAATCTATAGCTTAAAAATACATTAAAGAAGGCCATTACCCCAAAAATATCCCTTCTCCCTTTGTTTTAACACCACTTCTCTGAGTCAGAACTCTTACTGCTGTACATTTTTACACTTTATCAGACACTTGCACTCTTTTACTGGTGATAAGAAACAGAACACTGATGCACCGTTAATGAAGTTCCCAACCAAGATTTAGGAGGAACTATTTAATTTAAACCTTCAATTCAGAACAGGCTGCTTGACTCACTTATATTTTAGCAGTATTTTCTCTATCTCTGCATTATTACAGCGAGGCTTTGGATTTAATCTAATTCTAACCTGGAAATGAACAGACTGTTTTAGCATTTTACAAGTATAAGTGACTTTTAAATTTTAGCCAAGTCAAAAGTTTCAGTGTTACTGTAGCTCATCTGTAAATCTGTAGATCTGTAGAGCATCTGTAAAATGCATGACTACAAATGTAAGTTTAAAATGAGGCCTTAAAACATGTAAAATGGGCATATAATAAATAAAAATATATTTTGTATAGGAAATTTTAATAGGATTTTTTTCTATGTATAGGTCACTAAATATAAAATAAACATACATTTTAAATAAATAACATTTTAAAAATAAACATTTTTAATTTTCACAATGGTCAAAACTTTGTTTCCACTCACATACAAAAATGCTTTTTTGAATTCATGTTTGGACAACATGGAGCACCAGATTAAGCTCCAGTTAAAGTGCATGATTAACCAACATAATTAATTTAATTAACGTTAGAAATAATAAATAACATTTAAATAAATTTAAAAGAACCTTTTCGCTTAAAATGTTACACTGATAATATAATTCATAATGAGAAAATGTATTAATGTATATCATTTCATTATAGCTTTCATACATAATACAAACACATGAAGTCACAAAACAACGCTTTTTTATTTATGCCTGTTAACACAGCCATCTGTGTTGTCAAAGAGAATGGGGTGCATGTGTGTGCGACAGATTTGGAAAGAAAGCATCCCCATTAATAAAAATAAGCAATCCAGCCAACATTTTCCATTCATTCATCATAACAGTTTACTAAACACTTTGTGTAGACTGGCTCTTCAGATCTATACACTCTCACAGCAAATATAAACAGACAGGCAGCAAAAGGGAAAGTGTGATAGGTACAAAGACCGAGTGAAAATATATGACAGAGAGAAGAATAGAGAGATAATCTGTTTAATAGCACTAGAAACAGTTCATTGTTTCATTGTTAGCTCCGCTTTACGATGCAATGAAATAGGAGGAAATTCTTACAATTCATAGATGTGAGAACTATAGACTCTATTGATATTTGAATGATAGTCTATGGATGTTACAATGCGAAATAATGCATAACCCTATAAAACAAATTGGATTTGAAGTATTAATATGTATTATTAATGTACAGCATATATGTGCATATATACAGTATATTTAGATCATGGACTAAATTCTTGAATTCTTCAGTAATCTAGAATATGTTTTAATGAAAAAATAGAAGTAGATTTTACATTTGAATAAATTTTTTCCAGCTTATTTGTTGCAAAATATGTGGTTTCAAGTGCATTGTTTATTACTAGGATGGTTGGTAGCCGGTTCCTTACAGGCCTGATGATTTAGATATCTAGTGTAAGTTCATGTGATACTATTTGTTTTATCAACCACAATAGATCTGACCGCTATAGCCACTTAATAGTTTAATACATTGTTCAAATAATAACCACATTTTCTGAACAGCCAATGTCACACTGATGTGACACTGGCTATTCAAAAAAGGTATATAGGCGAACCGGAAGGCATATGCATATGAATATAACTAGGATGCCTTTCAAACAGTGAATTTACTGATATCTTTTGTTGTTAGAAGGCCTACAGTCATTATGGCTTATTAGTCAGAATTCATAAAGGCTTTCAAAGTGCTCTAAAAGCTGGAATTCATGCCGACCGTATGCCCAGATTACCAAAAAAGCAATGGACATTCACTGATAATTACAGCTAAATCTAGGTCACGCAATAAAAAGTGGGGCACAAGATATGTTCGGATCCTCTAAATATTTTGGACAAAATAGCATGAACATCTAAAGAACATTACAGGGTAATGTAGATTTTTCTGTAAGACATTCTAAACAAGTTAATGGAAATCAAGGCAGTGTGAAATGTTTCATAGAGCATCTCTTATAGAGAGGAAAGAGAGGAAGTAGTTTAAGATAAATAGATTCTCATATAACAAAATAATGGCCAACGCTCTTACATAAAGAGAGGGGGTTATAAATCAAAAACAAGAAAAAAGAAATTCTTTATCTTTCTGTCTGTGTGTATGTGTATGTGTATGTTTAAGAAGATGGGTGGAGAGAGTGTCTCATTCAGACATGCATATTACCATTGTCACAGTTGGAGTCCTGCTTTCGAATCCAAACAATCATTTATACAGACAACTTAAAGTACCACACACACTTAATCTCTTATAGACTTCTGTTATATCCTTATATACTAAAATAACTAGTGCTCTAACAAAAGTATCAAACGGTACTATTGTATTATTATGGCTTTTTGGACATGAAATGGTATGGTACTGTTTAAAGTTTTCACAATACTGATAGTGTCAGAGGTCAATATTTGGTGGTTTTAAATATCAAGCTCTCTCTCTAACTTTTTTAAAGCAATTTTTATTTTAAAGCATAATTTTCCAGTCACATCCATAACAGTCCATATTCCTCATAAATGCAGAATTTAAAAAAAAAGTTATTTTGTTTTTTTTGAGTAAAGTGAGTTTAAAAAAATGCAGATTATATATACTCCATGTACCATGTAAATCTAATTTGATATTTAATAGATATTTATCTAATATTTAACCTGTTAACTGTCACAGTTTCTCAGGAGGAACACGTATGCCATTTCCCTATTTACTTTCATATTTCATAGTTGAATTTTAATCTAATCATGACAAACTGATAAATTGATGGAAAGGTTTAAGACTGAAGATGAAATATGACAATATTTCATAACAATAAACATAACCAAAAATAATTTAAATGTTAATGTTACTGTAATTTATAACAATTTAATAATAAAAAAAAGACTTGTTTAAAAAAAATATCTAATATCTAAAAATGCTAAAAAAATGTATTCATTTATTTTCACATGTATGATCAATTTATGTGTGTGCGTAGCATAATTAAGCATCAAATTCACATCATAAGAACAGAAAGATACAGTAAAACCTTTGAGGGTCAATAACACTTTGTGAAGGTGCAGAAAGATGAAGGTGTGTAATTAACCTCTAAACACCTGCTGGACTGAGAAAACCTGCTGCTAAGCTGTCACTTAAGTTAACTAATGATCATTACACAATAAGTGACTCATACCACATATACTGTATCTATATTGATGTCCAAATATCACCAGTGATTTTATATTTAAGATTCTGTTTGAATAGTTCACACACAGCCTACAATATTGTATTTAATCAAATAAATAACAGTTTTAAAACACATTCTTTCTCCCTCTCCTCCTTATTTTCCACCATCACCCTACATCTGGTTCTTGATCTCCCAGTAGACCATGACAAGGTCACGGTGACCTATAACACATCAGTAAGAGAAAAAGGAGGAGAGGTGACGTCAACAAAAGATACAAAAACATATTGAAAGAATGACACATACAGGAATAAAACAGTGTGATACTAAGAATAGCACTAAAGAGAAAGGGAGACCATATCTGGTTTGCCATTAAATAGATTTATGATGGGAAATAACTGCATTGTCATTTAAGGGCATTTTTGTCATTCTTGTTTTAGATACTCCATCAAGGCATGCGTTAGGAATTCAGAGAGAGATAATGTGTCACCCTTGTGATCTCATGCCTATTACACTGCATTTCTGGTAAATTGTGTGTTTACAGACACATACGCACACACACACGTTCTCTGTGTGAGAAACAGAGAGACTGTAGGCCAGCCTCACTGATTCATGGTGTCTGAGGCTGTCAGCCCAAACAACATACTTGCAAGCAGAAGGTTTTTCCAGTAAAAATGAGATTTCTCCATGAATGAAAATTCACCAATATTTTAGACACAGCTTAGGCAATAATAACAGCCTGATATCACAGAAATGCATAACTATTTTACGAGGTGGCTAATTTGCACAAATTTGTACAATGTGGATCGTGCAAAAACATGATTTTGGAAAAAGCAATACTGAAGCCCCACCCCTAAACCTATAGGTAAGCAGATCATAATAAACGTACAGATTGTGTTGATGATGATGATGTTTGTTTGACTGGCTAACTGGCAAATTAGATAAAATTATTCTAACAAAAATAGACAAATTCTGCATAATAATTGTGCTCATGGTGTTCTTGTTTTAATTAGGAGTGAAAAATATACAAGGACCACTACAGTTTATAAACAAGGACAGATGGAGGATCACAGAGAAAATAGCTCTGACCTTGAAGCTGATTCTCATAATTGATGCTATTTGGCCATGATTTCCAAATTGCTGCAGGTTTATTTTAACCCTTTAATCTACCTATTTTATTATTTATATTATTATTACTATCTGTTAAAATGTGACCTAAAGGCTGTATCTAACTAATGGCTCTGATCTGGTCTGTTTTTTTCTGACAAACCCTCCAGTTCATTTCCTCCATTTAACCATAAAAGGCTTCCAGAACCCACATTAGTGTTGCTGAAAATAAATGTTTGTGGTTTCGTAACCACAGCATCAAAGCCATTATTGCAGCACCATTAGATAACACCTTTTAATTTCTAAAACACACAATCTCTGTTGGCAATATCTAATTTGCATATCACAAATGGACGTTTCATTTTGTGTACACAGGATCCCTTCTTCTGTGGCACCTCTAAAGCTTTACTAACAAAGGAACATCCGCTTGTCCAGAGCGTCTGCTTCTATCAAAGTCTGCTTAGTTATTTATGCAATTGATGTTTACATTTCTGTATGTGGACCGAGGAAAGCATCAGCAGACTACTTGTCCAATCCTTAGAGGATCACAATTAAGCAATAACAGTTGTTTATTTTTTTGGAAGCATTCAACAAAATAATAAAGACATAATGTAAATAAATTAGCCATTAATTAGAGAACCCTGCTGAAAAAAAATTCTAATGGTTTCTATTACAAACACCATTATAAATTATAGGCTGCTGCCATTAAAACCATTACAATTTTTTATGATGTAGTGTGTTTTGGGCCTTTTTTAAGTAGTATTTAATGACACTCTACTATCTGCCAGATAACATATCATCAATAGACCCCACAGAGACCATTAAAACCAATACAATTCCCATTATTACCATTAAATCCAATAAACTGTCATTGATGGTTTCTGATGCTTTCTTTATAATAAACCATCATCTTAGACAATTAAATACATCCAGGTACACCAGAAACATACATAGTATCATACATCCTACAAACACCAATCTAAAAATAGTTTTTTATTTAACTCATCTGACTTATATGTATTTAAAGGCAGTGCCCACTTGTGGCGTCTGAAAGGTCCCAAACAGATGCACAGCCTTGTGTAAATATAGTACAGAGTTTATTTAAATCAACCCCATGGGAAAGTTGAATTTGCAGCATATGTGGCCTTACCTGTCCAAACACTGAGCTGAGGAACGGGCGCAGATTGAAGTCTGCCTCAGAGGATGCTGCGCTGGATCTCCCCGACTTCCGGGAGGACCGCCTGGAGGACACGGGTACCGGTGAGGATGAGGCGGTGGAGGGTGGACACGCATCTCTGCTCGTGGTCGACCCCGATTGAGCTCGGTCCAGTTGGGGTGACTCAAAAAACAGAGTCGTTTCGTCCCTGCATTCCGAGAAAGACTGAGTTCTGTCCGGCATGCGAGCGGCGTGAGAGTGTTTAGGTCGGGGTTCTTGGGGCAGGTCGTCCCGGGTGGACCGGTGGCGGTGATGATGATGGTGATGATGATTGTGGTGGTGGTGATGATGGTGTCGTCTGGCTGACTTGCGGTCCCTTGCACCTGCGAGCTCCGACAGGTCCTCCTGGCTGCGCGCCGTGGAAAGAACGCGTCCGTGCGAGTGGGAGTGCTGTGGGTGGCTCTTCTCTGAGCTATTCCGGTTACCGACCAGTGAGGGGTGACACAGGGGTCTCCGAGAGCTCGCATCGCAATCCGCCGTCCAAGACGACTCCTCCAATGCGTTCTCCGATGCTGCGGACGCCGTCGCGGATCGCTGGTGGTGTGTCCGACGGGCTCCGGGATGATCGGGATGCTGAGCTGATCTCCTGGTCGGCGCGGAGGATCTCAGCAACGAGGTCGTCGATTCGCTTTTGGGGAGCGTGAAACTCATCTCTCAACCTATTAAATGCCCTTGAAGGTTAGGTTGACCTCTGATGTGTCACATTTTTATCATTTGATAGAAATAAGCCACGAGGGAAGGATGCGGAAGACATCGGAAGCTCCGCGATGAGTTATGGAATGATGCGGTATCTCGTCTTGAAGTTGGTGCCACCTGATTGCTCTCTCAAACGGTATGGCGCTATTCTGGTTGCGAAGGTAAGAGGAGATGGACTAGAATACAAACCAAAAGATTGCGAGAGAGAGAGATAGAGAGAGAGGACAAGAGGAACGTATGGTGTGCATCATCACATGCCCGTGTGTGTGCGTGCGTGTGACCTTCGGGCGTGATGAGATACAATATATCAAGAATTAAATCAATAGACACCTTAAAGCAATGAACATGGCGATCTCATTGAGAACATTTGCTCAAAAGTTCAAGTTCAAAAACCTGAGATGCTGTATGAGAAACACAAAAATATTTTGGAGAAAACAAGATATATATTGATCATTTTATGGTCAGCAATCAACCATGTATAATAACATTTTAAAGTATATCTGATTTTATTGTTGGTGTTCTTTTAGAAATCAATACTTTTAAAAAATAAAGTTTCTAACAGGATCTTTGTCGGGCTGTATAAAAAGGTACTTTCAATAAAAAGAAAAGAAAAAATGGTTCTGTGGGGAACCACAAATGGTTTTTCAATGACATTGCTTGCAAAAACACTTTTTAGAACCCTCAAAAAATAAAGGTGTTTTAAAAGGTTTTTCACCATTATGGGTCCACCCCAAAAAAATATTCACTCAAAAAAAGAATTGCACCATCCTCAGTGTCTTGTTTCTCCCTGGGGTGGGAAAGTTTTCAGAATGCATCATGTTGAGAAGTTCTCCTCACTCGCCCACAGATTTTCACTTGATTAAACACTGCATCTGCGCTTACTGTGCAGGACATCCCAGCCTCCGGCCACATCATGGTCCATTTATCCCTGATGAAGCACTTTTGAGAAAACCTGCATAATACATGACATTAGACTTAGACCTCCACCTCCGTAAAATGTGCATTTTACTATCCTTATTTCTTTTTTCCTTATTTACCACATTAAACTTACAAATACAAATATTTGTCTTATTATTTGAACAAAGTGTTCTGTAATTTTGTACATGTCTAATAAGACTGTGTTTACTAATTATATAACAAATGTTACACAATAAATGCATTTTAAAATGAAAATAGTTTGGTATTATTTAGTGTCTAGTGTCTCAGCCATGCAGAGTTCGTTTAATCACGTTTAAATCACGAGAATCACGTTTAAATATTTCTAAATATGTTAAATAAGCTAAATATGTCTCTTACCTTAGCACAGGCAGCATGTTCTTCAATGTTCAAATCTGCTGTTGATATTGATCAACTATATTTCAGCACCTAACAGCCATCATAACTGTCTTCATCACACAGTGGTATTGGTAAAAGGTACCCTTTTGTGCTGATAAAGGCCTTCCTTCTTCAATTAAATATCTCAACCTTAACCTTTAAAGAACAAATAGACACATGCAGACACCCCGTCGCTCTATTGTACTGTGTGAACAGCTCTAGCGCCCCCTTGTGTCGATGATGTGACATTGCAAAATGTCGGTGAATCTGTTTCAACACACAAGTGTTATATATTATACAGCCGTTTTCTCTACATTTTAATACACTGTATGTAAGTCTCACCTGGCAAAGGTGATGTTTAGGAAAATTGTTTTTGAATATTACAGATTTTATATTTGTCAAAAGATATATGTTGATTAGAAAGTGAATATTAGATTTGTAACCACTGCAAAATGCTATTTAGAGAACAGATATGGACTGTATGTGGATTGCATCTGCCTTTTATCTGCTATTACATTCATCTACTATTTATTTTGCTCTTCTCTCTCTGTTAGCAAAAGAGGTTAGTTATGTAAATCTCCGGAGCTGCAGTCTGATAATGGCTGCCGTTTGCAATTCTATCTGCCACCCCCATATATACAAATCTCCCCAAAAAATCCAGCATATTGCTTGAATGTTTGTGTAATGTTAGACGTATATTAGTATTTCCATACTAATATATATTTTATATAGTCTATATATTATATATAATATATGGTATATTTAAAGTATAGCCATCTATATTAATGGGAAGAGGCAAGCTGAATCAAATGAAACAAAGACGTTCAAGATTTCTCTCTCTCTCTTTCATGCCATTTGTAAAAATATTAAAAAACAAACACTGACATAAAGAATAAGAAGCACCTGCCACATATTAAATTAGTTCTTTATTAAATCTACAGAATTACTCATCCATTGCAAAGTCCATGACACACAATTTGGAAACATGGAAGTAGGAACATTTTCATAAAATTGATTCGCAACTCCAAAAGTCACACAATGATATAAAATGTCACTTCTCACGAAACTCTCTGTAAACCGTCTCATCTTCTTACAAAAGGAATGTTCCAATATCAATGCGACAACCACGAAAGCTCGGTTTACAAGCAGTACAACAAAGCACGATAAGGCTGAACCTAGCACATATTAACAGCCAAAACGTTGTGTTTTTCGAAAATACTATGCGGCGTGTCCCACTTTTGTTTTTTCAAGAAATACAAAGCTATTTGATACACGTTTTTTGATTGGAAATCTCAGGGTAGTAAAGAGCAAAGTGAAAAGCAGGCTGATTCAATGTGCTTTCTTTCTTTCTCACCCTGGCTTAGATGTGGCAAAATAACTGCCACTAGTGCGTTTGATGGAGGTCATTTTACACAATAGCTGGTAGTGCTTTACTTCACATAACATCTCTGCTATAAATCCACATACATTTGCTGTAAATGTCAAATGCCCTGTCTCTGCAGCATATGTCATTTTACAACTGTTTATCTTAGCTTCCGTAAGCCTGACCTCAAGAAAAATGTACAGACCAAACATTGTACTGTGCTACCTATACAATCCTACCTGAATGTTGAAACCAGAGCCGATAAAAGTGCATCTCGGTGTGCGGTTGACTGTCAATGCGCGAGGTAAAACGAAACTGATATTTATTGAGTATATCGAGACCCTGTCGACTGCAGCTGACTTTCAAGAATAAAATGAATAACCGGTGAATGTGCTCAAGGGCTCTGTCTCAAGCAAACATCTCCAGGAGGTTTTTGCTATGGTTAGACTTAAAGTGGTCTGTAAACATTGATATTGTACAATAGTGATGGTACAGTCTCTACCGCAGCAGTGCTAAAAGGGAAATCAGAATAAAGGTACATATACTAGAGGAGACAACTGCTGTGCTTATCCTCATACATCTTTCCAACCCATAGAGGTTTCGCCATCTCATACTGCTAATTCAATGGAAATCATTTTCCTTTTGTGTTCCACCTTTTCTTCATTCCTGCCCCATCAGCGACCGGGGGTAAAGATGTAGTCCAGTGCCTGTCTTTCAGCCGCTGCCACGTTTGGATGCCACAGGTCCACCATGAATACGACTCTTGGGCCATCTTCTGCAGAACCTGAGCAGCACATAGACAATTCATGAAGCTTATGGTAAATACCAACTAGATTTTTGCCCAAACAAAAATTGTCGCTCTTATTCACTTACATTTTGGCTGTTTTTAGCTGCTATACAGACTTTAGGGAAGTTACTAGCATTTTCTAGGGGGTTGCAGGATGGTTACTTACTAGTCACCTTCATGTCTCTATGATATCCTGAGCCAGATTGAATAATTTTTTATAAATTCTAACTTGTGTTGAGTCTGAAATGGCTGATTTAAATGTTGAAATGAAATGTTGTTCCCAAAGATTAGTCTGGTAAAGACTTAATAATGTCATGATTAGGTCTAACTGTCTTATCAATGTGTAACAATATATTGATGTATCAAATATCATACATATCAACATATTTCACAATATATTATTATTATTGTTAATATATTATTACAATTAAATTTCAGTTTTATTTGTCAGTTACAGTGCTATTTAATTTTTATTAATTTACATACAGAAGGTTCAATTAAACCTTGAATGTTGTCAATTCTTTAACAAAATAACAAAAGGAAAATTGTTAATGTTTTGGAAATAAATCTGTCGTTTGAATTTCATTTTTTACATTTTGTCCAAATATGATATAATCATAACTGTAAACCCAGTATCACACGATGACTAAGCCCTGTTGGTAAATCTATTTAGGGTGAAAATGATTTGGGGTCACAAGTATTTTAATTAATGATGGAAATACTTTGAACAATCAACATTCATAGAGACTTATTATAAACTATTTGTATATTCCTATAGTATGTGACAGTTAAAATCATTCATCATATCACACTTTTAGCTATAAGATCATGGGGTGCTAAAAAAGTGAATGAAAAGATAAATAAGACCACTCTTATTTTCTTAACTTTTCTTGTTTTTTCTTAAATCTAGTCCCTTCTGCCTAAAAAAGTTTCAGGTTCTTCCTTCAATGTAAGGTTAATTTTGTCATCCATTTCATCATTCACCGTAAGTACCTTACATAAGTTGCATAATAAGATAAGCTTAGTCACGATTAACAGTCCAAATCACCTCAAGAGGTCACATTTGAGGCTGTATGAAGTCATCATTCAGGGCTGTAGCAGTACTGGTGCAAGACGCGTTATGTGCCAAAGGTTTATATTTAAGGTTTAAGCATGAGCAATAGTATGAGCAATAATGCTCGTCTTAGCAAATCATAATTAAATCATAAAATGCAAACGTTTATTATGTGCTCAATAAATGTTGACTAAAAGGCTTCAGCACATTCTGTACTGTCTAATACACTTATTCTGCACTTAGCTCTTCTCTTACCGTCATGAAATGCAGTGTGAAGAAAAGAATCATCAAACAGCAGGCAGCTTCCCTCAGACCAGCACTGCGGCTCTCCACCAACTACCAACTCACAACCAGAGGGCACCTTCAGTCCTGCACACAAAGAGACAGAGAGAGAAAATGGCCAAATCTTAAACAGGCTCACAGACATCTACTGTACACATTTATTACTGCTGTATACATAAATATGATACATACACTAAGAGTCAAAAGGTTGGTTTTCATAATGTTTGGGATTATAATGATTATTATTCAAGTTACAATAAGGTCCCAACTTTTTGACTGGTAGTGTATATATGTTTGACATCACCTGTGTCTTACCAAGGTGGCAACGCAGGCGTACATTAGTTGGCCCGTAGTGTTCAGTAATAGTGGCTCCAGGACTGAGCACTGAGAAGCAGGCATTTCCAAACACATTATTAGCAATAAAGGTACGGAGCTGTCCAAGTACCCTCCATGCCCGTGGACACCGCCTGGCATTCAGCACCATCGGAGTACCCTGATTCACCAGATAGAAGGTCCACCACTGGCCACGAGGTGTGCTATTAGCCTTCCAGCCCAGAGGAAGCGAGGAACCGCTCCGACTGGACGGCAGCCGGTATACGCTCTCAAACTCAGCCAGCAAAGCAGGGAAACTTCTCTCCAAAAGCTCCACGTCGTGCTTTTGTGCATCTCGTGAGAAGAACGGAGCAGAAGGAAGATCTGGCAGAAAGAAGACCTCCGGTTTCTGGATGGAGGGGCGACTGCAGAGCAAGTATCGCCCCTGCTCGCGTACGCCTTTGTGCACGCGGCCCATTCCGGCCCAGGTGTAGCGCTTGGCGTACTCCTGCAGGCTGTGGTAGAGTCGCTGGTTCAGGCCCTCGCCGGGCTTCGCGCACCGGAAGCACTCGGGTGACTGGCAGTAGGCAAAGCCGTTGAGCTCTTCATCGCTGACCCCGCCTCCTCCAACCCCACCGACCTGACGGAGTTTTAGCGAACCTACACGGGATGTGAGGTCAGAGCTCAGGACTCCGCCGGGCACGGCGCCGCCGCGTGGCTCCGGGCTGAAGCCACCGCGGAGAGAAGGGGCGGCGTGCTCGCATCCCACACGGTAGCAGTACCAGATAAACAAGAGGGCGAGACAAAGGGCAGTGCCCAGAGCGCTGGACTCACATTCTCGTACAGACTGCATGCCGCCCGCCACCCATTCCCTCATTCGCTCCAAAGACCATTCCATGTCCACGTACAAACGCAGATGTGATTGCTTTACAGTAATTGATGCAGACTGTCTCTTTTAGACTTATTTGTTAGACTGTGCATTTGAGTGCCAGGATGTTTCAGTAAACCGATACAGCGTCTGCCTTGCCTTTCAAATCCATTTTGGCTTAAAGCATCCCTTCATGCCACGTCATTAAACAGCACATTAGCCTGCTTTATCAGAGGTTAGTTTTCTTCGCTTTGATGCATTTGGAAAGACAGTGTTCGGCTGTGAGATTATTCAGCTCCTTCTTTGCTCCTCAGCATAGACGAACACAGAGAGACACAGTGCACCCCGGGGCACCTGGTTTACAGAGAGAGAGAGAAAGAGAGGAGACATAAAGGACATTTCATAGTGAAGCGCAGCAGAAAATATCAGTATCATCATCACAGCGTAGAAGCAAGCTGCATCACACCTGCCTTGACAGCCCGGTCTGACCACATGATCATTTCTATATACCACCCACACACATTCCGGCCCCCCCACCCCCTCCACACAGACACACACACACACACACAAAACAGACAGACAAGCAGCTTCACACTGATAGAGACCGCAGCACACTCACGCATGCCATTTAAAATGTACTCTCTGGAAAACACCTCCGCATTGCACTTTCAAAAACCGCGAGTCATGGGATACAGTTCGATACAATTAACAAATGCATACATATACAACAAATACCCATTTAAGCATGCATGCAAATAACAAATATAAACCACATGCCAGCATGGAAATTGTTGCATTGGATGTAACGCGATCCGACAAGAAAACAGAGCAAAGGTTTATGCCACTATCTCACTGGAGCTGTCAACAAATACAGACGGAATTTACGAGCATCTAACAGCAGGGGAATGCGTACAGTAATAGCCAAACACAAAACACAAAGAGAAACCCCACACAGCCAACGCAACACTACATGAAGACATTCAACACGCGATCAAACCGAGGCTTTTGTCTCACCCGTTAACGCGCGAACGACATCGTTCAATTGTATGTTTATCAATAGCTACGGCACTTATTCTCTATAAAGCGGCTGTTCCGCCCGGCGCGAGCACTTTTCCCGTCTCTATACTTCACAGTCAGACACCTCCCTAAAGCTGTTTCATTGCAGTTTCTAGTTCTGTCCTTCTGCTCGTAAAACACTGTCAGGCGACGTCCATAATGCCGAAGACAAGCGGGCAGAAAACAACATGACAGATGCCCGACGTCTCATCACTACAAATCTGGGCGTTTATATAACAGAGACGCGAACTGCCTTGTAGTAAAAACATCGACATGAGAGATTAATGTTTAAATTATTATTAATAATAGTATTAACAACGAGGTTGCGCCTACCAACAACATTGACACACAATGATAATTATAATAATAATTATAAAATATTAATAATACAATAAAAAACATTACATTTGCTTTCGAAATCGATCTTCCCCTCAAGGCATATTACTGGGCAGATGATGGATGCATGCCGGTGTCGTAAAGCGCATAAGAAAAAGGGTGTCACGGTCCGCCATCCGCACACCCACCTGTACTGCTGCCCATAGATAAACACTGCAGTGCACAATAACTAATTGATCATGGACAAATGACACAGAAAACAGAATAAAATCCCTTATGATGACTTAGCTTGTTATGGGTACTCACGGTTTACTCTCATACTGCGCGTTGTTTTAAAATAAAAACATTTGTTCGTGTTAACAAGTGACATCTCAGCGGCCTACAATTCCCATGATGCTATTGGGCGTCAAATACACAATTTCCTCTGACGTCATTCTCGGGAGCGCTTACCGCGAGTCACTAGAAGTACAAAATGCAACAAAGGTAACCGGTTAACAGGTCGTGGATGTGTTATATATAGAAACTTTGTTTTATTATTGTTTTGTTGTGTTTTTTATTGTTTTCGTCGGTTTAGAACTAGTTGACGCCGACGTCGCCGTAGACGGGATAAGAGAAAGTGTGCTCTACATGGTTTGTTTGTACAACTAATCGATTAAAAAGTGAAAGGCTTACGGTCGTATGAATTACATTTGCCAGAAACATTAAAGCTCACAATGACTAATGTGAAACTTGCCTTTGGGTAACGCATGATGATTGATGAACAGACTCCAGTTGCACTGCGTGTCTGTGTCCTGGAGCGAGTGTCTAAGCCCCGCCCCTTTCTCGCCTCTTCCAGTAAACTTTATCTACTAAAACCTGTTTAGAGAGAAATGTTTCTGCGTGGGATAAGAAAAGCGTGGTGCGTTAACTTAAACCTCAAAATACCATGAAAAAACTGGAAGGCGAAAATGTTTTTTTGTCAAGTTTTTGCCTTAGACGTATCATAATGTTGTGGCCTAATGATATAATCTGGAGCATCCTGGTAGAAGACCACAGAAGACCACACATTTTAGGAATATTTAAAAGAGAAATATGTTCAGTAAATACATCCAGTATGAATTAAGTATAGACTGTATTAAGTGAGTTTACGGCATAATGGCTATTGGGAATTTCCATGCAAATGTCAACCTTACAATTAAAAGGTTTTAGCAAAGGCTTTTACTTTACTGATAGCTCCGATTTCAATATTTGGTGGCTTAAATACCCATGTGAGGTGAGGTTTCATTTTAGATGAAGTGCTGTTTTGTCAGAATTGTCATATCAGTCTATATTCTTCATAAATAAACACATGAAAATGAACTGTTTTATTATCTTTGAAGAGTCATCCCTTCTCCCGTATTATTGTGTTGCCTAAAACGTGTTCTTTTTTTGTCACATCCTTAACACATATATATTTCTATTTTGTTTTAAATAGATAGTTCGTGCATATACTGATATTTTTCTGATGTAGTCTATCAGCAGAGGTTTAGCTTAAAATATAAACAGATGGTTCAATATATTTGTAATAAGTATATTCCGTGAGAATTTATATTTTATGTTTTGTACATGTTTTGTTTTTTAATCCTGGAACTTTTTTTAATGCTGGAACTGCTTTATTACTAAACTAAACTAAATTACTGATTGAAATAAAAAAAGTTTTATGCACAATTCTAAAAAATGTTACATATAGATTTTACAACAGAGATTCCTTCCATGATTGATCGACTGTATTACAATACCATGACTATACACTACACGACTATACAAGCAAATACATGAAAAGGGAAACAATTTAAAGTAAAAGCACGTTCACTTCAAAAGTGAATGCATGGAAAATGATCCCATCCCCTATAGATTCAGTACGTTACAACTCCGCTAGGGGGGATGCATTGCTCCAGGACAGGAGTGCTGCCTGTCTCAAAGTAAACAAAGTCAAGTCTACCAAACGACAAAGTAGCATATGGAGTATGTGTGAGTATGTGTGCACTTCTTACAGCAACACTTTCAGCAATCCAATTTAGACACGAGCTCTACGCCTTGACAATTCGCTCAATTAGCCGTTTAAACTCTTCAAGAGCAGGACTGGACTGTACGCGTGTTCTTCAAGGATAAAGCAAAAGAAACGCGCCTGCTTGGAGTCGAAATGGCCAAACGAAAGGAAAGAGTATGTTTGTGTATAAGCATACCGGTGATATGTATTATTGCCATCATTATTGTCTGCGTGACTCACATTAAGCAGCAGTGTTCAGACGGATCTTACAAGAAAGGAGCAGTAGCAGCGGATTCGGAGACGTGCTCAAAGGTCGGCCGGTAAGTGATGATAACAATTCAACTACTTTTTACTGTATGCTTTTTATTATTTTTTGTGATTTTTACGTTTTTTACTTGACAGGTTTAGTATTGACTTAATAAAAAAAGATTTTGCACGTTTGAAAACTTTTACATTATGTTCAGAAAGTCTTACACTAGCAATTACGCGTCTTTTGATATTAAATGTAACATTTCCTTGAAGAATGTAAATAATGAGGTCTACAGTAATCCTGTGCGATATGGGTCAGGTAAATTTCAGGACATGAATGGCTAGAGAGGTGAAACAGCCGGTTGAATGTACACAGAAACTGGAAGGTTAATTAGGTGAAGTATCTTCATAGGCTTGTAATCCTCTTGACACCAATCTTTGTCTTCCTGTCATTTTGACAGAAGGGTCCATAACTCGGAAACACTTCCTTTAAATAGTAGTTCTTGAAATAGTAACATAGGGTGAATTATTTTATACGATATCAGGTATTATTTCATTATTAATTATTATTAATTGCAAATAGTAGACATAAATAATTATTTCTAATTAAATGATTAAATTAATTTATTGTATATTAAATGATGTAGAAAATTTGTCTGTGTATTATTTTTTATATGTCAAGGGGTGTTTAAGTCAGTCTTGTCGTAAAATGTTTACAAAACACAGAAAACACAGAAACGTTTTTGTCAGAAAGAAATTATGCAAGAAATATTCTAATTTGCTTAACTGTTTACAATCTCTTTCTCTCTCTCTCTTTACTGTCTTAATACATATAGTCACAAATATACAATTTTTTTATTTTGTTAGAGATATCCTGCAGGCGGGTGGCTCAGCAGTAGATGGCGCTATTGCTACTTTGGTGTGCACGTCAATCATAAATCCTCAGAGTACGGGCATTGGTGGAGGCTCCATATTCACAATAATGGAGAAAAGTGGTGAGGTTTCGATGTAACCAATACCTTAATTATAACACTTAATCAGTAATAAGTAATGTAATTATTTTTAACATGCATGTATTTGTTCTCTAGGAAAAGTGAGAGTCATTAACTGTAGAGAAACTGTGCCGAAAGATTTTAAAACGAACCTTCTTGCTGAATGTCCAGGAACATTTCAGCCAACGTCAGGTGATTCAGTGTTTGAATGTTTGAATGTGTGTTTCTTATTTGCTGTGTTATGCAACAACTGGAAATTGTTGGAAAGTGTTTATTAAAGTAAAATTTTTTGTGGGAAAAATGTATCTTAAAATCTTCTTTAGTTACAAACCTCTTTTTATGACTGTTTATATATTAATATATACAGTTCAGATCATAGAAAGCACTCCTATTAGTGAGCTAAAACATAACACTGTAATTCATTGTACAAAAGCAGAGATTTGCTTACTTTCATTGAAGCACACTGTTTGCACAAACATGTGGAGTCATGCTGACATTGAAGTGAAAGGAGGAAGTAATTGCGAAGTAATTTAACTCAACCTTTCACTCTAAGGGTAATATTAATAATAAAAAATGCAAATAATATACTTGTTTCTCAGTTTCTGTATATAATGTATAGTGTCTCTGTATTGTGTGCTGTTACTCTTCTGCATCAGTTCACACATTTTTCTCTCATCTCTCAGTAGGTGCTCAATGGATTGGTGTTCCAGGTGAGATCCGTTGCTATGAACGAGCTCATACACTATATGGGCGTCTGCCTTGGGCCAGTTTATTTCAACCCACTATCAAGATGGCTAGAAAGGGCATACCTGTGGGCAATGTGCTTGCACGATTTTTGCCACTTCTCTTAAAAGAGAGCCCAGAATCACCATTACGGTAACATATTCAGACTCGCATAATGGTCAATTTGAAACCAAAATCGCTCACATTCGAATACTAACAAGAGTGATAATGATAATTTCTTTCCTCATGTGTTTCTCGTCTAGCCAGTTATACCAAAATGATAAAGGGAACCTGTTAGAAAAGGGAGACATTGTGAGATTTGAGAAACTAGCAGATACTCTTGAGACCATTGCAGAAGATGGAGCAGATGCTCTTCTCTGGAGACGTTGGGAAAGATTTAGTCAGTGATATACAAGTGGCAGGTACTAGACAATTTATTCTCTGCTGTTATAATTTTTATAAATATGCATTCATTGTAGAAACAATTGTAGTAATATCCAAAGGTTTGGATGTAATACAACAAATTCGCTGGTGTTGTCATTCAGTGCCTACCAGTGTTATTGAAACCATGTTTGTATAATTGTTGGCATTATACAGTTTGACTGTAAATTTGTGTGTTGTTTAAGGTGGGACAATTTCTATGGAGGACTTGAAGTCATTTAAAGTATCCGAATCGGATGCCTGGGATGTGTCTCTTGGACGTTATGATATGTACTTTCCACCACCACCAGCAGGGGGTGCTACACTTAGCTTCATACTCAATGTTATGCTAGGTGGGTAAACAAATTAACCTATTTAATCTCTAATAATTAGCATTTTTAATGCTTATACTTAGGGTTACAAATTTAAACAAACTCCTCCACTCTAGGTCATCGTATTATTGTGATCGTATTCAATATACGATTTATCATGATTTTTAATTTGCACAGTGTTGTTACTGTAAGCAATTAAAAATAAATGTAAATAATTAATAAATGTAAATAATTATAGCTTATATATTAGCCAAATTGTTTACAAATCACAGTAAGCATACACAGTATAAGTAAAACAGTGATGTATTTAGCTGTTTAAAAAATTATTTGATAATTTGATAATAATTTGATAAATATAAACCATAATTTATTTCAGGAAATGATTAAAATGTTAATTTAGTTTCTTAAATATTCAAGGTACTTTACAAAATTTTTATAATAGTTTATTATTTTTTTTAATTATTTAATGTTTATTTTAAACATGTAATTCAATACTGTGATGATAACATAAACAGTGACAACAGTCACAGCAATTATTGTGATATAAAAATTTGATACAACAGAACAATGGTCTAGCAATCAAATAGCAATTCTCTAAAAACACCCAAACACTTTAGCAACCACATAGCAACGCCCTGGCAACCACCATGAATATGTTTTGCTTGGGCACATCCTGTAAATACTTGTTTAGGTAATATAATGTTTTACTAATTTAGTTTTGTGTAATTCTCAGGTTACAACCTAAACCGTGAGTCTCTGCAGGGGAAAGAGAAAGTTTTAACATTCCAGCGATACGTAGAAGCCTGCAAATTTGCCAACGGTCTAAAGAAGTTCATGAAAGATCCAAACTTTTCTTCACAAACGGTATGCTTTGAAGGAAGAAAGTCATTTGTTTTACATTCCTAACTTTTCTCCATTGTAATCGTAATAGACACGATGGCACAGATCAGGCTTTGCTTTAGTAACTCAACAGAAACATTACAGTCATTACCCTCTCTGGAGTCACTGGTGTAATCTGCTATAATGACTTAAGTGCTATGTTCAGGGGATCATTACTGCAGACACTGGAGTACATCACAGCAATACTGCACATTCATGCCTGTTACCCACTGCTACAGTAACACATAAAGCGATGCATTAGATGATTAACCCAGCCTTTCTCTTTAACTTAAATAGGAAGCGGTCGAAATCATTCAGAAGCATTTTGCAGAGAAGGTGAGAGCAAAAATCAGCTCCGACCGCACTTTTAATATCAGCTACTACAACGTGACTCCATACCTGGACTCGCATGGCACGACTCACGTTTCTGTGTTGGCTGAGGATGGTATGGCCGTGTCTGTGACCAGCACTATTAACTACATGTATGTGTGCTTCACCCAAAACATACTATTGATAGGAACTCATAAAATATAAATGATATATTTTATTTAAAATCTTTTACTGTTTTGCCTGAGCAAAGTAAGACCAGAGGCAAATTTACAAAATTTTACAAAAAGCTAAAATTTATGACACTTACTCTTGACATTTGCTTAGTAAAATGTTTGTCTCTTTTCTGCATAAGAAAAAGAATGGTGAACACACGTAGTAAGTAATTTTTCAGCAAAAATAACTTTTTTTGAGGTCTACAAATGTTATGGTTATTAGTTTTCGTTGGCTGTTTAAACTTTTTATCCTTTTGAAAATAAACTGTATGTAAAAGAGTAAAGCAATGAGAAACACTTTTCACAATTTCACCTGAGGTCTGTGCTGTAAAGCAATTGTTATTCTATTTTTAAGATAAATACCTTTTTGACTTGTCAGGTAATATTAACAAATTTGTACAGCATTTTGTCTTTGCAAAATATGACAGATTTGTAGTTATTGCTTCTGGTCTTCTCTATACCTTAACTTTCACGAAAAACAACTCATCCAAAGCGGCTTGTTTCGTTATCTCTTTCCAGATTTGGATCTAGAGTTTTCTCACCCAAAACAGGCATCCTCCTCAACAATGAACTGATAGACTTCTGTGGAAAAACAGATCAAGTTCATGCAGGTAATAAACTCACATACTGTAAGAATTTCAGCATGGAACAATATGAACACTTTAAATACACCACTTACAATGCAGAAGTATCATTAAAGATGACATGTTGATATATGTGTTTGGTGTGAAGGCGAGCAGCCACCTTCCTCCATGTCTCCAGTAATCCTCCACTCGCCGTCTGAGAAGCACACAGTGATCATAGGGGCGTCAGGGGGCAGCATGATCACTGCTGGTGTGGCGCTGGTGAGTTTAAACTGTACTTTAAAGGGGAATTGTGTCGTTTTTTCACATGCTTCATATTTAACAAACCAGTTTTGTTTAAAACTCTTGACTAGACTATTATGAACTTTCTGTGGTTTGGCAAGAACCTGGAAGATTCCATCGCTGCCCCTGTAGTATTTGTGGACTCCAAAAATTTTCTCAACTTTGAGCCCTCCTTTGACGAGGTAAATAGATATATACAGTGTTTAAGGTGTTAAAAACTGAGCATGTTTTTTAAATCGCTCTCATTTCTTCTCTATTCTAGGCAGTCGTAGAGGCACTCAATAAGACCGGTCACAAAATTAAAGTCCCACTGATGTTTTATAACGTAGTAAATGCAATATCAAAAGAAAACAACTGCATAGAAGCCGTATCTGACTTAAGAAAAATGGGAAAAGCTGCAGGCTACTGACCTGGAGTACAGCTGGAGACTCATATACATCAGGTGACTCAACTTTGCTTGATGCATCTACTGTACATCTACAGTGTTTGGAGTATGTGATTACAGCAAATAGCAAGAGCAAATATTTGATATGAGTATTATAAAGATCATATTTGACATATCATTGTACAAATTATGAATGTAATGAAATGTATAAACACATGTATATATTAAGTTTTGTATATGAAAAACGTAGGCAAGTGTACTTTTCTAATAGTTTATTTGGGAAGAAGTATTTTTTTTTATACTCATGCAAATGCAATGAAAACATGCAAATACAATGGAAACTATTTGACCTGTGAATTCTTATCACAACGACATGTGAAATGTTTTTTTTTCTGGTTGTTATACAGGGGCTGCATAGACGTTTTATTCTGAAAGTCTTATTGTTTCCTATACAGTATGACCAGTGCTTTATTTAACCTGTTATTTGGCCAAATTATCTTTTTATCTTGTGATCCCGACACTTGTGTCAGTCCTGAGTATGATACATATTGTTAATAATGTATCCTCAGTATAATCCACTGCCTAAAAATCCATATCTGAATTAGTTTTCAATTAAATTTGCAATTCAATTCTGTCAAAGCATGTTTTAATGATGTACAATAAGAGTATACAGCGTCTCACTATTGATTCTGTGGATTGCTGACCGTTTGTCAAAGGTTCTTGGCATCCCTCAATAGGACTGGAGTGTGCAGATGGATGGTCAACAGGAATGTTTAGCTCAGCTGCTTACCAATGACTTCTCCACAGCATGAGGTCCTGTATTTCTATATAATTAACATTCAAATTGCTGAAAACAGGATCTGTCTGACTCATAAAACTGCACAGACAGATCCCAACGGAGGCTGTGATTGGATTAGCTTTGCCGTCGTGATTAATAAGACAGACAGAGCATTATGCGCTCTAGTTATTTTGGAGCACCAGAATAAATGCTGTCATGTAATCACTTGCTCTCAGTAGTTAGCGTAACTTGAATACCAGTCAGCAAACACATGAATCCTGCAGTCTGTGCAGTCAAAAGCCCACAGGGGAGCTTTAGTCCTGTGTCTGTCGGCTGGTACCCACATTTTTCTCACTTACATTCAGCCTTTATTTCATCCATCCTTGAGCTGAGACCATATGGGCGCCAGAGGGTTTCCTGTCTGACAGTTGAATAATAGCATCTAGAAGCATCTCTTCCCAGACCAAACGTAAAACTCTTCCTAACCATGCGAGGAGAAGACAAAACATCTGTCAGACGTTTGGATGTTCGCTTTTGTGTGTCAATCAGCTCATTCAAAGTATAATTGTGTTCCTAAAATCTTTGACAGAACATTCATGACCGCTTCAGAATCTGTGCCTGCTCAACAAAGCACTTTTACAGTGAATTATGGGAAAGCATTTGCGACCCCTCTCCTGTCAGTAACCAGCTTTGCGGATTTCATAAAGTTTTTTGCTTCCTTGAATACTTTTATTCAGTCTTTTTCGGAGTTAAGTAAACACATGAATACAGTATATGCAAAAAACACAGAGACAGCCTAAGGCAGGTCTGGAGCTACATGTCTCCACAGGCTGGACTATGGTGTAATGTCTGCAATATAAAAATATATGTGAAATAATATATACAACTGAATTAATGATAAATTGTGAAATTTAAGGGATATGAAAATACATCCTCAGCAGAGAGAAATATAAATCATTTGTAGGTTGATTTTCCCAAATAGGCTAAACACTGGTGCTATCAAAATAGCCTTTGTTGACATCTAAGCAATGGCAGAGTGTTTAGATGTTAATATTTGCAGTGATGCAAATATTAGACATTTCACAGTTTTTTTCCTAATGAAAAAAACCAACCCTGTGTTTTTACCACATCGGATCCACATCTGTTTTTTACGTCTAGTAATGCACAACACAACGAAATATAAAAAGCAAACATATATTCACAACACAACGGAATCAAGCCACTCGTTCAAACACTCGTTTGAACCAATTGATTCATTCGCTAAATGATTCACTGATTCGAAGCGATCCAAAACACTGCATGATGGCGCCACCTAACGGTTCCTCAGTGTTTTTTTTAATAAACATGATAAGGTATACATGAAAAATGGGAATACAGATTTGAAAACATCGTATTTAAAAATCATGTTTGACAAGAATGTCCCGATGTCTAATAAGCAGTCCTGCAATAATACCAGAAAATCTTTTCCATTACGACACTGCCCCTTGTGGTCGGGAGCATTTCCGTTGTGTTTTGGCTTGATTTCGTTGAATTGTTAAACTATGTTGCCTTTATGTTTTTTGTTGTGTTTTGCACTACTGGACCACTGTAGGATTCTCTGTTTGTCTGAATACCTTAATGAAAATATATGCATATGTCTGCTGACTTATTTATTTAATATTCATTAATATTAATTTACTTTAATGAATTCAGTAAATCGTTTTTCAAAACAGAGATGATTCTTTGATACAAATGGCAGTGTTTAATAAATTACACCTTGCATAATTAATCTGTTAGCTCTCAATATGATAATATAAGAATGTTACAACAAATATTTGTCTAAAAGGTTTAATTAGCAGCATAGCAATATCCAATGAGTGAGGACAGTGGATGTTAAAAAATACACAAATGTATTTCACAGAATGTACTGTACATTTAACACCATGTCACATTATGAAAAACATTAACAGATCTAGAATTACATCTCCATGAATCATATGACTGTCATCTGTTCTTCATTCAGCATGATATTACAGTTGTATGAGTTGATGAGTTGAGATGTCCATCAATGTAACTCTAAGTGTAGTGGTAACATAAATCACAAATTCTCAACAACTGACCCATGTCCATTAACCAAGTGAAACAATTGTACACCAAGAATCTGTACAATGGTAATAACAAATACCAAAGCCCTCCAACACACATACAGATACTCAATCTGACCTCTTCTCTACACACAAAGGCAATAAATAAGGCTGGTAAAATCATAGATACTGTATGAAAAAGGCACAATTAATGACAACAACAATTATTTTACCTTTAAAAGAAATTTTTTTTAATAAATACACAGAGACTCTGTGCGTTGTAGTCTGTCTTGAGTTTAAATAATAGTTACATCTTTTATCTTTTGATTAACCTCAATGGCATGAGGGTGAATACAAAAATTACAGAATCTTCATTTTTAGTAAACTGTCCCTTTTTTGTCCCTTGTATTTCTTTTGAATATGCATGTTCTTTACTGAGTCATCAAAAGTCCAAAAGCCCATCTGGTCTAGTATCCTGAAGGATAGCCGCCTTTTCTGGGGTCACATTCAGCACAGATTTTGTCCCCTTGACGCACAACCGCCTGGACAACAGCTCCTGGTGTCATCTCTAGTTCTGTTATGTGATTCTTCTGAGCCAAACCATCAAGGATGCTCTGTAGCATGTGTGCCCACATTCACAATACACAAACACAGCAGAAAAAATGTGATGTTTACTGACACGCTTAATATTTCATTGTGCCTTTATTTATTAAGTATCTCACCTGCTCAAAATTCTGCTCCACCACTGTCATGTTTGGGTTAAGCTGATTGTGAACTCTGGGCTCTGTGACGGCTTTCTTCAGATCATAGTTAAAGAAGAGGGAGTTCAAAATCACCTGCGGCGAGGAATGAAATGTTCATGTTTATGAAATAATTATGTGTGAAACATTAAAAGAAATTTATTATATAAAAATATTGGGATTGTTTTAATTAAAGGCTCCAGAAAATGGTTAGATGAGCACAGGTTTATTAAACTGTGATTTTGATTTCACTAGGTAGTTCATCTTGGTACTTGCGATTACCAGGGCTGTTGCTGTGGTGATTTTCGTCCCACCCGAGGCCCCGACCACCATTTTTACTCTGTTGTGTTTGTCAAATATTATTGTGGGACACATTGAGGAAAGCGGTCTTTTACCTTACACAAAAAAACAGACAAAAAGAGCATGTTTAAATACTTATTCAGTAACATTTGATCAGTTAAACTTTATATTAATATAAGCTGTATTACTGCATGACATTATTCCGTATATGCATGTGAGTCTTTTACCTGGCTGAATAAAGTTGTTTGGTGAAGGAGGAACCCCAAAGCCATTAGTTATATAAGGAGAGCTGAAGTCATCCATCTCATCATTAAAGATGATGCCAGTTGAACGTGACATCACCTTAGAGCCAAAACTGTGAGGCCACAAAAAAATCACAAGAAAGAATAAGATGAGTTTATACATGTCAAAATCCTGCTCCTGGGGCTAAGCATTGCAACTTTTGGATACTCCCTTACGTTATCTACCACAGAGGTCTTCAATTTTTACAAAGCTCATCGCTGTGAAAAGCGCAGTGTGCTCTGATTGGCCAACTGATCAGCGCATTGTGGCAGAAGTGTTACGCCCCTTACCTTGAACCCCGCCAGTGCAAAATCTATTTGAAATTGGCAGATACTCATTCCTGATGAAGCCGCATAAGCGCGATAATAAATATGTCAAAATTTGTATATATTTTCATACATTTTGACCGATATGACAAAATTTTTTGATTTGACCCCTGATCTAACACATCTGATACTGTAAGTAACTTATTATGAAATAGCCTGGAGAGTTTAGTAAGAAACATGTATACACATACACATACACTATGCATTGAATGTGTAATGCATCAACGCGAGTGTGGTTTAATGATAGAGTTGCCAAATGCACAGAGCGCTTTTTCCAACTTCCGCATCAAGATAAACCATCTCGTAAACTTCCGGTACACGGTTAGTCATTTAATGTTGTGATATTTTCACATACGTGAGTTCGAGAATTTTGAGAATCTAGCAGTTAAATAGACACAAAGTTAGAACTAGAAGTTATACATTTAATTTACTTTATTATTTTATTGGATATTTACTTTCATTTCATGAATATAACTGGATATGTACAACTTAAATCATCTTTCCCGTTAAACTTTGCCTGAATAAGCCAGTGTACATCATTGATATTCACTTCAGGTAAATCCTGAAGGTAGTGTAGAAAGACATCTTCACAGATGATTTGACAGTGGACCGGAAATAACTGAGCTGGCTGATCTAAAACCAGTACATAACCGTGCATATATGACTGTGTCACATGACTAAATAAATACGTCAGTGTTTGGCATACCGTAACACATGGCTAAAACATTTCAAATGTACAATTACATTTACAATTTAGCCTTCCGGTGTGGAAAAGCTTTTACATTTAGCAGGATTAACGTAATTATAAGTCACTGTGTGTTTCTCTTACTAAAGGTTAATGGTGCTTGTAGCCGCCACCGCGCTCCCATCCTCAGCGATGACGGACAGATGAGCCGTGCCGTGGTCATCAGGTACAAAGTACTCAGGATCATAGTAGTTGTCTGGGTGAGTGGTGTCATCTGTGATCCTACTCCTAATGTTGTCTGCAAAGTAGTCGGAGGTCATGTTTTGTATGAGCTGCGGAGGAAAATAATGGAAACAAGATTTACAAGAGGCAACTAAGCTTGCAGGTGCATACGATGGCGACCTTGAGAAAATAATGTCTCCTGTTGCAGTTACTATGAAGGGCTCTTCACAGCCACTTCACAGATCTTGAGTAAAATTGGATCTGATAGGGCAGTCTTGTGTTGATTTGTTTGGTAGACTGGTTTAATACCCATAATTCATTGCTTTAGGTAAAAAAGCAGAACTTACATCAGTGATGTTGAGGTAACGCGGGTCTCCTAGTTTACTCCTCTTGGCGTAAGCGAAGCGAAATGCCTCTACGATTCGATGATATGTCAAAGTTTTCTTCTCTGCTGTGGAAACACTGCTGTCTGAGAAGTTGTAACCTAGAAAAGAAAAGTTTTGTCTCAGTTTGTGTGCTATTGTCACTATCCATATACATGCTTTCACATGGACTTAATAATAATTGTAACATTGTCTGTGAAAACCAAGCTGTAAAAAAGGCATCTTTTATGATTTACTTTTTTTTACATAAAACCATTCTACATAATGCAAAGAACATTCTGTAAAAATATAACCTTGATATCTTTAATATTGTCTGAGTGAGGCCAAGTCAAAATCAATGTTTAGAAAGCCAACTTTCAGTATCTTATTGTGCAAAAAAAAAAACGTAGTATCAAAAAAATCATAAATTTCTAAATTAATGAAATTTGAATTAATTTTTAAATAAAAATGCACTGCATTTTACAATCATATAATATTTACAGCAATAAACACACATTACTTATTTATGGCTATTACTTCTCTGATGCTCCTAATCTCATATTAGATTTCGAGACTTTAGCCTGGATTTCACAGACGGTGTCACAAATAGGAAATTTTGAATAACTAGGAACTAGAAGTACTAGAATCATAGCGACTAGCTAAAGACTTTGTAATGTGTAATAAACAGTCACCTTTCATGAATTTTTTTCAGTTTTTTCAATTTGTTTATTTACTAGTTTGGTGTCTAGCATGTGATTAATTGTTCCCCTTAGTAAAGTGTTAGCTGTATGTACCATCATATCCTGTGTGTTACAAAACCTTGGAAAGTTTTAATGAACATTAATGCAGAACATGATCTTGCTTGCCCTCAGTAATAAACCATCATCATTGTGTAAATCCATGATTTACCCAAGACAGTAAAGTTCTGACGTAAGTGACTTTGAGTTAGTAAGTTTCTGCGGTTTGTTCGAGGGTTATTACGTAATCACCAGTGTACATTTTCACGCTTAGAGAACATATCCACACACAGTTACTCATAAGCTACTCGGTCACTTGAAAAATTGCCTTTTATCTTTAATAACCTTTGCAGTAAGCATAATGTACATACATTAACAGGAGCATTGAACCTGCTTATTCAGGGGGATTTTTAAATGTAAGCAGGTGAGTGTTGAACTAAAGAGACATTTTCTTTAAAACACATTTTCTTGTATCATTTCATGGGATCATGGTTTGACTGGTAAGCATTTTAGACTCAACCTTCTGGGCTCAAAAAGCATCTTTACCCATTGATGGCCATTCACAATTTTTGCAAACAACATACAAATAACTAAGATTACATTAGACATGAGTAGATATTTAACCAGTGCTGAATTTTTGCAGTTGTCTTTAAGGTTACTTTAGCAAACAATAATTCTGTCATCATTTATTCACCCTCATTTCATTCAAAGCCTGTATATAACTATTTCTTCTGTGGAACACAAAAAAGATATTTTGTGAAATTTCTTAATGATTTTGTGTCCATACAGTGGAAGTCAATGGGGATCAGTGTTGTGCTTACCAACATTCTTTAAAATATCTTTTTTTGTGGAAAGTCATATACTGTACTTTGGAATGGCATAAGGATGAATAAATGATGAAATTTCTTTAAATAGAAATCTCGAGGTGCCATCAGCCAAAAGATATGATGAAATTAGTAACATGACATTTATGACACAGATGACTGTCTCAAAATGGACAGGTTTTTTCTAGGTATTATGGACCTCCTTTATGCACACATACACCCACACAGAAATCATCTCAAACTCACCATCAACTATGTTGAGAATCAGCGCCAGCACAGGTCCACTTGATGGAGCATCAGGAACGTAGATTGTGTACTCGCCCACATTTAATTTTAGCGGGCTTTCATTCAACACTGGCTTATATTGCATGAGGTCCTCAAGTGTTATGATCCCTCCTGCAATATCAGCAACAAAGCCCTCAGGATGATTTGCATATTTTGTTAAAAAGAGATTAACTAAACCTCAACATACAAATAGAGTAAAAAATAAAAATCATGAAATGACCTGCAGCCTGGATATCCTCTACTATATTCTGGGCAATAGTCCCGTTGTAAAAAACATCCGGCCCTTCTTCTGCTATCTTCTGATAGGTGTCAGCGAGTGTGGGATAACGAATAATATCATTTTCCTTCAGGAGGTTTTTGTTTTTGTCACAAAAAACTTCACTTAAAAGCAGAAAAGAAGAGAAGCAAGATCAAGATTATGTAAAAAAAACTAAAATGAGTAACAATAATAAATGTATGTAACACATTTTGCTAAAATGTGTTTTCTTGAATTTTTTCAAAAACTAAATAGTTCACAAAAGATAGATTCTTACCACAGTGTCACATCACTCAGAATTGATTCTTTGTTTTTTGCGATGGCATTGGCCAAGGCTCTGCCAACTGGAAAACCACTGCGTGCCAGCTCTATACTGGGCTGAAACAGTTCCCTCCATGGCAGTTTCCCATGCCTTTTGTGTGCCATCTCGTATCCGCGGATTTCTCCTGGTATGGCTATGGACAATCCTCCTGCCATGCAATAAAAAAACTATTTCAATATTTATTGTGTGAAAATAATGTATGAAAATAATTGTGCAATGAATTATGAGACATGATGTGTGATTGAATAAAAGTCAAATCAAAGTATATACCACTTGTGAGCAAGATATTTTTAATTGTGTGTTGCTGTAATTTTGTCAAATCATGCAATTTGCTATGATGCATAAATAGGCCCTATAGTGAGACAACAGAAAAAAGAAAATGCTCTGATGCATGTACAGTTTGTCAACTGTTGGACATTATTAGTGGACAAATTAAACAAACTAATGTAAAAAGTGTGTTTTAAGTATATTTCATACAAGTACCTTTCCGTGCCAGCTGGGTGTTATTGCGAAACATGTTCTCTGTGGCATTCATAGGAGCAGTTTCTCTGGCATCTATCGTCTCCACCTTTCCTGCAGGTTAAAACATGAAACTTTTTAACTAACTGTCTATTTGTTGAGACTGTAAAACATGTGACAACAAATTGGGAGCTTGTATCTTTTCCTAATCTGCTATTATCATCATTACTTTGTTCAGAATCTTGTGCTGATCTAGTAGTTAAAGGTGTGGTTTGCTGATGCATAAATTGTAGGTCTCTTAAGTTGTTAAGAATGATGTATGATATGTAATATATGTATATGTAATAAGTATATACATATATGTAGTAAATTATGCTGAGTCACTACAGTGAAGTAAGACCGACTTGAACTGGGCGTGAATCATAAAGAGGAGCTTCTGCAGGAAACTTTGCTTTTGGAGTGACTTATGTGTAGGAGGTAATTTTCAGATATGTTCCTGTAGATCAACAGATAGAGAACTACATAAACGTTAAACCTGTTGATGCATTATATATGGTGAAGAACAGCCCTCCTCCAATACCCATACTGTGTGCATTGAACAGCCCGACACACAGCAAAGCAGCAATAGAGGCATCGACAGCTGATCCGTTCCTCTTTAAAATGTCCCTGCAAAAGTAAAGAATGACGCATGTCTGAGATTGACTAAAGATGACCCTCCCACACTCTCATTGGACAAAATATCTCGCAAACATGACCGTGTCTGTGGACTCCTACCTTCCCACCTCAGAACACTTCCCAGCATCTGCCGCCACAGCCGCTTTGGAGTAGAAATAATTCGGTGAACCGGTGAGTCTTTTATTTCTGACCCCCAAAAATACTCCCAGAAAAAGGCCCACCGCAGCCACGAGCAAGACCACCATTCCAGCAACAAGAGACTTCTTGACCATTTTTCTGAAAGAACACACAGTGTAAATCTAAGATAAAACCATCTGACAGCATAGATAGGTGCAATTAAAAAATACATAAGATCTATGATGCATTTATTTGTTACACCAGCCCTTAGGAAAGTGTTTGTTTATTTCTTTGTTTGCTTGCTTTTGTAGGCTAAGATTTTTTATTTTCATGGCTCCACACCTAACCGAATTATATCATGTCATTTACTTTATCATCTGTCAGTTGATTCTGTTACAGTGGAACTAAAACCATAACAACATTATGAGATTGATGTGACAATCTATAACAGAATGTAAGTGTGCAAAATGTTGGATAGATATGGATAGATAGATAGATAGATAGATAGATAGATAGATAGATAGATAGATAGATAGATAGATAGATAGATAGATAGATAGATAGATAGATAGATAGATAGATGTCCCTTAAACAACAATTTCATTACCTACCTCTGAGATGATGATTTTGTCTGATGAACTATTGCCCTGCTCCAGAAACTTAAATCCCTTCTATATAGGATGGTGACCAAGGACAGATATAAGCTATGTGCATTAAAATTTAACTGCTGAGGGTTATAAATCAACCAGGTCCCAAACTTAACCGGTGATTGGCCAACCAGACAGGATGATTTCACAAAAACACTGTCCATGCAAGACTGACATTACTCATCTGTAATTTCTCAAAATCTAGTTTTTAAGAGCTTAACAGCTTACGGACATCAAACTAATGTAATCAAATGTGCAAATCTTTTACCTCACCATGCACTACATCACAACTTTACAAAACACAGTTATACCTAAACTCGAAAATCTGCTTTTTGCATGTACACTTGGTAATCAGATGGATTTTTACTTGAATTTTCTTCTTTATTGTATGCCATACACTCACAGAAAAACCTTTTGAAAGCTACTATTTTAAAAAGCACAACTATGTACCTTAAGAGTCCATATTAGTAGCTCAGCAGTACATATTGGTACCTTAAAAGTTCATTTCTGTACATATTAAGACCTTTTTAAAGGGTACCGTTCAAGTGACAGCTTTTGTTTGTTTTCTTATGACAATGTATGGCATACAATAAGAAATATTTACGTTTCTGCACTATTTCTATTTGGCCAATCCGCGGTGACACTGACCATATTAACTGATACAAAAGCTCGTATTTCTTTAACCAAACCATAAGCAACTGTATCTGGTTTCCTTAGCAAACAAGATGTTTTTTGGAACATGAATGGAACAGATAACATGATTCATCAGGCTGTGCACAAACTTGCAGAGTCGAGTGTAAAATTATGAAAATTTGTACATTTGCAAACCTTTTACTGTGCTTATTTAAAAATGAGCCGAAGGAAAGATTATCTAGAAGCTTCTGCTGTTTATACCACCAGCAGAAAATTCTAGGACCTTCTTTATACACGTAACTGGTGTCAAAGAGCAAAGTTACATAATAACGTTGCCATAAAACTAAACAATCAGCACTTTGGGACGTAAGACAAGACACATAAAGCATCACTGCAAAGACCCTTTGTTCTAACGTCCTCAATCCAATAAGTGATTCTGAGCAGAAACTGTAATTTGTCAGTGTTTGTCATACCTCCTCCCATTATATGTCGCACATTGTGCAGGATTTATTAATATGCCTCGTCACCCAACAGTTCCTACCTGCCATGAAAACTAAATTCATTACTGAGTAAATAGATAACTGTGAGCAGAAAGGTGTTTGTGTGAATGTGCGTGACTGGATGTGAGTATTCTTGTGATGTCCTTACAAGTGTAGTATAACATGTAAAAAAAAATGTGTAAATGTGTGTTTGTGCGTGTCGTGAAAATTTGAAAAAGAAAATAGCATTACCGGTGTGATAAACAAATCATCATGCAATTTATGATTCACTAATTTGATTAATGCTGATGAAGCATTTGTCTGATAAATATAAAACTATACCCACAATTTACAATTCAGTTCTTATATAACGCTTATCTCTGAGAATCTACAATTTAAAACAATTTATTTCTGGGACTGCAGCTCTGCATTTTTTCAAATAATAAGTAATCCATCTCCTAAACACCCATTTGATGAATAATCTTTCTCAGACAAATGAGATACAAATGCCTTCATTTATTTGGTTTCATGTACAATCGTGTACATCTATTTAATGGGACCAGTGACTAATACTTGGACAGTCGGACTAATTGGAAATGAACAATCATTGATTAACTGAGGCATTTTAGATTGCACTTCATTTAATGCGACTGCATTTAATTACACTAGCATCACACAACACTAAAACTGTGGACACACATTTAATAAAATAACTCATGTGAAATAATCCTATTTTGTGTGTGTTTCTTTATTTCTAGCATGCTTTGACATTGGAAAGGAAAGACAGATGGAGGGTTCAGTGGACATTTTAAACAAGTCTGACCTTCGGATGGAGACACATCAGTAAAGGTGTGATGTTAGTTAAAAATGTAATAATCTGTATATTTTTTGTTCTTTTATCTTATTGTTAACAGGGTCGTAATTGTCAAGCATTGGTGTAAACTAATGCTTTTAAACAGATATACTTGTTTTGTTTTGACAGCATAGCACGTCTTTCTTTTTGGCATGTGGGGCACATACACGAAACACCTCTGGCCAATGGCAGGACAGTGTTCTCCAGTGATCCACGCGTGGTGCTGTGGAGAGCATCACCATCTGAATACCAACCAGAGCATCAGACGGACGCGTCCTGCTGACAACAAACACAAACACACGGACGTACGAGTTGACTTCGAAAAGGGAAACTGACATTTTCGGAGCACCACGAAACTCGCTGCATATTTTGTGCCGTTGGATGAAGTAAATAAAGACGTATTGACTATAAGCACGCGCGTCCAGACTGAACGAGTACTACGTGGTACCCAAGTTGGGACCGATGTGAGACCGCTGGGCGTTATCGCTCCAGCTGCCATGGTTACGTCGTAAGAGACTCGTTTTTAAAGGTAACATTGAGGTTTTTTTGTCTTTTGAACAATGGGCTCCAGACTCAGCCGTCAAAACAGTCTCGACAACGAGAATTTTTTACGGAGGCGACGGAAGCATCTCGACAGCACGGGAGAGAGCGAGCGGAGCGGCAGTCGCGGCAGCGCGGACTTCTTGTTTACATCCCTGATGCTCAAGTCGGATAAGCTGCCGGGGATGCTGAGGAGAGCAAACCACAGCCCGTATGTCCGACGAGTCGCCTGGATCCGAGAGATCCAGAAGCTCCTGCGGGGCAAGAAAATTGAAGAGGCGACGGATGTACTCAGACTGTTGAGGAAGGTGAGACACAAACGTCCTGCGGTGCTGATGTGCAAGACATGCATGTGTTTGGGCTGTTACATGTACCAAACTACCAACAGAGTAAACAAAAACACATCAATACCAAATTAATTCAATAAGCATTTTAGGCAGTCTGTGTTCGGCACGAGTCACATTGGCTGGTATTTCTTAGGTTTTCACATCTTTGGAGACATGCATCAGCTTGCTCCGTAGCTGCAGTGGGTCACCTTGCGAAGGGAAACCACATGATTTGTTGTTGTTGACACTGTACATCAGTGCTTACTAACCTCTCATGGATGTTCATACATGAACATGAAATTTGTTCTGTCATTGTGACCCACAAGCTGAAACAAAACAATGAGTGTCAATGCAGAGCAGCAGAGACAGCTGACCTCTGGTGACACAGTAGAAGGTACAGTGGATCAGTTTAGATGGTCATCGACAATAGAGAGAGAGAGATTTATTGTACATTATGGGGACCAGTCATGACCTCCATGAGGAAAACAGCTTAATCAACACACAAAAATAAAGGTTTAAAACAGGTTTCCCCCAAACACTTCCATTGATTGGACTAAAAGATGTGTGTCAACCTACAAATGTTTTATTTTTATAATATTCTATTCAGCATATTAAGCTGGGACAGAGAAAAATCACACTAATACTGTACTATTATATTTCTGGGCTGCAGGTTTTAATGTATTCAGAGATTTAAAATCTTGGTGATCCACATTTATTTATTGAAAAAAGGATTTGCCTGGAGCATTAAGAAAGGCTGACAGTTTTCTCATGCTGTGTTTAAAGTGTTGATATGAGGGCAGAACAGTTGCTGAGTTCCTGTTTTTATTAAAAAACTGTTTGAAAACATGAAAACGAAATGCAGTGATGAAGCATAATCACACAAGCAAGAGTGCTGTTGCACTAAATATCAGCAAAACTGTAATATTCAGTACAGCAAGATTCTCTCTCTCTCTCTCTCTCTCTCTCTCTCTCTCTCTCTCTCTCTCTCTCTCTCTCTCTCTCTCTCTCTCTCTCTCTCTCTCTCTCTCTCTCGTCCATCCTTGCAGCTGTTTGCCTCCTCCTTCCCAAAAAGCTCAAATGCCGTGCTGTTGCGTTCCTGATCTAAATTGGCTACTGTTGATTTTCATCTGTTGTTTTGATAAGAGAGCATCTGCCAAGAATATAAATGGTCTGCTGCTGACTGTCATATTATTGAAATTTCAAAAGATTTTATTGTAAAAGAATTCATAAGAATTTATAATACTTTAAACTGAACACTTTATGTAAGATAACATGCTTTATGAGACAAATTTGTGTCCCTTATATGTGTAAATAAGAATAATTATGAAATCAAGTTTTATATGTTTTACATTTTATCCACATTAAAGTATTTTCATATAGGTTTTTTATAGGTTTTTTTAGGCCTGACCCATCTTTCGAACTGATATATTAGTTTTAACTCCAGTAGTTTGAATGGTAAACACTGGGAAATATTCAAGTTTATTTCTGTAGAAATAGCTGCATTACCTTTTTTAAGAAACACTTCATAGTTTCAAGACCTTTGTTTGACATTTACAAAAATGTACTTTAAAACTCCCCGTATTGAAAATTAAAATGTACTGCATCATAGAATGACCCTGCTGTTAAATGTCTTTGTGGGAGTTTTATGACATGAAATCTCACATTAGCATAAGTACAGCCTCACAGCGGGTCAACGGTGTATTAAGTACAAGAGGCCATACACATCAAGAGCAGACCCGTGCCAGCAGCACTCGTATCTCCCGACACTCGTGTTGTGCCCTCTCCCATCATGTTTTCACTCCTTTATATAATCTTCCCCAACGGTTTATCTTCTGTTATCCCTTTGTTTTTTTTGTCCTCCTTTCAGCATCTAACCCTCCCAGGACGTGCTTTTAATTACATTGAGAATTGGACGTCCCAGAGCAGAGAGCATTTTAATCAACACTGAGAGGCAGTCTTGGATACCTATGCAGTGACAAGCGTCTCACTGGTGGGGTCCTTTGTGTGCGTCTTCAGTCTTTATTAAGGCTGTCTCGCATTATCAAGAAACAGGGAACTGAAAATGGGTCTCATGTTTCAGAGCCACTATCAGCGTCTAATACAATTAAAGCGCTCTTTGAAGGGACCGATTCGGCTCGCGGAGATATGTGTCAGTGACAGGACTGGTAGTGAGCTCGCTGTGATGAAAACTGCTTTTGGCGTACAGGATCCAGAGATACCAGCTAGAGAGACTGCGTCTGAAAAACAAGTTGACAGCCACAGATCTTAACCTGACGCAGCTGACAGTCACTGCTTCATGTTGTAACCCAGTTCCTCCTTGTCATGAAAGAACTGGAATATGGAATATATTATTTTTTATATTATTATAATTTTTTATTATTACTACTTTTATTCAAGACATTTTGCACATAGACATTAGTTGTTTTGATTGCTTCTATTGTTTACCTCATTAGTAAGTCACTTTGGATAAAAGCATCTGACAGATGATTTAATGTAAATGTAAAATGTAAATGTAATCATTGGTTAGCCAAACGTTTTGTGTAATTTTTGTCATCAGGGAATATCATGTAATTATTTGAATACATTTCTTTTTCTCTCCTACTCGGAAATATTTTTTTCAAAAGTCAGAGTAACACCAGCACTTCCCAACAATATAAATGCTATAATGTGATCTTTTTGACAGAACTATTTAAGATCCACACAAAGTTACAGTTACGGAGTGACCCCATGCTCCATTTTCTGTGGGAAGTGTATTTGTTATGCAGCACATGATGGGATGAAAATTGAGAATGTTTAATGCTGGAGGGATGAAGAGAGAGGTGGGTTGTGTGGGCATCACCTTCCTTGCAGCTAAACACATTTAAACATGCACACTCCAGCTGCGCTGAGTGCAAAGACCTGTTCCTATCCCAATATGCAAGTCACCGCAGATAAAAGCGTCTGGTCTCTGAATATTAATAACCCAATGGAGCCAGTTTCATAATCTCTCTATTACTGAAAGTCTACGGCTTAGAGAAACACCTAAATCGTGTCATTCCAGAGCTATTTTAGAGTTAAATATAAATATTGCATACTACAGAGAAAGCTCATGATATGGCATGATGCGTTATTGGATTCAAGGTTATGATTGTATCACAATAATTTGTAAACAAAATGTAAAAATGAAACTCAAATGGCAGATTTTTTTTTAAAGCAATAACAATTTTGCTTTTCTTCAAAGCGACTTACACATGAATTTTATAACAAACAAAACATTTTTCATTTTTTTTATTTCTTTTCAAAACTGACCACATTTAGGATTTAATTGAATCTTTTGTATTAAATTAATAAAAATCAAATAGGTCAAATACAGCACAAATGAGGTCTATCTGATAATATGGTCTCTTTCTGTGTCATTTCATGGTATCAGGATCTTGGTTTAGAGGGAACGTCACTGAACGATATTCTCTACAAGAACTCAGCCTTTCTAAACCTTGTTGACCCCATATCTCACGAGCTGCTGCTCAGCCTGGCCAGAGATATGCAGTGCCCGAAAAAGGTGAGTCGTTCAATTTCATTTCCTTGTGTAATTTATTGCTTTCTTGATTCATGTATAAAAAATATGAAAAGAAATTTGTTTGCAATTGCAATGTGATTAGTTGCGCTGATTTATTGCAGCCTTCAAACAACTTCGTATTCCACTTGTGGCTCACTAAATGTGACACAAATGATAACCAAGACGTATAATTTGTGTTTGATTGTTAGAGTCTTGTGGTTTTATGTGCATGCTCAATCAATTTATGAAGACCTGATTTATTAATCTTTGTAAGGAGGTGAACTTTCAAACTTAAGGTTTGATAAACTCAAAGTGAAGGAGATTGCAGCCTTTTAGTGACATCAGCTGTGTCACAATAAACACAATTCAAGCAAAAAATAGATGTTTTACCATAAGATTAGTCCACAGTTGTAGAGTGGAGCATAGCCTTTAACTTTAAATGAGATAGTTAGTCTAATGGGGCGGTCACAGTCGACTTTTCGTTCCATTGACTTGCATTCATTAATATGGGAATGCGACGGAGCTGAAACACAAACTTGTGCAATACATCCTAAAAATAATGTCGATCTTCAGGAGTTGTCATTAAGAACCCAACGGTTTTTATTAACGTTTTTTCTAGTTGGCTGCCCAAATACGCATTTATAAAACGGTTCGTTTCAGTTCTTGATTCTGATTGGTTAATAGTTTTATTCATGATAAATCACAGCTATAAGCGCTTTACCCAACGATTCTGTGCATCACTGCATCCTTAACAACATAAACATATATCACAGTCACTCAGGGACTATTTTTTACAGCGGAAGGAAAACTTTTAGTGATTTTACTTCATGAAAGTTGCACTGACACATACTGACACATACTACACATACTTAATCTTTGCATTTTGTGGAAGTTTGCGACATTATTAAAAGATTATTTGACGATTTTGTTCTTTGCAATGTACTCAAGCTATGATTGAAGACCATCAAAAGCTTTAATGCATCTTAGGTCTGTCCATTATCTATCTCAGGATCTTTGAATCAGCACCACAGGACATTCTATTCAGACTGCTTTCCCTTTCTGCTGAAGTCTTGATTGAATGCCATACCAGCTGGAGGGCACAACAGACATTAGCTCTCGGATCCAAACTAAAGTCTAGCTTATCATTCCCCTATTATTGTCCTTTAAAGATTAAACATAATATAATGCAGATTTCGGCTTCCTCTATAAGATTATTATAGTAGCAGGACCCTAAGGCCGCTGCGGGGTATGAGAGCGGATGTGTTAAATTAGATGGAGATCTTGCTGTGAGTCTATCAGATGGGCGTAACATGGCCTTAGATACTCATCTAAAGCCTCTCTATAAGCTCAGTGTGAGATTTAGCATAGACTGAATTTATGGTATAGACCTCTACAGATCACACTGTTGGGGATTGTTTTGTGTATTTTGCTTTACAGTAAGGAAAAATAAAGCCCCCCAAGTATTAAAAGTATGTATATGGCATGGGTTTAACTCACTGCTCAAGCATTAATATTTGATAGCATAAGCTTGGTTTATTTCACCTCCTACGATCTGCTGTGCACCATTAGTGCGTTCTTATCAGTTTTGCATTTCTAAATGTGAAGTCGCCACCTGGCCTGTCCCTGTGGGAGGTTCAGAGTTTTCCATCTAAGCAGGGTGCAAGTTATTAATAGAAAACACAGCGGTTAGATTTTGGTTGGATTGTGACTTCAGGATCCCTGGGGCGGTCCAAGTTTTATGAACTGTGTCGACTCTCAAACTGTGTTAATGGGAAACTTAAACTGAAACATTACTTAAAATTGAACTTATTTGAAAATAAACTTGACAAGACTTATTTCTTGTATACTTTACAGATAATGTTTATACAAACAGCAGAAATGTATCATGAGAAACAAGCTTTCTGAAAGGGTCATTGCTTTACAGATGACTTGAATTAATCATGCTGAATGTTTTCTTCTGTCTTGTTTTTCACTGATCTGTGTGATGAATCAGTTTGATCTGGCTGACACACATTTAGAGCTTCAGGCTGTCGTTTTTCTCTTCCTCTAAACATAGATGAGTCTTTAAGATTTCACAGCGCTAAAATGATACAAAGTCTGGATTATATAACAGATTAGTGTTTTCAATCATAGAGCAGATTATGTTTGAAATTTGCTTTAGATGTGATGCTAAAATTAAAAGTAAAATCTAAAGAATGCAGCACATGTCATAAAATGATTGCAGTAAGAAAATTTCATCTAGTTCTTATCTGTTGCATTATTTTGTTCGCTTGAAAATATGACAATTTTATGCCTGTGCCTCTTTATTTATCCTGGCCGAGTTTAATCACAGAGCTCTTCCTTTATTCTGCTTTTCTATTCGTGGTGTTCTCTCAGGACTCAGACATGCTGAAATCAACTGATAAAATCTGCAGACAGCTCATCTACCACCTGACCCCTCACTCCAAGTGGCTTAGAAAAAGCATGACCAGAAGAAAAGCCCAGGCCTGGTGAGAAATCCACCCGTTTATCACTGCCATCTATGTACAGCATATATGTATATATATATATATATATGTGTGTGTGTGTGTGCTTTATTTTGTTGATTCACACAGCATTAACAGTGCTGGTATTATGTTTTCTGCATTTATTTCCTTTCATTTCCCATGTGTTAATTGTGTGGAATACATAGTGATTAATCATTCTTTTCAATGGATCTTTATTCATTTTCTAAATCCTAGATCTGTTTCATGATTTATTAGGCAGTAATCCAGATTCAAACATGTGATTATAGATAAATGTAGTAAATGAGAGCCGGTTTGGTTGGTCACCGCTGGCCCATTAATCGCACCTCCCGCTCACGTCTAATATTGATTAGTCGAGAGACTTTAACAGCGCTGATGCTCAATGTGAAATGTACTGTTTAATAAACCCCAAAAGCACTGTGTATCTCAGGTTACTAAAAACTGTAAAGGGGAAAGTAACCTCTGTTAAACCTGTTGTAATTCCTCGTGTAGTTGATTAATCATTAAGGGAGAGTTTTAGTGTGAAATGAATGTATGTGATTATTTGTGTGGAGTCAGAGGAACTGTGTACAGAATGTGTTTCCACCTACATGGCTATTACAGGGGCCTTGAATATATTGCTCTTAGGGGAGGATAATGCAGAGAGAGAGAGAGAGAGAGAGAGAGAGAGAGAGAGAGGCATCTTACACTGTAATTCTCATGTATTATGCAGGAACATAAAACATAAGCGACTGAAACTGCACAGGTCATATTAAACAGAGATCATATTCCTTATAAAAGTAGCCTGTGGTGGCATTATTGTACAGGCATGGTATCAAAAGGTAATGCTATGGTACTCGGATACAGCATATTGGCCTACCATACTGAATAGTTAACAAATGCGTTAAAAAACTAAATGTTTACTTAATTATTTTTTATACTAAATTATGTTTATTTGAAAATGTATTAATGCAGAAAGGTTTGTGTGAGGGTTAGATTTAGGGATAGGGATAAAATATGTTGTGTGTTCAGCTTAAGTTCAGGGTTTCTGCTGTGGATGATCTGTAGCATCCCTAGAGCTTTGTGTTCATATAAGTCAATGTGACAAACACAGAGTCTGCAGGTCTCATCCTGCTTTGCACTACAGACGCCAGACCCAGCATGAGGAATAGTGCTTTTTAAATGAGTTTGAGAGAAAGTGAGAGAAATGGAAAGAAGGGAATGGGCTTAGAGTAATGGAATAAGATAGAAAGATCAGAGTCATTCACAGAGAGACATAAATTTTTTTGCAAAGGTAAATTTTCATATAATTTTATCCACTTTTACACTTTGACTTATTTTATAAATGCATGCCTGTTCTATTAGGTACCGTATCACTGCAATCCAACTTTATTTACATAGAAATGAGAAGTGAAATGAGAGGGAGTGCCACCATGATTGAAATTGACGTATTTATGCGTCTGGTCAGTTTTGATGGATCTACATTAGTTTGCTCATCTCAACCTCGGCTTCACATTTATCACGTTTTAACTTGTTTGGATGGCAACTGGAGATTGCTGTATTTGGCAGATGCAATTATACAACAGGCAGAGATGATTGATGTGATGTGTTTCATGATGGGAGAGAGATGCTCTGACAATAGTATAGAAGGAGCAAGGAAGGGAAGAGAGAGATACAGCTACGGATTTAAGAGGCAGGATATTATGTGTGTTAAAACTGCATGTAGGGAATGATCAGAAGTCTTTTAGAGGCATTGCAGTGTAACTTTTAGATCTTTGATTGACAGTATAAAGCTTCTGTCAGCGATGTGACAGTCTGATTCATACAGGATCCAGACGGCGCGCACACACACAATCTGTCAATCGGCATAATGTATACTTGTGTTAGTATTGTTAGTGCTTTGCACAGCTTTCGAAGCTTTTAGAGTTTTCAGTTATATTTTATCATATCATATGATGTGAGATTATACTTCATTTAAAGTAACTTTGGTTATTTGATTCCAAAAAGTGCAAACAACTGAGACAGTTGACACACATACACATATACACATTTAGAAGATGCTTTTATCCAAAGTGACTTACATTATATTATATATTCATGTTAACTGAGATTGAACCCATGACCCTTCTGTTGCTGGCACAATTCTGTACCACTTAAGCTACAGGAACACTTTTTATTTTTGAAACATCTGACCGGCATGTGATACAATACATTTCAGATTTCTGCTCAAATTCTACTTTAGACGCATGTTAGAATAGAAGAGTTTTTCAGGGGAAAAATCAAACTCAAAAATCTCTATTTGTTCTCTATTTAGTGAAGAAAATTTGCGAAAATTGAATCTAAGAGTACTCAAAACAAATGTATCTTGTTCGGTTAAGGCCGTGATAAAAGTATCATGATAAGAGCATCTGCTCCTGGAGGCGGGTGTGAGTCTGAATCTAACACTGATCAAAGGTGTGAATGCATCCACTCAGGTAGAAAACAGCCATCGCCATGCCAACAATATTGGCAACCCTTTGTCTGTGTCATTTGTTGCGATTGGGGTTTCACGTTCAGCGTTTCCTAAATCACCTTTTACACACTCTTTCAGACTCATTCAGGAATGACAAACATACCTGTATGGTGGCTTTTGTGCTTGTCTACAGGTTTTGCTAAATAGGTGTGGATTTTTAGGACAGTAGGTCATATAAGTGCATTTCTGGGTATTGCATGTTGAATGTCGAATAAAGACAGAATACCTGTCTATATCTAACCTTGTCTGTTGTCTTTAGATAGCAACTAGTGTTTAGACTTTCTCCTGAGGTGAATTGGCCTAAGGCTTTGCTTTAAGCTGTACTGTGGATATTGAAAGATCTTTGTTTTTGTCTTTTAGCACCTTCAGAAATGGCCTGTGTCTATATGGTATATACCTGTATATATAAACCTGAGAAAGTTGACAATACATTTATTAATTTACCGAAACAATCACAACGTTTTGGTTCATTTTAACTGCTTTCACTCAGGGACGATGCCAAACGGATAGCGTATCATAGTAAAAGTATGACAGATACACAGACGTTAGTAAAAATAATCTTTTTTGCAGAAATTTAGTTTGTTTACCAGTTTAATTTGTTCATATAATTTAGACTTTCTAAAACGAAATGGAGGAAAATAACATATTTTACATTACAGAGCCACTTAAAGTCACATACTAAAGAACCTTTGGGAAAATTCACTAAAATAAACTGTGTCTGTTTATTACGGCAAGCAAATGGCATTGGGATTTGTGAGTAAGGTGCAATCCATAATGAGACTAATTTACACTGAAAGGAGGTGTGTTTGTGCTAAACAGAATAGCATCTATAAATATGATACAGCATCTTTTTAGCATATTAACACCTGGTTTGGATTTGGATTAAATAAGACACAGGTTTTTGTGCTGAAATACCACAATAGAACGTTTCCACAACATAATAATGATTTTGCTGCTTTGTTGTGCAGAACCGAAAACAAATTTCATGCTGTTACACACATTGTCATCACAATTCGCGAAGGTTTTACAGAATTTCATGGACTCATCCATATGGTGATGACTAACATCAGTACTGTTAGATTGTTAGGATCTTAATGCTGCTTCTTGCAATGCCTGGCTAATATACAGTTATGCATTTTCTTTAACAGTGAAAACGGGAATCAATCCGGAAATAAATCTAACAGGTCAGGATCGGGGTGGGAAAGTAACACTTAACTGCACATGTACTGTTTACAACTAACCATGAATTGAAACTGATGTGGGTGATTTGTGTTCAAGGGCAGCGATGAGGAAGATGTAATTCAATCAAATCAAAAGAGTAAGGATTGTGTTACATGATCAGATCACACAGGATTGACAGTAATGTTTAGATAGAGAAGAGTGCTTCAGGTAATAGTATACGATACACAAAGCTTGTTTCCAAGACCTAACTACTGCTTACAGTATCTCTTTGTTCATTTTTACATGTCATTGTATAAGAATTGAAATTCAGTCATTTGGTCAGTGTTTTTATATATTTTAGTCATCTTTGTCTGTTTTCAAACATTTCTGCACAAAATCAGATTGTCATAGGCGGCCAGAGGATAATTTTATACATCAGATGAAACATTTTGGGACATGAAAACTACAACAGTCTGATGATTACTGGTAGATTGTGTAACAGCCTTAAGCTACTAAAGCTCCTGATTCCCAGTAGGAGCTCATTGCCAAAGGTATCAGAATAATGCAACATCAAAGAAAATATATTATACGTCCGTACACCTCTAAACATATGAGATATTTAGAGTTATGGGATGTTGTGGCTGAATAGTGAATAGAAAGATATATGAAAGAGGAAAGAAAATGTCTGTTTGGGGGCATTTATATAAATAATGGAGGTATTTTGCATCATTGATTATTCTTCAAAACAAAATGGAATGAAGCTTGAATCTGGCAATGTACCTCCGTATATCTATATAGAAATATAGAAAATGTAAGATAAATACATATTGTATCACATATTTGTACATACAGTATATGCTTAATATATAATATTATAAAAATGTATAAATAAAAATTTATTAAAATTCATGTCTACAACAGAAATAATTTTGCAAACGATTTTCACTGTGTCAAATGAAAAACTGTGAAAGACCATCTTTAACAAAAATTGGAATAGACAGTATATACAGTACATACAGTAAGCTATAATTTTAAATATAAGCTCAGTACTGTATGTATAAAACTAACAAAATGCAGTGTGCTGCAGGTGATACAGATCAATAAAACAGATCTATCAAGAGGCCATAAAAACCAAAGCTATTGACCAATCAGCATCAAGGACTGGAAGTGTATGTTTTATACCAATATCAGAGCTTTGCATATTTCCACAGACTGAGAATGTGCAGAAAAAGACGCACACATTGACTCCATCTCTGAGTGCAGAATGCTTAGTGTCTGTGATTGGACCAAAGCTGACAGGAAGGAAAATGAATGTCACTCATAGCTGCTGGTTGCCAAGAAACGTGAAGCGAGCCTGAAGGGACTGTAATGCAAACTGACACCTGGTCGGCAAAAAAAAACAGATAAATAACACATTAGAAATATTTGTTTAACCCATCCTGCTGTGGCGAATTACAAATCATGCACTTTTGTCTTGCAAATTTTGTTTTGTGACCTTTTAAAAGACCTTGACTCAACAGCAAAAAAATCCAAACGTAATTGACTTTAATTGCAATTCGTCCTCGTCCTCAAATCAGATTGATCTTATTTTCTCTTCAAAGCACCTTCTAGCAGACTTTATATCTAAAAGCATCCCTAAAGCATCTTCAGAGAACGTCTGCATCTCATCTCACCAAAGCATTTGCTGTATTTTCATGGCCCAAACTATTGCTTTTTAATCTCATAGATCCCTCAAATGTCACAGACTAGCTTGTGACTCAGCTGAAATAAGGGAACAGAGCCTCAAAAAATACTGTATGTCAGAGTAAAGCCATCTGACACCCAAATACAGCATAAACCCTTTAGGGAGGGCGATTGGACCTGGTGTTATATTTCGCGAATAAATTGAATTTGGCCCTGAACTCAGAAGTGTAATGCCACCTGCTACTACTGATAGAAAATTTATGAAAAGATACCAACCTCGGAGAGGTTTGTAATAGTATATTTGCATGTCAGTTTGTTTGTGTGTGTTTTCTTGGCAAAGCACATATGAATATTCCTTTGATCTATCTCCTGTTGCTTGGCTGACATTGCTTGTCCTATTTCCATTTCAAACCGTGAATTGTTACTATGCCTCCTGCATTATTTTGAATGCATCATGTAGATGATCTGTATTTCTGAGTGTTTTTTAAGTGGATGTATGTTGGTGCGTGTCTGTGTTTGTACCTTATTGATCCTGTTAATGGAACCGAGTCAAAATGAAGCACGCAGACTTACGCAGAAAGAACAGTAGTTCGGTATATAGATTTTGTTAAAGGAACTACACTTCATTTTCATTTTATGTAAATTAAGATAAGAATGTGTTTATTTTGCCTTTGTCATAGTGTATAGATTTTCCCTTTTTTATGTGGGAAGTGTGTAGTTTCCCAGGCATTAACGGCAACAAACACAATTTCACAAATAATGAAGCAAGTTACCATTTTAGCACTTCCGGTACCATCGTCCCAAAGTCAATAAGTGTTTGTAATGTTTGAAATAAGGCCTGCGGTTAACACAGTTTTTTCACATTTCATTCTATGACATAAAACACACTAGTAATGCCCCACTAGTGAGATTTTAAAGTATCTTTAACATGTCTTAAAAAAGGTGTTTGCTAACAAGTTGCTAAACAGGCCCATATCGATTTGGTGACATTAAATGTCATCGTGTATAAAAATCTAAAAACGCAACATAGGCACAAATCTAAAAACAGTGTGGATAGAGATTCATCCACACAGTAGTTCAGGAAAATGTTTTTAACGAAGTTTGAAAGAGTTGTCAGAGGCTTTGTGGTGGTGACGCTGATGTAGAGCGAATGAATAATCTGTCATGTTAGCTTTCTATCTGCTTGTATAGGTTTCAACATTCATAAATGTTGGTTGCAGTTTAAATAATCAGTTTTTTAAATCAAGATGAGATTAAATGCAAGTGCGTATATTCATTGTACAAAATAAAATGTACGACAGAATAGTGGCAGGGATTCAGCGGTGGAGTTTGGCAGAAGAGCAATGAACTCTGTAAACTTTACTTCAGCACACAGATGAACTGGAATTTGAAAGCAAGCCATGACTTTGATGAGATTTTATCAAATGCCTTCTGTCAGATTTTATCAGATGTGTGACAAACAAGAGTGTGTTAAAAACGAACTGTTTTAATACTCGGCCAGCTCAATAAAGGAAGGATTATATTCTGACGTATTTCTAAAAAAATCTGTGCTGAAATGCCCTGTTAAGATCAGATCAAAATGATTGAAGAATGATATGGGGAATAATATGCAGAACTTAGTCAGAAATGGTTTTAAATGAAGTTTTTTGGTATGATTTTGTCAAAGGTTAGCTGGCTTTCATTGGCCCATATAATAGCAGTGGTTTTAGACTCTATACTGACACCTGTTTTCGTGGAATCGGGAAGTTTCCTTACTAAATGTTTTCCCTCAACACCAAAATAGTTTGTTCCGTTTCATCCAAGTTTTTGTCATTGTCACACGTTGACAATGGCTGTTCTTGGATTCAGTCTTGACTTTTTTGCAGCATGTAATTGTTGGGTTGGCTTGTTACGAGGCTGATTCACTGCACTTTGACCGGACTGTTATTGCTGTTTGTTTTTATCCAGCAGAAACAGCGTGTCTAGACATTGTATTTTTCCACTCATTCTGTTTGGACTGATGACTCGTGTTGCATTTTTTTGCTGCGTCTGCATTAAGTATATTGCTGCTTATTGTTTGGCTGTCTCATATTGTTTGGATGTACTTATTTTTATTCTTTGAAAAGTGCCTTAAGCACAGGCTGAACGTTATAGTGACCTTCTACCATTGTATTCTTACATCTAGAGTGGGTTTTTTTACAAAAAATATAACCAGTTTACCTTTTTCCTTTGGTTTTTTTTGTTTTCTGTTGATGAATATATTTAAATATATACAAATATAGTTATATATAGTTATGTACACATTCAGTTTGTTAATTGTAATTCTAATTTAGACATACACTTCTTTTCTTATTATGAGATTAGAATCAACTGCTGTTGCTTGTCTTGTCATCAAACTCCCTCAATATACAAAAAATGTTTTTCACCTTTTATTCATAGTCTCAAAACAACACTTCAAAAGAAGCTCTGCAGCGACTCCGTGGACCTCTCCGGGATCCCACTGTCAACCCGAGACATACGACATGTGGCGTATTACCTCCAGACCAGTGGGGGCGCTGTCATATCCGTTGACCTTAGTTTCACTGAACTCCGAGATGAGGGTCTACGTCTACTTCTGCCATTCCTGGGTGCGCTGGCCAAGCTCACAACACTGGCTCTCAATGGGAACCGTCTGACACTAGGCATTCTTAAAGATCTGACCGAAGCTCTCAAGGATTCCAAGAGCTTCACTTGTCTTGCTTGGATTGACATGGGCAACAACGTGGACATATTTACCATGCCACAGGTAAACAATAAAGTCGTATAAAAGGCAATGACAGCCCCCAATGAAATAGTGTAGTCAGTGGTTCTTTTTGTGAAAGGCACTGAAGAAAAACGTTCGTTTTTAACCTGATAACTGCTACAATTTTTTACATTTTAGATTATTTTATTTTATTATTATTACTTGCCAGTTTATGTTTATTGTTATGAAAATTTGTCAAATATTTATTCTTAAGTCTAAGACCTTTCCTTCAATATATCATTTGTCATGATTAGATTAGAATTCAACTGTAAAATATTAAAGTGAATAACATTAAAAGAATTAATGATCTGTGCATCTCCTCTATTCTCAACAGCCCCTTCTGGTAGCCCTTAGGCGACGTTGTAGTCTAAAGAGCAGCCTACCCACCATCTATGAGTACAAAGAGGGTCAACCCTACTGCTACCGCATGGAAAGTTCCATTGAAGAACCCAGTCTCTATGAAGAAGAAGAAGAGGAAGAGGACCTGGAGCCTTGGAGTATTGGAGAACAGAAAAGTTCAGGTAGCTTTACCCTTCACTATTGCGAGAGGTGAAGCAATCACATTTAATGTTACCTAATGATGAAACGAAGATGATAAAGAATGAGAAAGTGCAAGCAGGAGATCCCTCCTCCCTCAGCAACATTTCTCCTAGTCTACACCTTTCACCGTCTCTCTGCTCGCTGCAGATCCACGAATTTCCCATTGTGGTTATATGTGAACCAACATCATCACATTTGAAGAATCTGTGTTCCCAACAGCACTGGGACGACTGACCACCTGAGCACAGGTTTAAAACTCTCCAACAGCTTCACCAGTGACTTACTGTGTTGGCGGGCGATGCTCCTTGAGGGTTCATTGGAGGAAGTCTACTCTTACGAAGAACCAGTGATGGACAGGAAAAGTCTGTCAGTTGTCAGTGCCGGACTGATGCATACCAGTGGTGTTATTGAAGCTCAGAGGGCTCGGCTTTCAACTGAGGAAAGGTTAGTGATTTTGTGAGGTCCAGTCAGGTTTGGTTGTATTTGTCAGTGTTGCATTGCTGAAGCTGTCTTTGCTGGGACAGACCGGACCTATCACCATTCTGTGTGTGCTCCACTAATCTCCCAACAAAAGCCATGAAACCAGCTCAACAGACTATCCAGCCGGCACACATCACGTGACGACGGCAAAACTGCTATGTCGAGACTTTTGCATCTCCCTCTATCCAAAACGTTCACTCACACATCACTTGTCGTGTCGTGTATGATTATACACTGTTTAAGTGGCAGGGACTGGTTTTGTTGTCTACTAAAGATGAACGAAGCTATCTTAGGAGACGACAGGTAGATTAAAGATAGGAGTTATAACATGCTTGTTGTCATATTTTAGGTTATTGTTCACCTCTTAAAAATACCTCTTAAATACGTTTTGCTTAATTAAGAAACACTCTGTACTGGTGTTTTTTTAACATTCCCCTCTTTACAAAAAGTGTTGACCAAATTTTTGAGGACTTTTATTGTGGCATAGTCTAATAAATTAAGATACTCATGCCTGTTCAATTTATATAATTAATATGACATATCCTATTATCTCATAGCTCAGTTCATTACTAAACTGCTAAACTGAAGTATTAAATATTGTTCTCAACATCACACTTGAATTATAATTTTTTACACAACATGTTAAATGTCTTGAAGTGATTTAAAATTAATTTTATGGCCTTCGATTCCTTGAGCACTTTAGTCAGTATGAGGTGTGGGACTCAAAAGCTCATTGTAGCCGTGCCATCCTGTGTAACACTAACACCGTCCATAATTTTGATACTAAAATAGTTACTGTACTATCCAGCACTTGGTTGTTTGGAGTTAAAGCTCATATGATCTAATTGGTCAATTTAAATATGATCGAATAGTTAACTTTGTTTGTGAGATATATACATATTATTTTTAAATGCATCAAATGTAGATTCGTTTAATGTTATCTCAATGTTGTCTCAGTGTTGCTGGTGACTTTAGTAGACTATTATAATATATGTAATATAATATCAGAGATACTATAGGTATCTTCAGAGGACCTCAACAAATGTTAGTAAAATTACATGTGAAACATAGCCTATATAATCTTGTTAAATTTTCCATAACTGAGTATTGATTTAATTTAGACAGTGTGCATTTTGAAAATGTATTTCACTTCATTAGAGTGTCTGATTGTAAAAATAGAAATATTTGCATAAATATTTGCATTTGTTGCCCTGTGTTTAGATCATTATGTTTACCAGCAATGTGAGCTGCTTATACAGGATGTTTAACCTTCATAATGGTGTTCTTGTTACTCATATAAACCATGACAAAATCAATACTCTCAGATTCCTAATTATAGGGCAACTTATTCTTCATGTTGTCTGTGTGTAGATTTGTATGAGATTTCTCTCTATGTACCATGAATTTGTGCTTCAAACATCTACGTATTTAATGTACTTTATAAGACTGTTCAATAGCGCTGTAATAAAATTTTATTATTTAAATCCAGTGTGTTTATTCTGGGTTAAACTGTCCTAAAATATCAATTTAATATATTTTATATCATAAAATTGAACATGTGTATATATCTGTGAAGATATATACACATATATATCTTCACAGATAAATACACAGATATATACCATTTCTTTCTTACCATTTTTATAGTCTAAAGACAGCTTTTCCATTACAAAAAACTTTGATAAAAAGAAAGGTTCTCTGAAGGTTGTTAATGGTTGTTTATAGAAGCATTCAGTCAAAAATGTTTCTTCTATGGCATTTTAATTTTTAGGAGTGTATGTAGTTGAGCTTCTGCTCTTCTTTTCTTTGTGTGTTTATGTGATGTTTTGTATAAAATGTTACGAGTACAGGTTGTTTTGGTCTGTTACATTTGATTGTATAAACAGTGACCTTGTAACAGCTCGTGAGACAGTCTGGAGAATTATGCATGTCACGGTGTTGATGTGACAAGCATACAGACTTTTTTACTGCAGCACATTTTTTGCAGGAATCCTCGTCTGCCACCCCATGGCTAAACAAAATGATTAAAAATTGAAAGAAAAACTGTTCATAGGCTAAACCATGTGAGCATTTGCTTTTGCCTAAGGTAAACTCGTCTCTTTTTATTATGGATTTTACAAACGAATAACTAAAAAGAATGTCTGGTATCTATATTTGTAGATTGTGTATTTCTATGAGCAAAAATATGTACATTGGTTATTCAAGCCTAATATAGACAGTTACGACATCAATCATTAAATCATAAAAAACAAAGCTATGTTTCTTTACATGTTCTTTGTTTAGTTTTACTGACATACTGACAAAGAAATATTTTGCTTATCATTTTCCTGCATTATGTTTGGACACTGAAGTTCCCTTTAGTGTCTGGCCAGCGGTGCATGTGATGGTGTCCTCTGTGCTGTCAAAGTGATCGGTGGCCTTTTGATCAGAGCTCACTAAATGTCAGAACACAGTCGGCCAGCAGTAACCCCACCAGGCTGAACTTTGAAGCTGAAGAACGAAAGCCGCCACTTGTCTGGACACTCGGTACATTTGGTACTAAGTGTTTCTCAAACAACAGCCGACCCACAAACAGTGTGATGGATTGGCTGGGTCAGGCTAAAGCCAATAAACATGAGGACAGGGAAGGTGATCGCTACAGGCCAAGTGTTCAATCTCTGTCTCTTGGGAACCCATTTGTTTCTGCTTTTGTGCTCTGTCACATCAGGTATAAATGATGAGTAAACATTTAAACCCTTAAGATGTTCCTGTAGGATAAAACCTAGTTAGACCAAATCAAATTATTAAAACATTAAAAAAATAGGGCACATAGGACAGAAAGCAAGAGTCCTGGCCATAAGGTTTACTAAATAGTGAGCACTATGCATATACATATTACATACATGTTCTTAATGCTATAATACACATGCTCCAATTTGCCTTTGACAAATAGCATAAGAGTATCTATTATATATATATATATATATATATATATATATATATATATATATATATATATATATATATGGCTATACATTATATTTATAATTTATAGTGATTACTAAACATGTATTTGTGCATGTAATGCCTTTTACCAGATCTATTGAGCGATTTTGTATAATTGTGCCATCTAGTGGACAAACATATTAACAGCGCTGCAATGTTCAAATGTTTGAAAAGGTTTAAAAAATATGAACTTTATATATAAAAGAAATATTAAAACATAAATTATGCATATTGTTACAGTGGAGACGATCTGTAGAAGTTTAAATATATAGACTATAAAAAGACTATACAAACATAAAGTGTCTTCAACTCATTTTCATTTTCAGCTTGTTTTTGTTATTTGCAGTTAACAGTAAATAAAAAACAAATAATTGAAGCTTGCCAGAAAAAATCTGGATGTTCTAGATTCTGATTTCCTACTAAATCTTTGTTTTTATTTATTTTCTAAGAAGGGAACTGTTTTTATTTTAATAATTTTTTTAAACCATATAGTATAATATTTTTGACCTAAACCATGCTAGCATGGAATTCTACATGTCGGCAGTAAAATGTATAATAGAGTATGCATTTATCTGGAATATCAATTTATTCCAAAGGCAAGGCATACACAGTTATGAAATTAATGATTGTTAAACTATTTTCTTGTAACACATCAGAAAAGGGATTTAAACAATTATATTATTAAAAAATGCTAAACCATCAAACTTGATCAAAAACCTGACATATATAAAAGAGACAGAGACTGTTTTGTTTTTAAGCCATACTTCAATCACAAAATTCCAAATCATTAACATCAACATACACACAAGCAGAGAAAGACAGGTCTTAACTCATTACTAATTATTTCACATGACTCAAAACACTTTATTCTTAATGATATTGAAGATCACTGAAGAAGGCAAAAGGCTCAGGATTTTGCCACACAGGATCTATCTGCACTTAAACGTGCCCACTGAAGAAATCACTTTTTGAGTCTCTGAGCAGGTTTTTGTCCATCATAGTTCCTGTCTTTTCTTCAGTATGATATTCCGTACGAGCGTTGTGGCTTCCTTACGAATCTCCTCTATGGGCTCCTCTGGCTTCCAGTAATGTACCACCTGACCCTCAGGATTCACAAGAAACTTCCAGAAGTTCCATTTTGGTATTCTCTGTATTGAATCTATCAAAACAAATAAAACAACTCTATATTTGCATATTACATTGCATTATGGCAGAAACTGCAGAGATTATTATGAGATCTTTTACTACACATAGCAAGTGTCACTGCTAAAATAAATGCGGCCATTCACTTTGCAAATGTAACAAATACATTTTTTTCCAGTAACCCTGCTGAAATAAACAATAGAAACCGTCACAGAAAATCAAATGCATTTAATGGTTTATAATGCAGTGTTTCTCAACTGGTTTTAATGGGAAGCATAATTGTCTATGTAGGTCTCTTCAGGTAATATGTTGGGCTCTACTAATTGGATTTTTTTCTGGTGGTTGGAAACCACTAAACACCATTAAATCCAACTGGAATAGACATATTACATAAAGGAATACATAATGGAAAGGATTAAAATCTGTATTGGTTTTTGTATTGGCACACTTTCACTACATTCATGTGAGTTTTGCCTACCTGTGATGAATTTAAAGGCAGGCTCCGCCTCCGACCCCATTACTTTGATCTTGCTGAAGATGGGAAACGTCACACCATAGTTGGATTTGGCGAAAGCCTCGATTTCTCGACTCGTACCTGACTCGGTATCACCGTATTGTGAGCACGGGAAGGCGAGCACGTTAAAATGAGACGTGCCGAGCTCTCGGTGAAGCTCCTGCAGAGAGCGATAATTCTGCTCCGTTAACTCGCTGCCACTCGCCACGTTTACAACCAGAGAGACCTAAAACCAAACACAACCACCAGATCCAAATACCTCCACACAAGACACACTAACACAATCATGCACGTATCGAGAGCGTAAAATGATAAGTTAGACCAGCAGTTTTCTGCTTGTAGGATTGTATAACTTACTTTGCCTCGATACTTCTCCAGTGACACGGCTTTTCCTCTCGCGTCCTTCACTTCGTACGTGTAGAAATCTTTGGGTTTGCGGGACTTTGAGAGTTTAGTTTGTATTAGATACAGTGAGCCCATGCACACGGCTACACTGAGGAAGACTTTGAAGAGTTTGGCTCGAGAGGCAGAGGATTTGGTGGGGTATCCCCCCAGCGCCTCCATGTTGGGAGTCTGTGTGAAACAGGCGGAGATTGCGCATCAGATGAAGGTGGGATTCAAGGCGTCATGTTACACGAGACAGCAAGAACCCTTTACCTGCAGATATTTCTATTTATTTTTTCTTTATGTATTTATTTGTTTATTCACATTGTTTGCTCATCTTTAATACCGTTGGTTTTGTATGTTATATTGTTATTCTTTGTTGTTGTTGATGTAATTCTTGTTCTTGTCCCAAGCATTAATAATTACGTTTTTTTCAACTTTTGACATACAAATATTTAATTAAATCAATTCAAAACAATGAATCATAAACTTTTGTATGTTATCCTGTAAAAAAACATTGAGAGATTTTTAAGATTTTGAGAAATCCCGCTAAAATCTTAAGATTGCAACAATATATTTTTATATTTTATTTAACACTTTGTTTAAAAAATACATATTTTGTTTTTAATATATTATAATAATATAATATATTATTATAACTTCATGTCTGTGGTGTTACAGTGGATGTCACCCCTTTAAAAAAAAAAAAAAAAACATTTTAAACTTTTTATTTTTCTAGACGAATGTTCTAGACGAACATTAATGTTAGCATGGTATTTTGTTCTCATTTATAAAATGTACCACTACAAGCACTACAAACATGTTTTTCATATACAAAACAAAATTTATTTTAGGTGTGCACCCTTCATAGGGCACACCCTACAACGCATACATTATCACTTAAGCATCTGCAAAGCAAAAGCATGTTCTGTGTGTTAAACAGTGAACAATAAAGCATCTGGGGTTGTCTAAAGGCGATTGACAACAGTCATTCCAGACAACGGGAGCTCCTGATCAAGCAGACGGAAGAGCATAGCACATTTGTTGCGTTGGGAAACATTGCCCAGAGTGTGATGCAAGCGTGCCTGTAGGTAGTACACATCCCTCATGCGCTCTTTACAGTCAAGACGGGAGAAATACACAGCTGCTTCATCCAGTGTGTGCACGGCTAGTTCCATAGCTGTGGAGGAAATACAAATCACATAAATAAAGTTCTTACTTGAAGATTGTGTGAGCTGAATGAAGTGGCCCTAGAGAGTTGTGATGGGTGAAAAGCATGACTCAGTACCTGTCAGTCTGTTTTCCTCTGCAGTTGTTCCTGCCAGAGCCGCCTGACAGCGAGCAGCCAGCAGCAGAGCTCTGCCCTTGTCTATCAGAGCCCCATGAGCTAACACTGACTCCAGCACATCCTGCACCAGCACTAAAGCCTGCTCAGGGATGCCCAACATTAACTTTGAAGAGAGAGAGAGAGAGAGAGAGACAAAATGAGCTACATATTTACTCTGCTTCAGAATAAATAAGAAAACAGGGGTAATGTCATACTTAACAAGCAGAGTAATGCATTTCAGGCAAATCAGGATATTTCCCACTTAACCCAGAAATAACATCTGTAATGGGACTTTTTTAATGTTATTCATTACTTTATATGTTTTAATCTTACTAAATTATTAGTTTCATCAATATTTTAATGTTACTAAATACTTTTTATGTTATTAATTCCAAATCCACATCTTTTTAGATTTTCAGGTTTGAGGTGGGAAATATCCTAAATCTGCATTATCTACATTAATTTGGATAAAAAGGAAATTGCCATTCTTGTTACAAGCCCTCTATGGCCATACTAAAACAAAACTGTTTCAAACAGTTGACTGTCCACATTAAAACATCTGTAAACACACATGAGTAAAAAGTCATGTTCTTATTTATTTGGGAAAATATTTTTAAATGCTAAATATCCAGTGGACAAAAGACATCTCATTGTGGTCCGAAGGTGTAAATGCAATGCCAACACAGTTGAGAATGTGATTAGCAGCTTCAGGTGTGTTTTATTAGCACTCGATCAATACTCTGCAGGAAGGTGGATCTCCAAAAGCAAGACCTCTGAAACATTATCCAAAATATAAGCTATGACTATATTGTCACCCTAGTGAAGAATACAACACACTTTCTGAAACGCACAAAAGCAGGTCAACTAATGAACATATCGAGTGTACTTTTAGGTAAAATCACGGTTCTGCCGGTCACTGTAAAGCATGTCTAAATGCAGACAATCAACGTTACCTGTGTAAACGCCAGGTGTAAGACAGTTTCTGAGGATAAACTCTGGAGGTTGTGCTGGCGTGACAGAGCGAGAGCCTGTAACAGTAACGGCAGAGCTGTCGCGAAACCAGACGAGTCCCAGTGGAGTTCTGCAGAGGCCAGCATCACCCTGCAGGACAAATACACCAAAATGTGATCCTTCCACCTTTAAAATCAATTTTCAAACATATATTTACACTATTTAATAAATAAAATACAAAAGGTGTAAATACATAGAGAATTTAGTGACAACTGAGTGCAATCCCTTTAGCCGTGACTATATTAACAATGGCAGGATCTCAAGTGCTTTATTGCTTTTATAAATATAAACAAAAATATAAAGAGCACATTTATTATTTCTTATTAAAATATGTCTATATCAACTAAAAAAGGTCCACTATGGGTACTGTGCTGTGACACACAAAAGTTGGGAGAGAAGCTCCTATTGTGCCATATTGTAAATATAGCATGGCTGTTGACCAGTCAGCATCCAGGATCAGAAATATAAATATATACACAAGTGCCTATTCATAAACACATACCTGATGATCATCTCTGTGTTTTTACTCTTCTCACACTGCTGCTGCAGATGCTGTAGTATCTTAGAGGCCTCAGACGTCTGATTTAAAGCTTTCAGTAACTGGGCTTTCCTGAACAGACGCACGCATCCATCAAATACATAAACACTTAGTACAATGTTTTTCCATCGGTCTGGCCATACCTGTACAATCCCTCTGTGCTGTTTAAAGCAGTGATAGCCGTGACATGAGGTTCAGCCAGGTGGTATTTCCCATCGTTCATTGCTTTCTCAAACTGAATTTTGAGATCACACAGCATCCACAGCTGTTCAAGTGGAGAACATGTTTGTTATACGAGTTGCTGCTTCTGAACGGTGTTCAATGATTAAGTGTTTTTAAAGTGTCTGACCTTTCCATGTTGAGTATGAGGAGGAAACTGCTGCTTCAGGTGTGTCATGATGTCACTCACAACATTATACAGACCCTGAGGATGGGCAAAAAAAACACATAACGTGGCTCTAAAACACATATTATTCTGATTGGTCGATCTCGCCCTTCAGCAATTTATTTTCCGATAATAACTGTCTGTCTGTAAATGATCCCTTATTAATTACACAGTGTTTTGGCATTGAAAGTTGTGGACATCATATATACAGCATGGCACTGTATATATGTGATGTGAGTTCAGTTACCTGCTCAGCATGAAGCTCCGCCAGGTGGCAGAGGGCGACGGCGAAGGCTTCAGTGTTGTTCTGCTGCACGCTGAAGTTGACCGGCTCCAGACTGTTCATGTTTAACAGGAGCTGAGCCTGCTGAAACGCCATAGTGCTATAGAGAACATGAGAGAAAGCCATGTCAAGCTCACAATATAAAATGTAAGTAATGTTTCTGTTCTTACATACATACATCAGAACATATTTGATGTTTTATTTACAAGACCAGTAAGATTTCACGGTGGGAAGCTTTTCAAGAAAAATGTCTGACCTTTTGCCATACATCCTCCATATAGACGTGGTCTGGGCCAGGCTAATTTCAATCAGCTCAGAGAGACTTTGTTTCCAGTGCATGATGTCTGTCCCCCGCAGGGCGTCCAGAAGCTTGTTGGCCGGCATGCCCTGTTTTGCTCCCTGCTGGACCATGGACTGAATGCCCAGAGATGCTAAATACTGCAAAAAAGAAAAACAAGAGAGAATTTTTAATGGCATGATGGCTTCATATGATGGTTTCACATATACCATATGGGCAATCCCATGCAAAGTTTTTACCAAAGGTTTTTATCATCCTGATAGCTCAGATGTGAATATTTGGTGGTGCTTTAAACTTTTTAAGTTTAAAGAATTGTTACGACCATAACAGTCTATATTCCTCATAAATGGTTGCACGAAAATAAAATAAAAAATAATATAAAATAGATATGTTCTTTGATAAGGAAGATAAATAGAGAGAACGTTTTTCTATGTCTTTGTCAAACTCTGAAGCCAATCTATAAGACTGTTCTTATAATAAGAAAAATCAAAAGACCTTTTTGTCTGTAATTACTGAATTGCCACATCCCTTCTCAACATGTTGGGTATTGCTGCATAAGTTACTTACGGGGAGACAAAAATGAGCAGCAATTTTCACAGATTCTTCAGTCAGCACAACACTATCAGATTGTTTCATCTGTTCTAGTGTGTACAGCCAACTCTGAAACACAAAAATAACATTTAATAATAAATTATTATTTTTAATTAAATGATTATTAGAAATCCGCTCCTACCAGACAGTGCTGGAGACACACATGGTCGTTTGCTTCCTGTGCAATGCGAATGGCTTCCTGCAGAGCCAGATCAGCCTGTTGACTGCACATACAGTCACATACAAACAACATTTATTTATCAGCTGAAATCATACAGTTCAGAGACTAAAATTTTGTCTGTCCCCTCTTCCGCTACCTGAAATATAGCGCTCTTACTGTAATGGTCTAACCGTGATACTCACTAATGTCCGAAACGACAGTGCAGGGTTGCTAGATTCAGGACAGCGTAACGCAAACTGCGCCCATAGCCTTCATCTCCGTTACTCTTCCCCTCTCCAGCAGAAAGAATGAGGCGGTCGAAATAGTGGAGGAGACTGTGGGTGGCGATGTAAATATCCTGGACTCGCATGCTGTTCAGATAGATGAGGTAATGCTGTATACAGAAAGAAGAGAGATTATTTATACACTTATGTATACACTGAATATGAGCATCATTCAGTACCACGGCAGTACCTTTTGATGGCAGAATTGTATAATTTTACCATCATTGCACGTTTTGTAATAGGAAGCAATAAAACATTTGTTTTTTTAAATAAGAAGCATATAAGCTCACAGCCTCAGCAAAGTCGGGATTGAACTTGAGGATGTTGTTGAGCTCATCCTGTAGCTTAGCTGGTGACATGGCCTTGTTCTCATCATTCTTCAGCAGGTACGCCTGAGGAAAAAATGTACTACATAAATTGTCACAGCATCCAACATTTTTTTTTACTTATATGAAATGTGTAGTGTGTTATTTTTTTGTATCAATAGCATTACCAAATCAAATTGCAAAAATATAATTTTTTTGCATAAAGCAACAGGTTTTCACTCCCATTGTGACAATTAACTAGGGTTGTGCCGATAAACGATATCATATCGAATCGCGATAAAATATATGTGGATAACGATGATAAGCTCTAGGCATTTTTACTCGATATGGATCAATATAAGAGCCAATCACACAGCAGAAATATGCGACAACAGCCAATCAGCGTGCAGCTTTTAACGTTCGTCAAAGAACAAAGTCAACTTCCTCGGCACTTTGCAAAGCAAACTCGGCACGAGGATGACAAAAATAAGTGGAAGCAGCGACCAAAGTGAAACTAAACACGAGTTATTATCCAAAAATGATGAAATTGTCGACAAAAAACTATACTTTAAAATGTAATTAACGAACCCTCAAATTTTTATGGCTTCAGTCATAGTTGGGATACTCTTTTAAAGCTGCCAGCATTAACAGTTTATATATCGAAATATATATCGTTATCGATCAATATGGGAAAAAATTATCGAGTTTACATTTTTGCCATATCGCCCAGCCCTACAATTAACCATGGTAATAACAATAGTCTTCTGATTTTGTAACAACAAATTAACCTAAAAAACCTAAAAAGTTACTATTATTATGTTCTTTAAAGAGTCATTTTAGTGTCACTCTATTTGTTGGGTATTATTACTTTTGGTTTGTCCATTTTAATTTACAGAAATCCAACCAAAAATGTTTCCTCTTAAAAACGTGGGTCTTTTTCGTCACATCCATAACATATTTACTGCCTCTTAAATAGAAAATACATGTATATATACATACAGATATAAATACAGGCTAACTCTATAAACAGGCGTTTATGAACTAGAAACAGATGGTATAGAGTATTGATACATTCTCTGAGAATTTACATTTCAAGTTTTGACTGAAATAACAATATATTTAAAAAAAATCAACTTTAAGGTGGCACAACACACCTGTCTAGCGAGGAAGTATTCCGCCTGTTTCTGAGATAAAGGTCCTCGTGTCTCATCAGACCTATGTAGAAAACACAACTACGGTCAGATCCAATACAATGCAATGCACACAACCCTGGTTTCACTAACAAAATACATTTCTGACCTCAGTTCAGACTGGTGTAGAGATGGTGTGTCCAGCTCAATGTTGTCTATATGGTCAGCACTGGGGTCTTCATTGCTTGTCAGCTCCATGTCTTCAGCGGGCAGAGCAGACTGCTCAGGCTGACCGCTGCGATGGCAATACTGCTGCAGGGATTTGTACAGCTTATACACCTGACTAAAAGACAGTTTATTATAGGCCAGAAGCATCTGACGCATGAACAGACCTAGAGAGACAGAATGAAAGAGATTGAGGCTTAAAAACTGAAACACTTAAAACTACTAAAAACCCATGAAAAGAGTCCACCAGTAACTAAAAACACATTCGTACCTACAACACTGGTTTTGAATGCCTCTGAATAAGTGAACGCATTTGGGAGGATATTAAAGAAATGCTCCATGTCTTGCAACTCTCCATCAGCCATTAAAAATAACCTGAAATAAAGGAATTATTGATTAATAAATGACTTAAACATACTAGTTAAAACAATATTTTACGTTAAGTCATACCTGAGCTTGACAACATTGGCCATCCGAGCACAGCACTCCTCCACTATCTTAAGAAACTGTTCAAGTGGTAAATCTGGACCCTGTACATCACATACACATCAAACATGTGCTGTTTAACTGTATTACCATACAAAAATATTTCTAGGCATAACTTTAAGTAATACATACCTGTTGTAGAGGCAGGATGAGTTTGTTAAGACGTCTTCTGTCTAAAAGGGCCATTGGTTTAGTTGTGGACATCTCATGCAGTAAATATAATACCGCAATCTTATATGGAGTGACCCAGTCCTTAATGCCGAATATGTTTGCATGAACCACTCCGTTTGTCATCATAGGATTGAAATACAAACTTTCGTGCACACTGGCCATTTTTAGGATAATTAAACCTGTCCTCGTGGTTGAGCAAAAATGAAATTGATCCACGCAATTACTTATTTAATAAACATAAACTAAAGGTTTGCGGATTACGTTAAAATGTATTATCTTACATTGTACTATTCATACGGCATTGCGCAACGTCGTTTAAATTCATGTTTTTGGTTTCACTCTATCACGTGTCTAATTCTAAAAATAAAAGAAAGATCTGAATTAAGTTACGATCACATTTCATATCTACAAATACATCGTATCCTTCTTCAAAATACCCTCCAGTTCCGTTTACGTTTCAGACCGCACTACGGAGCGCAGAGAATTCGACCAAAGACTACAGAGACTAACAAGACGCTACAGTGCTATTACTATGAATGTGAAAAGTGGGGCAAAGTGCAACGTACAATCTATTTTCGTACGAAATTGAACTTAAAAACGAAATGTACGATATAATTGTTGTCAGGTTTAATTATTGGTCAGGAATAGGTTGCTTTACTTTGTGTTTAGTAAGCGATTTAAAATATATAGGTGTTTTAGTAGATAGGATTTGGTCTTGCATTACTAAAATAGTTGCCGAGAGTGCAAATATTGCTTCCGAGTGCGGAGACTTTCCTGTAAGGGACTCGACTGCATTTTCGGCCGCATCACAGAGTGTAGATAAATCGACCGTGACTGTAGTCTAGTGCGTGGCGTTAAAAGCACAATTAGTTGCTTACCGACATGCCGTCATTTTAAATAATATTTTAAAAACATAATAAATATGTAAAACGTACATAAGCATAGTTTTGGCTTGGTTTTTGCATACAGCCCTACGATGCGATCATTTTCTTGGCATACGACAGAGGGCGCCAGTGATGATACATATTCAATGATTTTATTAACATTTTCTGTAACTCAGATAATTAATGTATTCATAGGTCTGGTCATAGAGAAGCACAGTTTTAACAATATTTTTTAATGTTTACTACGGGTTAATTCCCCCCCAAAAGGAAAATATATTGCCCTCTTAAATCTAACCATGAACACAATACTTTTAGAATTCTTGAAAGATCTCACAAGAGATTCACCAACAACATTCATCTTTAGCTTCATGAATCACTGTACAACAATAATACCATTATTGCTATTTATTTTATATATACAGGTGTACGCATAAAGATTTACATGTTGAATAATGGTAAGGCCGGTCAAAAAAGTAGTTTTTAATTATGGATTGTAATGCCTTTCAAACAATGACCTGTCTGTGACTCAGGTGACACCCTTATTAATTAATACTCACCTCCTCCGTTGTGAATATCAACTAATGGGTCATGGGCCAGTTCACCCTTTAACAATCACTACAAAAGGACTGGGTGTTCCAGAGCTAAACTATGCAATTATTTTATATATAGTAGAATCCAGTGAGTCACACTCACATACTGATGATGCAGGTAACTTTTCAGGTCACTGGAGTCCAAACCAAATAGCACATATGTAATTAATTATATTAAATAATATCAGAGCCTTATAAGACACCAAGTTATCACGGTAAAATTAACTAAAAAAATATTACTACACAGGGTGTAAATTATATAAAAGTCTACATGTATGGCAAATGAGAAACATTAGTCTATCTGCACGAACTTCCGCTGTAGTACTGAGGGTGAGAGATGATTGGCTGTTTGAAATGCGTCACAGTCGATCCATGGCTGTGATTGGCTATGAGCGTGTCTTTGCCGTTGCATAGCGCTCTCGGTGAGGTTGTAGAGACTGAAAATGAAGAGTTAGCTGAAATACCTGCCGTTCGTCATTAGTAATGGCTTCATGTACAGTCCGGTGAATCCCAGCGGGCTCTTTGAGTTGCTATGAAGGTAAAGTAATTTATTTTTATATTCGATAGGTTTGAAACTTATTCATCTAATAACGGTACATCACGCTAGCACGAATAATGTGCTATCTTGCGTTGATGTGAGTTCATTAACAGTTTTTCCAGCTTAGCGTGCGATGCATGTGTTTGTGTGTCGTCTGCATACTGATGTCACGTTTTTCCATGCCTGTCAAAGTCCAAAATGTGTGTATCAGTCCAGATCTAACAGTTAGTGGTATTCACTGTGATGCAATGATCAGTAATGTTTGTTTGTCTTGAAGAGGTGAGACCCAGCAACAGGACACATCTTGACTGTGCTTTATGCAACACAATGACAATTGGGACTTGATTATACTGCTGGCTTCCTATGAAAATAAAACCCCATGGTAACTGTCTGTTGATTGTCAGCTGTTTAGCTGCTGTCATAAGTCATTTAAAGCACACTAATCTCTCGTTATAGCTTAACCCTCTAATAAGATAGATCCCGGTCAATGGGAGAGCTATTTCAGGGCAGGGCATTGTGAATGACCCAGAAAATTAAGGGAAACAAAACTTTGTGTATTGCCAGAATGGCATAATCTGCCTGAAATTATTATTAAGGACTGTACTGATGTTATGAAATGGGTTTATTTGCATGTTAAAAGTAATTTCTTGGTCACATAAAATACCTACATGACTGTTTGTAAACAGGTTTTCAAAACTGTCCCATTTGCCATTCGTGGATGTACTTACAGAGCAATTCAAGTGTTATGGACGTTTTTTAGTCAAAACTTAAAACATAAATTCTCACAGAATGTATTTATTACCAATATGTTGAACCGTCTGTTATATTTTCCTAAATCCTTGTTGATACAGTTCAGACATTAATATTAGCTTTAATGGGAAATATGAGGAGGGAATATATGTGTTACATGTGTTATGGATGTCCAAGTTTTTGGGAGACAAGATAACAATTCTGTGAATTAAAATGCACAAACAGGAAGCAAACTGACAAGGTCTCTTCATAAAACAATGTAATTATTTTATTAAAATTTTTATATTTTTGAGGTAATAAAATGTTATGGATGTGACATTTTTCTGTTACAAATGTGATGGTTCTTAAAGCAGAACTTATGTGCAGGCAGGGGCCTCGTCCATGTGGGCATCATGCTGTGGTCTGCTGAATGAGGTAATGGGGACCGGGGCCGTAAGAGGGCAGCAGCCTGGTTTTGGAGCAGGTGCGGGTCCGTTTCGTTTCGCTCCTACTGCAGGATATTCCACATACCCCCCAGCTAACTCGAGCAGCACCAGTCTGCTCTGTCAGGCCTGTGGACAAGCCTTCTCTGTCTTTAGAAGGAGGGTACGTACATGTGTGCCGGTCAATAAATTATAATAAAATGTCCATATTTCAGTGAAGTGTTACCAAGGAAACTATTCTGCAGGTGATTATCTAGACACATCTTTGGATTTGATCTTGAGTAAACTTGAGTGTCCTAATTCTGTTAGAGATGAAGGACTAACTTTATTACAACCTTGTCCACTGTCATTTATCCAGCAAGTCATTTCAAAAAAGGGTCATGAACTCTTTCTCTTCTTGTGTCCTAGCACATCTGTTGTGACTGTAAGAAGAGTTTCTGTTCGCTGTGCTCCATACTTCAAGAAAACTTGCGCAGGTGTACAACTTGTCATCTGCTGAAGGGCACTGCATTTCAGCGTCCTCAACTCATGCGTCTGCGTGTTAAAGACTTGCGGCAGTACCTCACGCTTCGTAACATCAACACTGATACCTGCAGGTATATATTGAATAGCCATTAGTAGTTTTAGTGTTAATAACAAATTGGTATTGAAGCAGTATAAGTATTTTTTCACAGGGAGAAGGAGGACCTTGTGGACTTGGTGCTTTGTCACCAAGGGGCAGAGAGTGAGGATGAGCCAGACACGCCCACTCTGCAGTCACGCCCTCTTTATAGCCCACCCCCTTCAATTGAAGAGCCAACTTCCCCACTCTCAGCAATTTTCCCAACACAAGGAGAACCAGTCAGTAGAAGCAACAGTTCAGAGTCCATCAATCAGGTGTGTCCAAATGATTGAATATATTTTTGAAATATCAGCTTAGTGGTACTTTTTTCTGTATGTATGCGAATATGCTGGAATACCTAGATGACAAACTACATTTGCCAAAATATAAAGTATAAAACCTGGGTACACTGTGTAGCAAATGGTATCCGACTTGCCTGTTGCTAATCATTGCATATTGTGTATTGTTTTCTATTTAAAAAATTGTGTTTACCAGTCCACTACTATTACATTTTTACACAGTCCATATACCATCAAGTTTTTAATTACTAATGCAACATGATTCATTTTAAGTAGACGACAATCAAAATGCTGACAAAACTGGTTGCACAGCTTAGATTTGTACTCCCTTTTTATGTGGAACAATTTGTTCCTGATAGGATATTGAAGATTCGACTTCAGTGTCACTCCTTAATCTTGACCAGACAGAACACACACCAGAGGTAAGTCAGGTCACACACTGACAACTGACAGAACAAAAGTTGTATCTTTGGGATACTCCTAAAAAAGGTGTTAGATTTATGTAACAAAATAACAAATCAAGTGGCTTTAACCTAGAATAGGGTTTTTTTTGCAACAAAATTTAGCTTGTCAAAATTGGATAGACTATGGTAATGAAACTCAACTTAAACCAGATGGTTAAGGGTTTTCAAAAGGGTCAGAAAAGTGAAACTAGTTCTGAGAAAACTTATAAGGCAAGGCAACAGTTATGTACATTTCTAATAGCTGATTTTTGTTATAAGTTAACCAAAAGAAGTATCAAAATGTGTACAAATTTGTATGTGAGCTACTCTGTGAAACACAACTAGAATGTGCTTGTGAACCTCTTGTCATCAGGTGAGTCCCCAGACACGGCGACGGGCCCGAGCCTCTCTGTCTGACCTGTCCTGTCTCGATGACGTGGAGCAGTTGACCGTACGGCAGCTGAAGGAGATCCTGGCCAGAAACTTTGTGAGCTTCTCTGGCTGCTGTGAAAAGTGGGAACTGGTGGAGCGAGTCAGAAGGCTTTACAGGGAAAACGAGGAGAATCGCAAATCTAGTAAGTGACAATGAGAACCGCAGTGTCGCCGATCCACCATGTGTAAAACATCACACATCTGCAGTGCTGTGAAACAATAATAAAACTCTTTTTCTCTCTCTTTCCAGTGGAGAACGTGAGCAACCCTATCACTGCAGGTACGAAAACACTAAATTTACAAAAATGTTTCAATATCATAAATATCATCCTGGGCTTAAACAGGAATCAGGCCAATTTGATAAATTCTGTTTTTAGGGTTTAGGTTTGGGTTCAATTTATTTTAAAGAGTCTTTATAATGAAGCTAGCTCAGATACTGTCTAATAGCTGTGCTTTGCTCCTCCCACTTAAGTGGTAGCTTATCCCCCTCCTATCTGCAATGGTGGAATCGGAGGTAAGGCTTGCGATTGGTGGAAATGTTACCTGGTCACACCCACCGATGCACTGCCGTTTGTGATGTCATTGCATATACAACCCCCTCCCTGCATGGCCACTGCCATTAACAGATAGCATGTACTATTACAGAAAGTAAGGTGTGTTTGTTTAGCCAGGGCAATTCATTTTACTGTAAATAATGTGAAAAAAATAGGGATTGGGGAAAAGGTATGTATCTGCTGTTATGTTTTAGCCCCATCCTTCATTTCATCTCTTACCTTCATGAAGTTCTACTTGTATTACTAGGGTTTGTATTAACTGCAAAATACAAGAGTTCTTACATTGTTGTCAGTGTCACAAAAGGTCCTGCCTTTAAAGTTAAAAGTCCAATTTTTCTTTTTACCCCACTGCAGACGGTTGCAAGACCCAGTTATCCAGCGATGACAACCTGTGTCGTATCTGTATGGACGCTGTCATTGACTGTGTGCTCCTGGAGTGCGGTCACATGGTCACCTGCACCAAATGTGGAAAACGCATGAGCGAATGTCCTATATGCAGACAGTATGTCATTAGGGCCGTGCACGTTTTCAAGTCCTAATACTGCTGCGAGAACACTCTTTAGTTCAATAAAAACACTTTATTGGTGACCTGCGTGCAGACTGCTTTGCATTTTGGTCTCCGGGTGGATGTGCCCGTCAAGTGCCCCGTTCCTGATCAGTGAAAATAAGAGACGCTTTCTGCTTAGTTTAGATTTAAATCATGCACAAATGCTTCAATAAAAGCATTCCACAAGCTCTTCAGATATGCAATTGTTCAGCGACACCTCACAGCCTTGACTAGACGTCCCACAGCTTCGAAGACATTCTGCTCACCCGTCCCACGTGAGCATGTGAGGAACGCAAACGAACACAAAATATCAAGAATTACTCAAGTGTGTTCATCCGTCACACATGGACAATACACCATATCTCAGGATGGAAGGAAATGAATGTTCTTGTTGCTCTTTAACTTTCACTTTTGTTGCATCTGTGAAGGCACTTTTGTTTTCTGTTTGTGTTACAATGTTGCTTATGTTGCTTTTATCAGTTGCTGTGACTAACATTGTACCCCCTAATAACTGAATGCTGGTAAACTTTTTTAGTGTCACAATGATGCATTCATTATCCTGCAGATTTGGCATTCTTCTCCCTTATAATCATGTGACCTCCTTGTATTGTCAAAAGTCTAAAGCCATTGGCTGGTTTCTCAGTCTCCGCTGCTCTGTGGGCTCTTTGTGCCAGTGACAACAGTTGGTCAGGCGACTTTGAGCAAGTGTACTGTACGTGACTTGAAAACCAGCCTATAAATCTGTGGATGAAAGTCTGAGAAATAACCGATGACAGAAGTCTAACGTTGGGCCCAAACCAAACACCCCTCACCAGACCCCAACAGAATTTCTGAAAGATTTATTTGTCTTAATGATGAAGCTTGTTACATTTCTTGGGTTGTCAGAAACACAGTTTTGTGGTGTGCAGTAATTTCTATGTGGATTAAAGTAGAATTTTAATCATTATTCCATACAGAGTCCATACATAGGCAGAATGGAGCTGCTTTTAAATGACATTTATTAAATAAATGATGTGTTTTATGTGTCAGTGAAAAATGGATAATAACCTGAAATTATGCACTTATGTAAGAGAAAAGGCGGGATTTAGGTGCCAAATGAGGTGCGTAACTGTGTTTCCAGTGTGCAGTGGTTTCCCAGTGGTGTTGGTGTGTGAATGTGTGCTGATTTGGATTGACCTTTTTGTAGTTCTTGTGTGCACTGAACCTGAAGGACAAAATGAATTTAAATGGAACTTGACCATATACAATTGTTAAAGTTTAAGAACTAAAAAATAATATTTGTAAGTGTCTTGATGCATTATGGCATATTTCCATAACACTAATGCTTTCACTCTTACATCACAGCAATACCAGCCTCTCCTTTCTGTTTCATATCATGTATTTCGTATCACGTATCATATATCCTTGTTTAACATTCTATGCCAGACATATCTGTTTTGTGTATGCCAATTCAGATACATTTATTTTTCTTAACAAAAATAGTTTCTTTTGGTCAGTTACTTTAGAATTAAAAAATAAAATAAAGCATTGTGTTCCCACCCTTGTGGTACTTAAATAAAAGTGCAAATACATAATTGTACTGTTTCATTATTTCCTTGAATAAGAGCAGTAAAGATCCATAAAATCATGAAAATGATTCGTGAAAATTATCTCATGATTTGCTACTTGATAGTCAGATGCCATTGGTATTGATTTGTATTGTTAAAATGTATCTAACTGTGTACACTATAACTATAAATGGCCACTTATCTATAACGTCGATTACATCAAGACAAAAGTGTATGCACTAAAGGTTTTACTGGTTTCTCTTTTTCAAAAGCAAAATGAATCTGAAATAATGCCTTAGGGTAAATCAATTCATTTTTATTACATACAAATATAAATAGCCGAATGTACATTAGAGTGTTTTAGGTGGCAAATAATGCCTTAATTTATAGTGGTACAGGTATGTGGTTCAGATCAAAATGGCTCCCTCTTTCTGAGTCACATTCCTGAGACAAACGTACAATAATACAATATTAAAATCATCTGTCACCACCACAGTCTCCATTTTACAATAATAATAATCACTGTGGAAGAAATAAAGCACATACACGATGGCTTTTATAGACAAATACTGAACTGTCTTTTTTTGGCCTTGTAAAAAAATGCAGAACTACCTGACTGTATTGTACAAAACAACATTACTGAGCTAGTTGGATTACATTACTGTACTTGTGTATGATCTTTTTACAAATGCTTTCTTTAAACGAAGGATAATAAATTCAACAAATATTTTAAGTTAACCATCTAACTCAGCAATTTGTTCAGTTTAACATCTTTAAATAGAGATACTGAAGTACAACACTTGCGCACACACAGGCATAGCTGTGAAATATACTTAGATAGCTGAAGGTTTGCCTGTTACAACTGTGCAACACAACACAGATGGAATATGGCACTGTTTTATAAATAGACCTTGAAAGAACAAACATCACACCTACTGTATATCTGTTCTGAGATTAGAACAGCAAGTAAACCGAGAGCAGTCAAAACCCGTGACTGCAAAACCCTTGATCAGATTAAAGCATTATAATAATAAAGACATAAAACAAACAGCAAAGATATTTTAAAATTCCATTACATAAAAACCAGAGAACAATACAATACATATAACCAGAACTGAAGCAAACATAACCACACAGAAATCTCAATGGATACATCTTTTGTACAAAAACTGTTTGGAGGGTTTTGGATAATGTACAATCATGCTTATTCTCTCATGAATTAAGTGTTCGTAGTATCCAGAGAGTAGGTAATATATATGTATATATATACCCACTGCATTCTCTACTTTCTATCACAACACATATTAAATACAATCTTCCAGCTTCAAAAGTGTATAATCTCCTTTTATAGATTAACAGAATATTGAATAGTTTATCTTCATAATAGCATTATTATGTGCCTTTAAATAAACTACGTTTCCAAATGAGCTGACAAATTGTTGACGCAGTGCTTCTTTTAATACATGTCCATTCAGTCATTTCAACATGTGAACCTGATACATAGTATCATTTTAGATTGGTTGGTTCTGTCCTCCCAGACACTAGAGGGTGCCGTGTAGCGCATTAGCTGAGCTTTTGGAGCAGTTTGTCCTCTTGAAGTTGAAAAGGAACGATGACGGACATCTCAGCGATGAAGCGTTCGCACGCCTGCCGGCTCACCTGCTTGCAGAAGCGCAGGTCAATGCGACAGATGCTCCCGCAGCGTTTGAAGTAGCTCAGTGACTGATCGGTGACCCTGTTACACACTGAGGAGAGAAGAAAGATTTGGAATCAGTGAGCGAAAATGAACCGTTTAAAATCTTTTCCTACCCACTGACATTAAGGCCCATTCACAGCAAGAACGATAATGATAACTAATGATAATGATAAGATAACTATATTAACGTTCACACCAGTAGATTATAACAATATGTTTATTTTAAGTTCACGCATTGCAGTTTCACATTTGAAATGTTCAATCACTTTTAATCGAATGGATTGTGACTGGCAATGTTTTATTGTTTGTCAACTGGGAAAAAAAAAGTTGAAAATTTTGTGGAAAAAAATCCATTTTGACATTTTGTTAAGGTAACCAGTGTGACGCTAACTTATGTCATCTCTGCAGCACCTTATTTCTACAGTTCTTGCTCCTGGTGTGAACTGGCCTTTAGTTTGTCAGTTTAAGAAACAGCATTATTTGAACCCACAAAATTACCAGAGAGGTTGACATCAGTTAGGGAGTCTCTAGTGGTGGTCCCTGCAGCGGTCAGCAGGTTGACAGACTGATCATTTATATGATTGCAGTAACTCAAGTCCAGACGTGAGAGCAGAGGCATATTTTTAATGATGAGACGCAGAGAGCTGTCAGTAATATCCAAACCAGCCAGACGCAGATCAGTGACGTTTCGTAGTTTGCTGCGTGTGTCCAATTGACCTGTTAGAAATGGCGCGTAAAGACTATGATATTGGCATATGCAATGAGTTGAATGTAACTCTAAAGTCATGAAACTTGCATTTACAAATGTATATTACCTGGTCTATTGTCAGTGGGAGGAGACAGTAGGTCTCTCATCTGGGGATCTTTGAGACCCTCAACCCACTGCAGATCTAAAGTCCGCAGCAGAGGACAACTGGAAGTGCAGAGAGCCGAAACAGCCACCCATGAACAGCCTGACAAGAGGAGAATCCTCAGACCTGCAACCAAACACATGCACAGAGGTTTAAAAGTGTCATAACTGTGCGTATGTACAGATGATGTTGATCTAAGTGAATGCGCAAATAAAAAGCAACCTGGTAGTCGGTTGATAAGCCAGCTTAATTGCTTCTTAGAGATGTTGGTCCAGCTGAGGTCCAGAGTCATGGGCTGTCTGCGAATGATCCCGCTCAGCATGAGAGGAGTGATGGACTTGCAACGCTTCAGATCGATTCGGGTCCACAACCTTTTGTCACAGCACCTAAACATCCAATGGTATTACAATTGAACCATAGAAATTGAAGTGAACCACACTGTAAATTCTGTACTTGTGTACAGTCTATGAGACCATAGGTTGTTTCATTTGTCATTTTATGGTTAAAGAAGTTCTCATGAGCAAAAAAGTTTTAAAAATGGCTAAACCGACTGAAATACCAGGGCTAAGTGTTATAATCTATTCTTAAGGTCTAACTCACCAGCGATTCCAGGTCCGGCACACGCGCATGCAAACACAAAGCTCACGATGGCTCAGGTGACTAAAGATAGCCAACCAGGCTTCTCGAGGAGCTGCGTGATTACGCCCATCGGCCAGCGGCAGCCTGTCAGGTGGTGGGCAGATGGGAGGTGGCCGGATCACGTGCCGCTCCATCTGCACACACTTGGGAGGGGAACGAGGCGGTAGCGGCCTGACGGCAGGTGAACTGCGGTTCAAGCCCAGTGGGGTAATCTGTGGTGGGTAGAAGTGCCGCAGCTCCCACGACGTTCCGTTAATTTCTCTCGCTCGCAGGTGCGGCCTCTCCCCTCCTACATCTCCACCTCCCCCTCTTTCCACTCTTTCACCTCCTCCGCCGTTCCCCGTATTTCCGTTTCGTAAGCCTCTCTTTGGTTCCTCGTTCTCGCTGTCCTCCGGTTCACTCTTGAGTGGTTGCTGGTTCTCATTGGCCAGTGAGTGTTCGGTGCGTCGAATCTCCATGTTGAGTTGCTTGCTGAGCTCCGCGCTGAGCTGTCTGTTCGGTGGCTTACGGCGGTGCCGTCTTGCCCGTGCTCGCTGGGGCTTTTCCTGAGTCTCGCTGCTTTCACTACTGGGTCCCGCTCTTGGGGAGCTGCACCGTGACGCGTCACTTTCAAGCGATAAGGAGTGGTTCTTCAGCGCAGGGCTGCTGTCTCGACCTCGTTTGCTGTCTTCCTCCTCTTCTTCCTCGTCGTCCTCCTTGTCTTCATCTTGGTCTTCCTCTTTTCGTAGGTTGCTGTATTCCCTAAGGGATCTGAAAGGTGGATCCCTCTCATCTCGCCTCTCGGGATCCTGCTCTTCATCTTTTCTCACCATACTGTAGTCTTTTTTGAATGAACGGCGAGGTGGTTCTCGCTTCTCCAGCCTCTCTTCCTCCTCATCGGAGTTATCATCCTCCTCTTCTGTTTTCACATGGGAGAGTTTGGGAATCAAAGGCTCCTCAGGCCTCCAGGGTTTCTTGGGCTGGAAATATTCACATTATTTTAGCTGTTGTAGACACTTTATCCAAAGTATTTTAAAGTGAACTATTATTATTATGTGCATTCTTTAGGATTCGAACACAAAACCTTCATGTTATCAGCATCAATTTCTACCAAATGAACTACAGGAAGGTTTGGCATATGTGTATGTTACCTTCTTCTTAGTGCTAGGCTCCTCTTCCTCCTCATCATCATCAAACAACTTCCTCTTCTTCCTCAAAAAGTTAGGAACTTCAGATCGTGGCCTTGGCAGGCCGCTGGGACTCAAGAGCGGGGGCAGACGTGAGGGGAGATCCTCGGTCTTCAGTCTGGGAGTCTCCTCCCTCTCGGTCTTCCTCTTCACACATGCTGATGCTGCAGACGTGGAGGTCTGGTCTCCCTCCTCTCTGCTGTCACGTCCTGATTTCTGTTCCCTCAGCAGGGATCCCGGCAGGTTGGATGCGTACTTAAAGCCTGGGCCCCGTTTTTGCTTGCAGGCCAAAGTGGCACGAAAACACAAAAGATAACTTTATACCTTTTGACTATGACATTAGTTGTCCGACAAGTTTGAAACAGTACAATGTATTACCTTTTAGAATATCGACAACAGATATGTTACCTATGTGTGTGTCAGAGTCTGCTTTAAGTGATATGGACTGATAGCCTGTTGTCAGCGTCCGCAAAAATTATACCACAACAAGTTTGATTTGCATTTATTGTGCATGGAGATCGGGTTTAACAGTTTCCTTACGGCTTTGTCATTCAAACACAGAGAGGCTAGAGAAGTTGTGAGAAAGTAAAACAAAGTTTTTCTTCAAAAAAGATGACTGTCAAAACATTACAGAAATCAGTATGTACAATATGTACAACATATAGTTTTAAGACAGCTATACATATATAACCATATTTTTGTTTTCCAAATACAGTCTACCGCTCCAGCAATGCATCTTTTTTATTTTGAACTTCTATGAAATCACTCTGTTACCCAGCTGTTCCCCAGATACTCACTTTCCCAGTTTTCCCAGCATAGTTGCATTTAGGACATTCCCAGCAGTTAGGAAGCTCATCGTTCACCACTCCAGCGGCATCTTTCACCTGTATGACGAGAGAATGGTTTTATAGCAGAAGCACAGAAGAGCCAGAGAAATCTAAATGTATTTATGTTAACACACTCCCAGTAAATAGTATGTGAATACAACATTCTAGCAGATACTAATTAAAGAGAAACTGAATGGCATTAAATACAGCCACAGCACACCCACCAACACATTTTAACTCTGTCTTGTTCTGTTTTACACATATAAAACAAAAGGAGCATTCACCCGTTTACATTTGTTTCTCTGTCTGTTAAATCCCTGCCAACATCTTATAACGTAATTATGAGATTAGAAGGATCAAAGTTTAATTTCAATTATTAAATTCTCTATGATATTAATCTTTAAAATGTCATTACTCAGCCAGTATTAAAGATATCAGAGTTATATTTTTTTCCAGTATTATATTTTATATATTTATGTAGAGAACAGTAAATCACAAAAAATGACTTCAGATGGGTTTTCACAGGCGGATCACATTTACTTCAGTGTTTGTGAGCAAATATCAAGGTAAAATTCATTTATAGTGACCTTGAGGCAGTTGGGATGGACGATCTCATTGCAGATGGAGCACTCCATGAGCATGGCGTTAAACTTCTCGTCTTCATCATCAAGTGTGTCTTCTTTACCAGCCTCGCCGCACACCACACACACCGCTGTGTGCGGTAACACAGGCTGAGGATGAACACGGATACACGTTAACACTGGTATTTTTTGTAAGATTAAACAAAATTATGATGCTAGGGTTGTTTCCAGCCCTCCTATGAACCTCCAGAAGCCAAGCAGATTTGGAGATCAGATGCAATGATACTTTTAAAATGTTTTGGATCATTTATAAATAAATAAATGACTTAATGCCAGTTCATACACTTGACTACATGCACAGATATTAACCTAATCCGCTTCACTCAGTCTGTCATTCTGTCCTGTGCTTTCGAATGATGTGACCCTTCAGTTCATGAATCTTACCGCTATACACTGTCTCATAATGCAAGACTGCTTCATGCGGCCGGGTCCTCCAAACTTCTTCATGTCCTTACAGAAGTGACACTCTCCACATTCCGTCCGGACACACGCCTCACACTTACGACACCTTGTACGTCTGCGGCGTGCTCCAGAGGAGGTCCGGTTGGACGGAAGCTTAACCGCCGTCGCAGTGGATGAAGAACTGGCTGCTGCTGGAGTTGTCGTGGTTGATGCAGCCATTTTGGATTTTGGCCGGTTGGGTAGCCGTTGCTAATGGAAACAGATGAGGAAGAAAAATTGAATAAAGCAATATTTTAAAAAGATATACTATTTTTCTTTGACTTTTTTAATGCCATGTCAGCCTCTGTTGTATGATATATTCACTATGCTTTAAATATAAAATCTATAAAAATCTTCGTATATGTACGTTTATACCCATTATTCTCTCACCCTTTAGATTTGTTTAGCACCACACTTAATCTCACCATGTACTGTTCTTTCAATGCTGATGCAGCTGAGCTATAACCTATTTAGAGACTTTATTACATTAGCTTGCTGTGATATTTGGACTCTTGCACTTGTTCTCTAATGCAATAATATGCAGCACAAGTAATGGATTCCAGCAAACATCCTCATAACATCTCTGTTGCTGACAGTGGATTTCTTCTGGTAAAATATGAGATAAGGTACCAACAATACAGCAGTATTTTGAAGATGTCGTAAACGAAATAGGTTAGTGCACATGGTGCGGGTTTCAATCCCGCTCGCAAGATTTATTCCTAGTCCAAATCTAATTTCTCTCTACCATCATCATCTGCTTACCGTGTATTTGCATTATGATTATTTTCCTAAATAGTTGTGTGAAACAGATTGGCATTGGTACCAGATGACATATGCATTATAAAAACTGCATTTATTTGTAATTAATGTTGCCACTAGATATTGCTTACCCTTAACATCTCTCATATAAGCATCCATACAATGATTAGTACCACTAAAACCCTCTTCATCTAAGTTTTCTCCATTTCAAATACTGTAAGTAGGGTTGTTATCTCTCCTCTCAGCTCAGATAATGAATACAGTACAACACATGCACAAAACTGCAGTGCAGCACTGGAAGTCTGTCCTTCTGCAGTGTAACCATGGCAACAAAGCAAGTCCTGCTGACTGCTGGAGTAAAGGAAACTGTGGTAGAAATGGTCCCCCTCGAGATTTAATTGACTCGGAAGAGGGATGTTTATGATTTTGTTTAATATGATTAATATCAACATTTATATTTAATATGATATCATTCCGTTAAGGGATTAAATACCAACATTGTGCAGTCTTTTCAGTGTTTAACAGTGTAACACAATGGCCGTAGGTAAAAGTACATAGATCTTAAATGACATGGCATGTCCATTACAGAAACAAACACTGGTGTACATTACTCCAAATTTAGCTTTGCTTCATATGAAATCATTTCCCTTGCACAAAACAACCGTAATGTAAGTATTCCCCTGGCACTCTATATCATCATAACAAATTCAAAGAACATTTCAGACTCTATAGGAGGAATGCACAGAACACAACATTGTTTTTATGTTTTGGAGTGATACATTACAGCTGTGACTTCAGCTCTCCTTGTTTAAGTCAGGAAGCCATTATAAGATATGCATTTCAAAACAAGAGAATGTTGCATCTCTGCCAATATCCTTCAGCGGTCATACGGCCACCTACGTGTAAGGATCCAAACTCTAATATCAACCTTTAAGTAAAGACTGTTTGGACAACGAAGCCAACAGCAGTTAATTCAGAAGTTCTTCAGTTATTCTTCCATGTCCTGCAACATGTAGATGGACAATACATACTTGTGGTGCAATATGTGTCATCTGAATAAACAAGGTACTATACCTACAACCTGAACATCTGACTTTAAGTGAACCAGCAAACTTCTTGTTATCAGCCCTGAGCTTTGACCACATCACTGCACCATCTTATCGGCAGGTGATGGATTGTTGGAGTACCAGGAAGTCTCAGACATCATTCATTAACACAAAAAAGAACGTGGGGGTCGTCCGGTCTTACAAATACCTGGGAGCCCAAGAAAATAGCTGATTATACAAACAAAAAGCATGAAGAAGACTCTACCAATCCTGCATGAAGGTCATGATAAAACTTAATCAACCACAATATTCAACATTTTACAATATTTCAACTACTGACCAATAGGGACCTTTTCCACCACAAGAGAATTTTCTTCCTTTGCTGGGCGGCAACACCCTGGGAAATGTTGACAACTGCAGTCTCAGAACCAGTTTTTTCACTATCCAAGATACACACTCATTAAATAAATGTTATTCTCCTTTTGATGAGTTTAAGCAAACACACTCTTCTCCAAATACATCCACAAATGATCTTGTGTACACACCAATGAAAGCACAATTACAATCTGATGTATAAAAGTGGGTGTGAATATGTTTACTCAAGGGCATCAGAGAGAGCTGATGTCTGATTCCTGGCACTTTTATATGGCTGTGTCATATGTCATAAGACTCTGGGGCAGTGGAAGTCAAAGGACCCAATGTGTACTTGAATCATAATGTCTCGATTCAACCGGTAATCTAGCAGAAGAGTAAAAACACGCCTCTGCACAATAGTGATGAGCCAACGAGTTAATGACAACATGTTGAACTTTAGGTGCTCTGTGTGGGAAATGAATAATAATATGTGTAGACTCCTTAAGCTTGATGTAATTCAGTGTAATTAGCAGATGAAACTTGACGCATACCCTAAGTCAATGTATTCATTTTTTTTTCGATTGGTAAGTGACTTGCAGACTCACCAATGCAAAACTTACAAAGTGGCACCCCTTAAGAGCAGCTGGGCCCTTCCATTGTTCCCCCCATACTTTGCTTTCCCCCTCCCCCAGTCTTCAACAGCTTTAAAAACTGCTTTTGTGATAAAATCAGCAATACATCACCACAGGGATTAAGAAATTTTAATATGCATACATTATTTGTGTTATGGTAAAGGCATGCGGTTCTTATTTGACCGTGGCTTCCACCTTGTACATGTGTACTCAACACAGCCCACCATGTGTACAGTTATTTCCTTCTAGCATCTGTTTATAATTTAATCTCATGTTATCCGATTTACAGCAGTCTGTCATTAAAAGATTGACAATAAATTAAATGAACAAAACCTATATTAATCTCTACCACTAATCTCTGAAATGGTTGCAAATGAAAACCTACTCTTAGTTCAGAACTGAAAGTAACAAGCCCAATTTAAAGCTGTATTTCTTTAGATTAGATTGTATTCGCTACAGATTATATTTGAGTAGCAGTGGATTATGGGAAGATAATTTAAGGGCAACACGTTAAGTCAAGGAAACTTTAACTGATACCGCTTTAAGGTTTAAAAGCGTGAGAATATCTTTCTCCAAAAGTCAAAACCATACATTTTAGTTGTTTAAATACTGCTAAGAATCATAAACAAAAACACATGCAAAAAAACCCAAATGAATAAAAAAAGATTAAAACCTGGTTTAGTAAACATAAAGGTAAAGAAATGAAAAAAACAACAACATTGTTTTCCTTGAACTAACACCAAGCCTTTCTGAAGAAGTCATACATGACTCAAAGACCACAACCAAAAACTGAAACTCATTGCACACAAACAATAAAACAGAAGCTTATATTTTCTTTCCTCTTGGATGGAAATCTCTCCTTTCTTATCCATCAAACTACCACAATAATCTGAGAGTAAAACAATATAGGGAAATGATAAAAGGCATTGGGGAAGACACGTGCCGACATTTTCCAGTCTTGTTTGAGAGTCATGCTGGTACGAGGAAGGGAACCTGAGAAGGCACTTAATTGTTTGTGTAAGCTTGTGTGTGGTGAGAGAGAGAGAGAGAGCGCGCTGACCTGTTCGGCTGTGTCCGAGTCGTAATCCTCATCGTCCGCGCTCAGTGACATGGCCATGGCTGTTTGATCTCATAGCCAGCCAGACAAACAAAACATACACATGGCTAACCCCCCGAATATTTCTATTTCTCTTCTTCCAACCTTCCCCAATGTCTTGCTCTATATCTCTCCCCCTTTCTTTTCCTGTCTGGAAGAGGCAGCTGCACAGGCACACACCAGCCTGCTATCTCATGCATATGCACCAGAAAAGAAGATGGGGGAGAGGGGGGCCTTAGCTCAGCCAATCAGAGACCACCTGGCGTCCAGTTACAGGCTTGCCTACAAAGAGCTCACATTGTACTGTGGGTCTGGGTGGGAGATGGAGGGGGAAGGGTAGTACTGCTGCACACAAAGGACTACTGACATTACAAGGGGAAGCTTGGGCATGTGAGAGCAAGGTCTTGCTCTGTGAGCGATTCAGAGGGTCTGCTTTTTTGTCTTCCTCAGATACAGGAAGTCATCAGTTAATCTGGGTTTGACTGATTCGGTCTACTGCATTGCATGCAGGTCTCAATAACAGTGTTTGTAGGCCAAGGAGGGGGATCTGTCTTTAATGTTGACAAGATAATTTCTTAAGAAGTGGCTTTTGATGAGATCAGAAAGGTATACATTTTAGGTATACATAGCAAATACATAGCAAATTTAAGTATAGTAATTTTATACGTGAGTGGATGTTGTCTTCACTAAAACGCAACAATTGAATGAATTTAATTTGTTTTGTTCTAAATTATGTTTATCAACTTAATCATGCTGTTTAATGGTAATATAAACACTTAACATAAAACATAAACACTTAATATAAACTGAAGCTCTTCTTCATGTCTGTTTTAGTTCACAGAGGCTTTAGATATGCAATGCAGTCTATTGTCAGTGTTGACATCATGTCATCAGTTTATATTAATTCCTTTGTCAACCCAAAATAAACTACACAAAAACAGTCATATAAAATGAACATAACATAACGAAAGTAATTTGTCAAATCTTCCCTAAAAATGTTCAATCATTTAGTAGAGATTGTTTCGAAAAACAGAATTAAGAAATGTGCATCTATGATCATTTCCTCTTTTCAAGGAGTAAAAATTTGAGGTTCACCTGCACGATTTAAAATCATTAATATAGGTAAAGTCCAAGAGAACTGAGACAGAAGATTAAAGAGCTGAATAGATAAGGTAAGATAACAAAAAATCAGTAATTAGTTGAATGTTGTAATTAGGGAAATAATAAAACATTTGCAAAGACAGATACACATACTGCCCATACATACAGTGAGTAGGATGGTAAGCAAGGCAGTTTTTTGTGTCTGAAATGTAATCATTTTAGCTCATTTTTATTAAGGGTGCTAGTAATTATACAGTTGACCGGATATTTATAACTACAGTTATATTGGTTATTTAACTCATACAATATAAACCCATCAATGGTTTGACCTGTGGTTCCTATGGTCTGTATTATTGCAAATATTACGGTCATGGTTACTAAGCAAAAACTATTGTGCTTTTTAATACTGCTACATTAACAGATAAAACACAGTTTTAGTTTTTACGCATAACAGCATTGTGTTGAAATATTCACGTGGGTCAAACTTCCTTATCATAAAAAACAGCACAGAGCAGATATTGAGAGATTACCTCAGTCATTCATCCACAGATCTATGATAACACTTCAATCCTTGCACCTGTTAAAAACAAACAACATACAGTAGTGTTAGTATTGTTAGTAAATAGCCATTAAAAGCTGACATCTGAAGGTGTATAAGCTTCCTGAGACAATAAACTGTCAATGTCTGGATTATATAGGTAATGAATTAAGCTTTAAATAAAAGTAAATACGTGCGTCGATGGTATACACGCACTTTCTGTAACGTCATTATTAAAAGCTAAACATCAACAGAAAGTCACTATGATTTAAGTCCCTCCCAACTGATTAAAATGGTGTGGGACTACAAATCCCATAAAGCTTCAGCTGTGCAGCGAATTGCAGCGGTGCATTATGGGTAGCCTGATCTGTAGTTTTTCATGGACGAGAAGAGTAACTGGACCGCGACCTGAGTTAAGTTAGTAATTTTACAATCTGAGCATGTCACATCGGGTTGAAGGGATCCGGCGAACGTACAGAGGGTAATAACAAGCAGAAAGACGACCTCAGGTTAAAACATATTTTACCGAACTTTCCAGCTATCGTCGAAACGAGCGCGATGAGTTTGAACGAGCACTCGCTTCAAGCTCTGTCATGGAGAAAACTTTACTTGAGTCGAGCTAAACTCAAAGCCACCAGCCGAACTTCTGCTCTGCTCTCCGGCTTCGCTATGGTGAGTTTACAACTTGTTATTTTTTTCTTTAAACGATAAACTTACATTGCTCGGAAGCCTGTCGAGTTTGCGGCGTTGTAACTGCGCTCGTAACATGACGCATGAAATGTCAATTACTTTGATGCGCAAACGACACCTGTCATGCATGAAGTCCGATCATTGTGTCATTCAGCGCAGCGTTTCCAAACACTCTTTATGGGGGTACATCAAGACTGCACATTTTGGGTGTTTCTTTTATCTGACAGACCCATTTTAGGTCTGGATATATGAGCCAAAGGTTTTACTGACGAGGTGTTGAGTTAAATCAGATGTGTTTGAGAGACAGAAACAGAAGCCTGAATCATTGAGACCATCGCTTTAAAGATTCAGGAGACATAAGAGCATTTCCATGCAAATGCCACCCTTAGTATGAAACAATAAAGTTTTTACCAAAGGTTTTTACCATACTGATAGGTCAGAGGTCAATATTGGGTGGTCACCCATGTTAGGTCTGTTCTAAAGTTTTCAGGGGGTATTTATGTTTAAAGCATGATTTTTCATATTCAGGTGCTGTATTCAGAATTGTCTTCATTCTTTACAGTCCATGGTGTTTCGATAAAAGTTACAATTTACTAAACCTAACCTTAATGTTACTACAAGTAAAAATTATACCATACTAACCAAAATGTTCTATTGTCTTACTACAAAATTATGGTAATACAAATGGATATCAATCCGCTAAAAACCATGGTTGCCACACTTTCACCATTAATACAACAATGGTCCATTTTCCCAAGGGTAAACTTTGATCATAACTTCTGTTGTTATCTAAATAAAATAAATAATGCAAATATAAACAAAACTGTGGTTATAGTGGAAGTTTGTAAGGGCCTCAGTATCATCACTGTGGCAGGTTTCCGTTAAAGATCTCATACATGATGTTACAACCATCATTTCAACAGGAAACATGTTTCCTTTGACAGTGTTACATTATTTAGTAAAAACATTCACTGTGAAAACACTGAAATATTTACACATCAAGATTTATTATTACTTGTAAGATGAGTCCAGAACTGCTTTTTTTTATTAGTTACTGTTTTTTAGGAGTCATTTTTTTAGGATTACACTGTATTAATACAGTGTGTTTTAAATAGAGTTTGAGATTGTCCTGAATGTTTAGAGTTTTTACTATTGAGTTACTATTGAAACTTTACTGGAAACATTTTTTTCAGCCGTGGATTGTTCTGTGGTTAACGTGATACAGAAGAAGCAGAAGGGACTTTTTGTAGTCACAGGAAATATGTCTGGAAGGAGGAAACTGCATTTCATAAACTTCTTTTATGTTTGAGCTGAACACACAGTTTAGTTGCAGTCTGACTGTGACGCTGTTATTGTCAACTTTTGACTCCCAATCTCATTTTCATATCTTTACCGCAACATAACTTGCTCGTCTGCTTTCAGCCCCGTTTACAGAGCAAAAGTAATCTCTGACCTTTTTAACATGAGCTAACAATTTGTTTACTGAACAACCGAAAGAAAATTGTCCATCGTCTTGTTGGGTGTGTGTTGTGTTTGTTACATGATTAATGACACTGGACCACAATTTTGATTTTCATAAGGACCAACTATTAGATATGTTAAGTTTTGAGTGTTTAATTGTGATTTTATGTCATTATGGCCTTTCTGCTCCTAAGAACTGCTGATGTGTTTTTAGGTGGCGATGGTTGAAGTCCAGTTGGAGGAAGATCACGAATATCCTCCTGGCTTACTGATCGCCTTTAGCGCCTGCACAACCGTTCTGGTTGCCGTCCATCTCTTTGCTCTGATGATCAGCACGTGCATCCTGCCCAACTTGGAAGCTGTGAGCAACATCCACAATCTCAACTCCATCAAAGAGTCGCCACACGAGCGGATGCACTGCCACATCGAGCTGGCCTGGGCTTTCTCCACCGTCATCGGTACCCTTCTCTTTCTGGCAGAGGTGGTCCTTCTCTGCTGGGTAAAGTTTTTGCCTCTGAAGAATAAAAAGCCGATTCCTAATGGGAATGTAACGGGTAAACCTCAAGGTATAAGCCCGGGGGAATCCGCAGCGATCGCCTCTACCTCCATCATGGTACCCTTCGGCCTGGTATTTATTGTTTTTGCTGTGCATTTCTACCGTTCTTTGGTGAGCCACAAAACGGACCAGCAGTTTAAGGAGCTGGAGGCTTTGTCCAACATCACACGCCTGCAGAACCAGCTGGATCACAGGGGAGAGTCTTCCAACATGCAGACCTCCTCAGCACATTTTATTGCCTAGTGAAAGCACTTTAAATGAGCCAAATACTTCACAATTATAAGGAATGTAATTGCCAGTAAATGGACACTAGATGGTGCAAATCTAAGATTTTATAATATTACAGTGTCATTTGGTTACAATGTGATTTTTTTTTTATGTGTTTCAGTACATCAAGTATTGTGATACATAACATTTTAGGGTGTTTATTATTTAACTGCATCAGTACCTTAATATGATGCTTATATTTTATATTTGCAACCCAAAATGAGAGAGAAAATATTAAGGATCTAAAAACTTAAAAGCAATTCAAATAAACTTTTGGTTTAGTCTTTACACGTTTGTTCAAGTAAGAATTAAACGCAAGACTGTTTTTTTAAAATAATAGAATCTTCACAAATGAAACCAAATATTGCAAGTGGCATCATTTTCATTATGTGTTCAGGTCATATAAAATGCTGTTTAAGACATTAAGACCAAAATAATGCTTTTAAGAGAGCATTATTTTGCTTATGGCAAAACATCTTACTGAATTTTCAAAAAAAAAAAAAAAAGTGCATGCTGAGTGTGTAAATATAAAATGTGTATTGAATAATTTGAAAGAAATTTTATAGAGGTTCTTTTGGTACCTGTTTAGAATTTTGTTAGATAAAAAATTACACTGGTGTAATGTGTTTACATGGTTTGTCATGTTTGAGTTTTTGGACACCTACTGTAAATGTGATGGAGGATACATTTTGAACCTGTTTGGTATCCTTAAAGTGAATACTTAAGCAACATGTGACTTTGCATTATGCAACAAAATTATAAATCAATAGATATATTGTTCAAAATAAAAACAAGATCTATTGAAAATATAGTTGTCAAAGAACGTGCCAGAACTATGTAAACGTACATTACCACTTACTTTAAAATCTATGCATAAAATCTATGCAGAAAATGTATAGATATAATAGATTTTAATCTATAGTGATTTTTTTTGATACTACAGTATCATGTTTGAAATGAATCAGTATCAGTACACTTCCTCCTGTGTATATAATGTTTTGCTATTACAAAATACATAATATGCATTGTTTTGTGCTTTACCATTTTCACTAAATGAAAATTCATAATCCAACTTCTCGATGGTCAAGAGAATTGGCTCAGTCAAAGGCTATACATAAACATAAACTCAACAATGGCTAAATGTATACTATTCACAATTTTCAGAAACTGGAAAGACTTTACTGGTTTGCCAAACACTTGTCATGTGATTCTGAGTTTCAGTTTTACTAGTGCAGATCTTTGCTAATGGCAATCTCACAAGAATGCTTCAATACATATTTTTATCATACAAACCTAAGGTTTGATTTATTTGTATAAACTGCTAATCTCTATTTTAAATGTCCTGTTTTATTGAGGGCAAATAAGGAATTATTTTCATATATACATCAGGTTTGACAAAAAAATAACTTCATTATTCATTTCTTTAAGGCAAAACATGGTGAAGTACGTCAGGTCAAGAAAAGGAATAAAAAAAAATTCCTGTGTGATGTGACTATGTGATGATTGAGACTTATCTGGAGTACAGTATGGTATATTAAATGTTATTATTATAAATGGACATCGTTTCAGTTTTCCATTGTTCTTCTGTTTTGGGGTTTCTTCAAATTATAATTAGCAAAAGTTTTAAAGGCAATTTTGTATCCCTAAACACATTTGAGAAACTTTTCTATAACACAAGCTAGATATCCATTCATCCACTAGGAGGTCTGTAGATCGTCATCAATTTGACTAAACCTAAAGCAGATGGTCAGTTTAAATGGAGTCATGCGCCCCCTTGGGGAAGAATGCTTTTTCTTACAGCACAGTTATGAAAGAAACCAGTTACGAAAGAGTTTGACATCATGTATTTTGGTAGTGAATATAACCATGACATTAAAATCTTATGTTTAATAAACATTAAACCAAATGCATTAACGTTATATTGTTTAGAAGAGCGCATGGGATCTAAAGTCTCATCTAAAACTTGATGCAGCGAAACTGTTGCAATTACATTAACCTAATTATGACAAACTTTATATTAATGGAAAGGTGTAATACTCAATAATTAATATTTGAGCAATTTTATGTGTTTAAAAAATATATAAAATTTGGAAAATTATAGTTCAGTGCATTTTCATGTGTATGATTAATATGTGCAGTGAAAGGTTAAAAAGATTAATGATCATGAATGATTGGAAACGAACAGGAAGCATTAAACTATATTGTAAACTCTTTGAACTTTTACTTTACACTGTGAAATAAAATTTTACAATAAAAATTATTTTTAATTACAATTAAAAGTTGGATTTATTTCTATTTCTAATGTGTGAAATACAATACAATAATACAATACAATCTTTATTTTCATACATTCTCATACAACTGCAGATATAGCGAGACCAATATAAACGTTTCGACTCTAAATATAAATATAAAATAATCTAATACTCATATTGTATCAGCAGATGGCAGTGTTGTTCAGGTTCATGTGGGGCAAGACCCTTAAACTACCTCAGGGCCACATATGATGAAATCAGAATACATATTAACAGCTGTAACCTGTCTGTTAATATGTTTAGTAAATAATAATGAAAAATAAGTTATACTATTAAGCAAACTGTTTGTTCCGAAGTCTTTAACATTACTTGCATATAAAACTATAAGAAGTTTTGAGATATAACTTGATTTGTATCTTATCTGCAGGTGAATATGGGTTCATGAGAGCATCATTGTTGTTGTTCAGTTGCGTATAGACCCAAAAAAGATGCACAGAGTGATCAGTGATACAGTTAACTTAAGCGTGACTGTGTTGGTATGCTGCTTTGCTTTCTCAGACCTCCATAGAGGATCATATCTCTCTCTCTCTCTCTCTCTCTCTCTCTCTCTCTCTCTCTCTCTCTCTCTCTCTCTCTCTCTCTTTCCCACTTCCCGTCACTTTGTAGCTTTGATGGGGTGCCATGTATCTCTCACACTGGAGGTCTTTTCATTTGGAGCACCTGTCAGGAGGAAATGGGGATGGCGGTTTGTTGTTGCAGGCAGGGAATTCACAGCAATGGCCAGATGAGGCAAAAGTGTGTGTCTGTTTGTGTATGTGGTAAGAGCTGGAGAGGTGAGAAGCAGAGGGTCATTTTTAGACTGATGGTGCTGTGTCAATTTTTGGACACATTTGGACACAGTTTTACGTGTCTGCATTCAGATTGAATCTCTCTGTTAGCTTGACCAACATGTTTCACCTTTTTTGTAGACCACACACACTCACTTGACTCATTCAACCTGTGTATACACAAATGTGTGAAAACAACATTTGCAGGGGGAGGCTATTGTGTTTTGGAAAGTAGCAAGCTGTCTACCGAAGACAGAATTTTAAGGTATCATAGAGACTGTTCTTATAAAAGATAGACATCTTAGTTATGCATTGCACATATCTTTCACAAAGATGGCAATCCCAGAGTGGATTTCAAGAAATTCAGTTAATAAATAAGTGCAAGATGGTGGATAAACCAAGTTTGTTAACCAATGTTAATCATAAATAATCATATATTATATTAAATGAATAATTTATCAATTAAAAAATGTAGTGTAATATAAAATGTATTATTTAGTCAATATTTGTGCTTATTAAACTATTGTGGCTTTAGTATCATGTCCCCCATGTGAAGCTTGCAGCATATTAAGGGCATTCAGATCCAGCTGATTTCATATTTGATGTTCCATTCGGATGTTCACTGCCTTTATGGACAGTATGTGATAAAGCATCACACTTTGCTTTTAAATAGATTATAAAAAAGCAGAAGAATAAAATAGCACAAATTGTGTTTGTCTGAACACCTGTACATGAGCGTGTGTTGGAGAGCGTTAGGCCGGATCTGGATGTAGGGACGACTCATCCTTCCTCCTGGAGCTACAAAGAGGTCGTTTAGGTGCCCGTGAGAGGATGGCATTGTGTGGGCTGACCATCCCTGGCTGCCCGTTTAAGAGCTAAATGATTCTGCTGTCACTGCCAGTCCAGCTGGATGCTTGTACACACACACATACACACACACTCATATAAGGGCACTAAATCCTCCCGCCAAAATCAACGTCGGATGTAGGCGCATCTTCCAGTGGTAGAGAAGAGAGAGATACCATGGATATTCCCATTATTCTCCTTTTCAACCTGTTTGGTTCGTCAGTAAATAGAAATATCACATTGTAATTTTTTCTTCACTTTTACAGTGTGTCATTCCAAGAGTTTTATTTCTTGTGTGTTTGTTTCTTGTGCCATTCAGGGAACAACTTTGGTCGCCATTTGGTTTCATTTTAAATACAAGGAGAACAACCTGAGGGTGACTAAATGATGACAAACTCTTAATTTGTGTGTGATTAATCCTGTAAATTTATGGGTCAAAATGTGCAAAAGTGCAATGAGTTCCTTACTTGCATCATTACAGTAAATGGTTAGATACTGACCTAGTTGTAGTATCCTGGGGAAACAGTATGTTTAATCTATTAAGAAACACAATGTGAGGGGAAGACCTGCGTGTTCACAGGGCCTCAGAGACTCACACACAAAGACACGTTTTCAAACATCATTCATAAAGGCTGATTTGTTTTTATTGTATGATGTATACACTGTAAATGGGTGTGTGTGTGTGCGATTGTTACCGTAAGGATTTATGTGCAATTGTTACTGTAAGGATTTATTGTTTACTTTTTTCTACTTATTCGTGTACTATATTTTTGCTTCACTGTAAATAGGCAATTAAAGCATTATGCATGTGACATTTTCTTTTTTTAATATTTTAAGAAATATCAGCCTATGCACAAGTTATGCATCTACTTTTAAAAATGGAAATATAAATGTGACAAAAAAGAACACACATTTCAGAGGCAATCATACCCAACAAATAGAGAAGATATGACTCTTCAAAGAACATAAAAAAGTTATTAAAAAGTTATATTAATTTTCATGGGCACATTTATAAGGAATTATTAATGTGACAATTCTAAAAACAACACTTTACCTGACTATGAAAAATCATTCTTTAAACATGAACATTTACATTTATATTTAGGCATTTAGCTGACGCCTTTATCCAAAGCGACTTACAAATATTGAAGAATATTGAAGAAAACATGAAGAAAATATTGAAACATGAAGAAATCATTATCTTTACATGGATATTTAACCAACCAAATATTGACATTTGAGCTATCAGTATAGCTTTGATGTTAAGCTGACAAAATATTTTAATGGTGAGGTTTATTTTAAGCGAAACAATATTGGTCACAAGAGACTGCAAAAATCACATTACTGTTGTTGGAACATTTTTTAAAATAAAATTCAATGAAAACATATTTAGTCTGCTTTTGTAAGCATTAGAATTGAGGGGCCATTTCAGTCTTTGTTTGATCTGAATTCACACATAGACCGGTTTGGTCATCTCTAGGTGTGGTCAGAGGGAGTTGTAAAGAATATACGCATTCAACAACCCAACTTTACTTTGGTTTTCACATTGTGTAACAGGTCCATCGACATCAGTTGTATGTGTGTATTGGCCGTCTCCCATTATAATGGATATCACTATTTCAAATCACAGTTTTAATTGGTAGGTTTGCTGGCCAGTCAAAATAAGATCCTAGAGAGAAGAAATGCATTCTCACCCTGAGAAAGCTCAGAAAGCAGGTTTGACCCCTTAGACTTGCCATACAAGAATCAGACAGTAAACAGATTCTGTGCAGCTGGAGCCAAATATGAATTCATGAATGAATGATTTCAGACACCTGTGTAAAGAAAGAGAGAGAGTCTGTGTGTGTGTGTCTGTCAATGTAGCTTGTTATAGTCATCTCCTAAAAAAGGCTAAAACACACCCAATAGTACATGACCACACAAGAAACATAGAAAACTACCCACACCCCACACAAAAATTACTCAGTTAAAACAGTGATACAAAACATATTTAGAGAATCTCAAAAAAAGGATTTTATAGATTATGTAAGTATATAAGTTATATAAGTTACCAGAACATTTCTACATAAGCAATATAAAATTGTTGAAAACTGTCAAATGTCAAACCTCAAATCTTTACGAAGGCCATAAATTCTTAAAAGAAAACCACATACATACAAAACAAATATGGAGATCTTTGTTTACCAGATATGCCACATTATTCTACACTCTTTTCTTCAAAATCACATTTTGTTATTTGAACTCTTATTAAACATATTTATCATAATCTTAATTAAAAAGTGAAAAAGAGATGGTGTAAGTAAAAAGTGGGTGCAAGGTTTTGTTTACCGCACATAAAAAAAGAGTCGTGAAATTACATATGCTGAAACAAATATGACAACAAAGGAATAATAAACTACAGGATAAAGAGACCAAAAAATTCTCTTTTGACAGAACACAAATATTAAACCCACAATATAAAAAAGACTGATAAAAGATGAGATGCATATTGCAGGTTCATAGGTTAAGTTCAGACATTTTTAAACCTGATGCCAAATATCACGAATAATTCATCTGTGAGAAACCACTAAAAGAAAAAATAGATATTCTGTATTAATTTCCCATGTAGACATAACACTTATGTCTGTTGTGTAACACTTGGGAGCTTTTTTCTGTCACACAGTAACTGAAAATCCTAGAAGTCTTTTGTGTGTTTTTCTTTGCAAGTCTTTTGATGCTCTTGCCTGTCAGTGTGTGTCTTTCAACGAATCTCTGCTCAGTATGGCCTCATGTGTTTTGATAAGAGCCTTTATTGTCGAGTCTAGCGTAGGCTGGATGAATTGAGTTATTAACTTCACTCTCACGGTATCTGTCTTTCTGTCTGCGTGTGTTTGCAGTGAGAACAATTGAAGTCTGCCTGCCTTTAAAAGTGGAAGAGAACTTGATATGACAGCTGGATTAGGCTTGACAGCAGTGATGAGAACACAGCCGAATAACCAAATCACACACATACTGTACCCATATAAACATGACACAAATACACAAATATATTTATTTGTTTATTTCTCAATTACTTTAATATTGCACTAATTTTGAAAATGTGATATAAAAATATCTTTCAATTTTTTATTTTTTTTATTAATATCTCACCCTCTCTCTCTCCCGCTCTCTTTCTCTCTGTGAGGGTGTGTGAAAGCACATTTTATGAAAGATTAAATAACTTAAATTTTTATCTTATGTTTGTCTGAGCATGTCATGAACGTACAGAGAACATATTGAATAATGACATCAGATTGCAGTGTAACACATAATTTACAGGACTGAAAATTATGGATAGATGAAGTGAATTTAATCTCAAATATGCAAAAATGTCTGGACAGTCATTCAGAGGGAATTTGTAGGCACATACACAGATTTCCCAAGTGACTGTAAAACCAGTGAGAAAACACACCTGTCAAGAAATAGCGGACTGTTATTTACGGTAGTAATGATGACAGAGGCTTTGCATTTGTGCTCTTTATTATGAAGGTTAACAGCTGGGAAACACACAAGCACATATATCATAATCTATTTTCTCTGGAATGCTGTTAATGGTTTATAAAAGCCCTGGATACACACGCTAACATTTCAGTGCCTCAGCACCTGCTGCAGATTTCAGAGGGAAGCGATAACTTTATTCTTATTGTGGTTTGTGCATTTGTGTATCTGACCAAACGTTCAATCTGATGTCTCTGTACAATGACCCTGAAGTCTATGTGTTTTTATGGACTATACTATGGGAATGATAATGATTAATTGTAAGTTTGCATGCAGTGTTCAACTGAAGGACACTAACATGACACTTGTTTCCCGCTGGACCTAATTAATGAGATAAAAGCAGGGTCGGGTGGTGGAGGGATGCCAAAAGGATTGTTGAGGGAGTGAGAAAACGTGCGTCGTGATTGGCAGGATAAAATGAGCAGGCTCCAAATAAGTTCATGTCTGATTTAGTTACTGCAAATAACTTCATTTAAGGTGGTACTTTTGTTAGTCTTCATTAGATGTATGCCACGTTGTACCCAAGCCGTGATACACTCCTTGCATTGTAAAAAAAAAAGAAATCTCTCCAACCCAACATTTTCAAGTGACTTGTTTCTTTTCATTTTTCATTTGGCACAACTATCAATTTTTAATTGTGGCAACAATCTGTTCCTTAAATTTACAGAACTTTAACAGACAATTGAAAAATGTAGATTGCACTAGAGGTCAAAACGTGTTGAGTTGGAGATTTTTTTTTCACATTTTTTTTACAATCTGTTCTGTGATGCACCATGCAATTTTATAATTTCTCATAAATTATTAATTTTCATCAATGGTACTTTCTGATATGTCCTCTTCACAGCATGTTTTCATTAGGTTTTATTTATGTATTTGGCAGATGCTGCATATCGAACCCATGACTTACATGAACACTCTTCACAAATTACCCAATGAGAATACTATAATGCTTTTAAGAGATTTTTTTAAATGGCAAATTGCAATTCACGTTAAATAAGTGAGCATCAGAATATTAACAGATTTTTAATCAAACTTGTAAATCCAAAGTTTTAGATTTAAAAAATGGTTGTATGAGATCAATATCACCTGTGTAAATCCACATTACAACTGTAACAATTGCAATAAATTGTCACAAACTATGAATGTTTGTGAAATAGCTGCTTAGCATTTTCTGGCCACGGATTTTTAGGGTTTATGTTTTCTTAGATGACATCATTGGTCTGGTTTATCAAGCTAATGAGATTACCTCATAATATCTCTCTCCCAGACAGCGTGTCTGCCAAAAACAATCTGCCCATATTTATCATGGGAACTCTGTATGTGACAAGGGTTATCACCAAGTGCTCAAGTTCACAGTCAAACTCACTCTGTGTTTTTTCACACTTGTTTGGTCTCACTTGAACCCCCCGACCCCTTTGATCTTCAAGTGACTGGGTCCTGTTGGTCATGTTGGTTAAGTGGGTGCCTTTAGATGGATGTAACATCCTTTGCCCATTTTCATTAAAAAAATGCCCCATTTGCCCTGCAAGAACAAAGTATATACTCAGCAGATGATGTCCATCCTGTTTCATTCTCATAGAATCACTGGGCCTCACATTGTCACTGTTTATTAGTCACCATTAAACTGTGTGAGAATCAGTCTTGCAAGACTGGTCTTTAATGGTTGGCCTTCCCCACCCACATGACCGGTTTCTCTTTATATCAGGTCAGATATTCGAGCTGGTTCTTTACAACATAAAGATGCAACCTGGTTACTTGTTGCACTTCTAGTTTGTGCATCTCAATGAACCAAAACTAAACCTTTCAATGCATATATACAATGATATCAATGTTAACTTCTTCATGTGCACAATCATGTGTAATGATGCTAAGACGACGTTGTATTCAAGAAACATATTTAATACAGTTGCAGTAGTTAGTTACAGAAATTTCAAAAATATAACATGTCATTTCATGTATATATTTATATATTTATGTACCCCTCCCTCCCCCGTTCACTCCCTGTCTCCTCTTCCTTTTTTCCTGGAGACATTTGTCAGGAGCCATCTGTCTGTCTGCTCACCCCCCACCCCCTAACCCTGTCTGCTCTTTTAACTCTTATCAAACAGCATCACCTTTGCACTGGTAAACACACACACACATACACATTTCGAAAATATCTTCAAAAAACACACACATTCACACAAATTTTGATAACAAAAATTATAATTTTATCTTCTCTTAACAAGTGCTACAGATACTGAACACATTGCAAATTAGCAGGAAAACTGTATGAAAATACTGTACAATTTGCATCTCTAAACCAGTGTATAATAGGCTTCGACAAAATCACACGCTCTCACAGCAGCACAAGCAAGTTCATCCTCAGTGCAGCATCATTGTGGTTCAAATAAAGTTTGGAAGTTACACAAAATTCACCTCCTTGTTTGCTTGGATGGCTCTGTGCGTGCGTGTTTTTGAGTGTATCTAAGCGTGGAGGAGCGTGACGGCAAACATAAACACACACACAGGCACATTATCCAGCATTCTCATCAGCAACTCACCCATGAATACAGTAGAATACACACAACTATGAGTGTTATTTACAAACACAGAACAATATGTTCTTTCAAGTCCATCAGTTCATTTGTTTATAGACATCAACATGCAACATCAATGTCCTGATCTCCTTTACTGCTGAGGGTCAAAACGGACCAGCCGTCTGGACATCCCCACATTTTTAACCCCTCAACCTAGAAAGTTCTTCATACTTTCTTCTTCTCGTTCTTCTTCTTCTCACACTTTGGTGGCCAATGACTGCACCTCAGACTTCTGAGTCTGAGCGCTGAGAGTTGAAGACATGGAGCTCATGTGACCATGCATGGCCTTCTTCAGGTTCAGGAGACACAGGCACTGCGAGCGGAACCGCAAGTCAAAGAACGCGTAGAGGAACGGGTTGAGGCAGCTGTTGACGTATGCCAGACACGTTGCATACGGATGGGCCAAGAGCAAGAAGTGGAGAAAGCCGCACGAGGTGGGTGCCAAGTCCAGGTAAGAAAGGGCGTCCATGCTTTTCAGGACGTGGAAAGGGGTCCAGCAGAAAGCGAAGACCACCACCAGCGTAGTGATGATCTTGAGGAGACGTCGCTTCTTCTGGTCTTCCTTCCTCAGGGCGCTGAAGTGCCGGGTGACCGTGCAGCCGATGAAGCAGTAACAGACGGTCATGGCCAAAAAAGGCAGAAGAAAACCCAAAGCGGAGGATGAGAGGCTCAGCCCGGCAATCCACAGGGATTCGTGATGCTGATTCATAGTGACCATGCTGAAGTCCATGGCGCAGGTGGTCCGGTTGCTGCCGGCATCGTCCACCGTGGTGCGGAAGAGGAGAGTGGGCACGGCCAGCAGACACGACAGAAACCAGATGGCACCCAGAGATGCCAGCATAGTGCCACGGGACCTGAGCCGGCCGCTGGACAGAGAGTGGACGATGGCGAGGTAGCGGTCGAAACTCAGACACGTCAGACAGAAAACGCTGGCGTACATGTTGACAAGCACCACGTAGCTGCTGATCTTGCAGAGAGCCACGCCAAACGGCCAGTGGTAACCCAGCGCGGTGTACACCGCCCACAGCGGCAGCGTGATGACGAACGTCAGGTCCGCGAGCGCCAGGTTACCGATGTAAATGTCCGCCGCGCGCCGTTTGGATTTGGCGCGCCAGACAGTGAAGATAACCACACCGTTACCGGACAGCCCGAGGATGAAAATGAGCATGTACAGCACGGGAATGAGAGAGTAAGACGGCTCCCACTCCGAGTAATCGCACGCAGTCTCATTATCTTCATAGTAATCGTAATTGTCGGCGTATTCCAGCGTTGGCTCCATTTGGTAAGGCTGTTTTAAAAGTTTTACAACTCACTGGTCTTGCGCCTTTTTATCCAAACAGTTTGTGCAAAGAGTCAGAAGTCAATATCTCCTCGCTGCCAGCCAGAATAAACGCGTCTGTGTGCAGGAGAGAGCTGCTCCCTGTCGTTTTTAAACTCCGGACTTCTCACCCCTCCCTCCGGACCCGTATATCGGACCCCTTATCTTCGCAAAACCTCAGCCCCCCATACGCAAACTCCCACCCACCACGGCACACCAACCCCCCGGAGCAGAGTCACACGGCAGGAGCGAGTGTGTGTCAACAAAGTGGCTTTAGCGCTTGTTTTTCTTCTTAATGAAAAAGTAATGGCTCGCTCGCCTTTCAAGTTAGATTTACCTGAACTTTTATGACAAAAGATGTTTTTGCGTCACGTCTCATTAACCGCAGTTTTTTTACGTGAACAGAAACGCAACACACGAGTCAGACATGTAATTTGAAAAGATGGTTTGGTTGTGGTTAATGTTTTTCCACTCATTTGATTCACGTCATTCAGACCAAATAATTTTAATTGCAACTTATACGCTTTCTTGATATATTGTGTAAAAATTGCACGGCAACGCTGTCTATGACACTAAATTAAACTGTAGTGAACTAATTGAAACATTGCAAGCCTGAACAGGTTTTAGACAGGTTCCCAGTGAAACCAGAGCCCTGAAGCAAATTATAATGTTAAAGAGGCACTGCTCCGTGATTTCCTCTCAGTCAAACATTACATCAGGGTGGCATTCAGTGACTTCAAAAGCTTCACTTCCACTACAACACATAACACTATAGTCTCTATTTAATATGAAACACCTCTTATTTAAACACACATCAATACATTTAAAAACAGCAGGAAAATATGACCAATACCGTGATTGCGGTTTTATTAATTTTGCATTTTATTGACTTCTTGTTTCCACTCCTTCGTGCATCTGAAGGTTAAATTTCACACGTTTGATTTAATCGCAAAATCCAATTAATTGCATTTGGTCTAATAAAAAATATACGGTTAGCCCCATTTAAAAGCGCACCAAGTGTCTTTAGTAATTAGATTACATGTCAGCGGAGGATTTTGATGCGTGTCAATTGAATTCTCACTTTCTCGCGTGTATTTGCATAATAATAGCAGACGCAAACTTTCAAAATAAACAAAAACAAAAGGAAACGACGCATTTGACATTAACGAGTTTCTTTAAGGACGCGTTGTTCGCGCGTTACACCCAATTTGCAGTACCTGAAAAAGGGCAGTTAAAGCCAAATAGCTTAGGCAAAAAGAGAGCAATTCACATTCAAAATAAAGGAAAACTAGCCCAAGTACCTTTTCTCATATTCTTCACAATGTTCTCGTGCCTTGTGTTACAGTTTAACTCTGTGCAAATGTCATTTAATATGTATCTGCAACACTATCACAAGTAATCATTTAAGCTTGTTTCACGTTAAATTAATGTGCAATCACATTTAGCAGGATCAGTGTGTAAATCCATCATTCACAACATTGATGAGATCATCTGCAGATCTTCTCAATCAGTTCACTTAATGAGCTGTCAGTATCCCTTGGTGCAGGGTTGCCATAACATTTTAAATGACTAAAATACATTACAGTCCACCAACATTAAAGATTTCCCTCAAACTTATTGTAACTGATGATATGCTTTTGATATTTAGTATTTAGTCAGCAGAGGTGTGTAAATTAAACATTTAACAAATCTGTTTAAACACATTGGATTAGATACAAAGTGTGTGAAGAGTGACACCTTTGAATCTGGAAGTGTATGTTTCCCATAAATTCTGCTGTTTGTCAGCACATGTCCATAGGAACAAACTCTTGTAGACTTTGCAGCTGTGGTATGATCTGTATTTTTCAGGTCGTAAACATTGCAAACATTCATTCAATATTTGCTTTGAATGAGACATTTGACAGAAGCTTTGAGACATTAAGATTGACATCATACAAACAGACTGGTCATAAGCATCATAAGTACAGTGCATGTACTAAAATGCTTATGTTTTTTCCGTGCTCCTTGACACACCTGTTAAATGATTCTTTCATTGCCCTAGAAAGGAAACATTTAAAGGCACAGTCATGATTCATATTTTAGCCTTATTATTAAACATTTTTAAAGTTGTTGAAATATTACTTGTAGCCATTAATTATCATATCGTTCATAAGTCAGTGTAAAGTCAGATCCTGCTGTGCAAAGAGGTGACCGGGTTGCTCTCTGCACCCCCATTATCCTTTGCCCTACCCATGTCTACCCCTCACCCCTTCCTCTGCGTGTTGTTTTTGGTAACCCTCAGTGCTTCATATCGGGAGTAACTTAAACACTCCACACACACACACACACAGCAGACAGCTTGGCAAAAACAACAGACAGTTTCCTGCTCGAATAAGTCTGGCAGACACTTCAGTGAGACTGCTCCCTCTTGTGGATACATGCACACACGCGTAGTACAAGTACACTTTTGCACAAAGGCACACTTATATGGACAGATGCGTTTGCATACTCTAGTGTGCATGCACAAACAGGGTTTTCGGGGTGAACAGACATCGGAAATACCACTCACACCCCTCTCCTTACACGTCAATCGTCGACATGGACTTTCTGGCTCCTTCGGACAGTTTAACAAACACACAATCACACACACGCAGTGCTGCTATCTGACCGACTCTGGAGAGGTGTGGATGCCTGCTGCTCTAATAGAGCCTTTAGATAAATAAATAAATCCACAAATTTAAAAAATAAAAGAATGGCTGACATGAAACAGATGGTCAGATTAGCCAGACGACTTTCAAACACACACGCAAACACATACCACGCGGCTCTAATGGGCAGATTAAGCAGATGAAATGGAGATCTTAACCAACAGGCCCTTTGTAGTAACAAATTAAACTTTTTCAGTGACAGCTTTGTGTGAGCATGATTTACTCATGGATATTTTATCACACTGATTAAACTCGTTCTTGTCTAGTGTAGCTCATTAGGGAGGGTTGGAGGAGGGGGTTAAGAGAGGGTTAACGGTCTGGGGTTAATACAATGAATTTCTAATGAAAGTCAGACATACACATTTTTTAAGTACGCCAGAACTTATTTATAGCATTTTGTTTATTATTGTGCTGTAGGAATTGTCAAGGTTATTTGATTTTTTTCCCACCAAATGTCACAACATGCAAATAAAAGGGAATGTTATTCCTGACTATTTTGTTAGGCTGATTTCATTAGTATTATTTTTTTGTCATTTGGGAAGAGTAAGACCACACAAGAAATAGCAACTTTGACTGAGTGTTAGTATGTGTGAGACCTCATAGCAGCTGTGTTGTTTTTTGTCTCTTGTCCAGCTGACTGAAGAGGTTCAATCGGTCCTCTGTGATGCCAAATGAGACGTGCCAAAATTGATGCTGAGGCTCTTATTTCACATTAAAGGTCTGTCTGCTTTTGTTTTGCACAATTCCTGACACAAATTTAGTGAATGATGCTGCTAGAAGACTTTTATAATAAACCAGTGGTTAAGTCATAGCCTTTTATAAATCATGTGCCATATAACTTAAGCTAAATCTTGACAAAAAATAGCATATTATCAGGTTAAAGCCTTGCATGCAACTACAGCCTTGGCTTCGATTTACCCACAAGGCTCTCTGGCCATTTTCCGGGGCCAAGTGTGAATGTATCTTTACACAAACACACTCCCAATCACACACAGAGCAGTCTGTCATGTCTGAAGCTAGTAGAGGTACATCTACAGGAGGGGTGTGAGCTGTAATTTGGGTCTTGTTTGAAGTTTACAGCTGTCAGGCACCTAACACGTCAGATTTGATCTCACTGTTTGATTTGTGAAACCCTGCAAACCTCACGAGGCTGTTGTGTGTCACCAAATGCCCGGGGTTGACGTACTCTCAGGCCATGAAGAGGGCGGGCAATGAGGCTCAAAATATTTGGTAACATAAAAACCGAACTTAAATGTTCTCTTGTACGTTTTGTATTGTTAGTTGTCTGGTTGTCTCTGTTGTAAAGACGTGTTAATGTGGGTATGCTAAACACCAAAAACCTCTCTCTCTGACGAAATCACACCCACGTGCCACACAACACCCCACCACACACGCACATTTAGATCACAATCTAACTGTTGGTTTAGTGGCCCGTGAGCTAATTCATTGAGATGTGAAAGGCAATCATGTGTGTTTGTTTGCTTTTTAGCTTAGTTAGTTAACTTTCTCTTCTGATTTGATGTGGAGTTTGTGAGCCTTTGCAAGCACTAGGTCTGCTTGTCCCCTCCCAATGCCACATGTGTAAGTGTACTCAGTTAATCACAGTGGAGGATACAGATAACTTGTTCTTTCAATTAATGTTTTTCACCTCCTCGTAAGTGAGTCGCCATTCTGCACCTCGGGGTGTGTCCAGCCCCGCTCATTACTGAAGGCATGTTTGAAATATGGTGCCTGTGGGCAGCGGTTTGACTGTTTGACTCCTCACATCAGACTGCCCTCTCTGATGAATCTGATAACACTGAGCTCAGAGATCACATACTCTCCTGGACATAGCCAAGGGAGTTATATAACAATATTTATTCTGCATATTTTTCCTCCTTAAATCTCTACCATGATGAATATACCAGATGTTTATTTCTTGTTTTTTTTTTTTTTTTTAAAAAAGCATATCTGATGATTTAAGGTTAACCTATTTAAAAATAAACGTTTTTGGATTTGTTCATTTTAAAACTGCTCTTTATTTCTTCTCATTACCTCTTGCCCCTTTCATCTAATATCAACAAAATTGATTGATTGAGTTTTTAAATGACTAATTCGTAAACCTTTAAACCCCCCTAAACTACTTACACCACTAATCTGTTTTTTTGTGTGGGTATAGCTTTGCAAAGTACCAATAATAATCATTATTAACCTTAAGCTTACTCTTGACGTCCAATATTATTTTTACCCCATAACAGTTAAATAATAAACTAAATAATAATAATAATAATAGTAATAATAATAAAGTTTATTACTTTAGTTTATTATTTATATACTTTTATATATAGATGCGAAAACCCAGCTAAAGACAATTTTTGTGATTTGCTGTTTTCTACATAAAATCATTCTACATAATGTCAAGACCCTTCTGTGAAAATATAACCTTGATATCTAACTTTGATAGATTGAAATCAATGTTTGGGAAGCCAACTTTCAGTATTTTTGTGCAAAATATAATGTTATGTCAATAACAACTTCAATTTCAGTATTTAAAATAATTAATTGCAGTACAGTATTTCCAAATGTATAATATAATCTATCATTTATAGCAATAAACCCACATGACCTATTTTCATCATTTTTATGGCTGTGACTTCTTTGATGCTTCTAATCTCATATTAGATTATGAGACTTTAGCCTGGATTTTACAGTCAGTGAATTCAGTATGCTGTGTAATAACGATGACAGATTTGGGTGATCTATCCCTTTAATAAGCTGATATTATTGCACCACACATTATTTACAGTCAGCATTTTGTTATCTGTAAGAAACTATGATTTTTTACAGGACTATTAAGCTTGCCTGCTTGTGCGCTGCTTGTAATAAAAAAAGAAAAACAAAAGACAAACATTACACACAAAAGCAAATATTTTTCTAAAAATGAACCAATTAAAAAAATTTAATGGTAAAAAGAAATGAAAGTGACATACACACATACTTCTTCCACTGCTTCCAGACGTGTCCTCAAGTGGCCGTACATGCAGTAGAGACACACCTGTGTGAATGTGGACAGGATCAGATAAGCCCATTGTCATGGTAGGAAGCTGGTGCACCCGGGATCATGATTGCAGACTCATGTTTCTACCATATAATAGAGCACAATAGTACTGTATGACACAATCTAGGGTGGTACTGGTAATCAAAACCAACATACACTAATGATGCATGTAAGTGGCTGGTAAATACACACAGACATCACTGCAAATAAACTAAAATGCACTGCAAGTAAAATGATCTCATTAAATTCATCCATATGGCATGTCCCTCATGTTATTATGTACGTGCAATTTTTAGCTTTTTACTCCAACTCTGTGTTTGTTTTTATTTTACCTTAAAGAGTTTTAGAGATACAGTTTGGGATATAGTAGATATCTAATAAAGCATAACTGAGAACTCCATTAAGTCTCCTGAGTTGTGAAAGAACAACCTTAAGGTAATAAAACATCTTTCTGTCTTATAATTTAGGCTCAGTGTAAACTCTGACGACCTCCTAACATGGGCATTATCCTCCCTCAATAACTCATCATCTCAATCTCTTCTCTAAATCTAAATCAGGAAGAAACAAGGTTCGCAAGGTGTTTCCCCATTTGTGCTGAAGGCTAAGTGACCTCTGACCCCGCCTCTCTCCTTTGCCCTTCATCCCCTGAATGGATAAAGCAGCTAGCAAAGCAGGAAGAGCTCAGGACTCAGGGTAATTAAAGATGCTGCGTTCATGTGTGTGTGTGTGTTTGTGTAGGGTCTCCATCACCATAAATCAACTTTATTTGGAGTTGTTATAAAAGTTTTGTTTATAATATAGACCTAAATACTTCACATATATATGTACTCCAAGATTAAAATAACAAACGCCCACGTGTGTCCCACCACATACACACACAAATCAGAGACACACATGTTTTAAATGGCTTGAGAATACAAAAAGCTGATGCTGCTGTTTTCATTCCCCAGATGTTGCTATGCAACCCATCTCTGAATTAACAGGAAGTGCCTTATTTAATCAGTATTTTTATAACTAGCATTTATGCAGAGCCCTTGGGCCGAGGATCAGGGATGGTGGGAAGAAAGAAACGGGAGGAAAAACACAAGGAGAATGAAGGTGATGAGAGTCAGGAGTTAAGAATAGATAATGAAAAGGATTAGAGAAGAAACACGTAAACACATAATCACACACGCAATTACATGTGCGTGCACACAGTCACACAAGATGCATTCACACCGATGCACGTTTACAACTGGAGGATAAGACCTGCTATCTGGTTACCTCTTTCCTGGGGGCCTAACAGGAATTTGGCCACATCTGGACCCAAATCCAGAGGAAAACAAAAGCTTCTCCACAGCTTTACCTAACACACACACACACACACACACACATACTTTAGTTTTACCCACTAGACAGACTGAATGAAAAGAAGACAGAGTAAACAGAGAACCAATTCACACCAGTTCTCCCATACACAAGAGGCAGTCATCATGCTAGGCTAAACTTACTGCTTGCTTTAATGCTTCTTGTCAGTGAATAAATTACAAGGGCTCCTGGGTCATTCTCAGGAAACTGTGTCTGTGCCTGGAATTTGAAAAAAATATAAATAAAGTTATAAATATATATATTTATATATATATATATATATATATATATATAGATATATATATAGATATATATATAGATAGATAGATAGATAGATAGATAGATAGATATATATATATATATATATATATATAGATAGATATAGATATATATATATATATATATATATATATATATAGATAGAGAGAGAGATAGATAGATAGATAGATAGATAGATAGATAGATAGATAGATAGATAGATAGATAGATATAGATATATAGATAGATATAGATAAACCTTATTTAAACACGTTACTGCTGAACTCTCAATTATAGGCACAAAGCAATAATATAATTAAATATGTTTATTTTTCAATCTTCATTTATTCAACCTTTGGAATAGTTATAAAAGTGTATTTGAGCATAAATCACAAATTATGACCAGTTAAAAATATAATCAATTTTTTAAAGCTAAATGTTAGACAGCTGTAGTTCACCAGAATGGAGAGCAGAAACATCTGTGTTCATCATGCAAACAGAATACCAAGAATATTCCCTTGTATTTGTAGGATATATTTTCGTCTTGGCAGACCAGTATTCCTCGGGGTGAGAGGTGCTTCATAACTTTTCCCATCGAAAGGTTTCTAAATATGCATGTGCTATTCATGTGCCCCTAAAGGGCTGTTTCTGTTAAAGGCCAAGATTGTTTTTACACTCTGTCAAAACCTCTCCTGCCATATGGTTTACAGTGACCCAAATGTGTCTGTTATTAAGCAGCACAGAAAACTAATTTGTGTTTGTGTGTGTATGTGGTTTGTCAGACCCCTATAGTGGTGTCCTGCTGAGAGGCAGTGCTGTCACAGTTTGACTGACAGGTGGATTTTGAACATTCCAGACCCTGTTTTACCACAGACCTCTGTTCTATTCCAGAGTTTTACTGTAGCTGTAAACGCTTTAAACTGGATGTTAAGAGGAACAAACTTTTGTACCACAAATGGGCCAAATGATCAGGACCGAATGGTTGGAGGGATAGACAGCTGACTGTGTGTGTGTTTGAAAAGGAGAGAGTGGAAGTATTTGTGTGAGAATGGAAATCATTTTTATACTTCACATTTTATTAACGTTTATTTAATCTTGGGATATAACTGAGATTTTATTTGTTTTATTTAGGTATTAACTTTGTTTAAATATAAAAATCCCCAACACAATCTCATGGCAATTCGTAACTATTTTTCAAGTGGCTAATTTGTATGAAATTGTATGATTTTATTTGTACGTTTTAATATGATCTGCTTATGTGCCAGTGAGGGTTACATTTGTTTTTGCACTCATTTCATACAAATTCATATGCATTAGCCAACTCATAAAATAATTAAGAAGTATTGGGAAATCAGGCTAAAATCTCTTAGAATAAATGAAAACAACAGCTTAAATAATTCAAGTTCATATTAAAAATTTCTGTCAAATCTGAGTTTAGTTTGTGAAAGTCTTGAGATCTCCTCTTTATCTTGAGATTACAATCTTTTCCTTAGAGGCAAATCTGTCTTCATTGAATCTCAATGCAGTCCACAAGACATTGGAAATAAAGTTTGTTTTGATCTGAAAAACATTTGTTTTGATATTTATGCTCCTGTAACTGCCCTGCTGTGAATCAAAATAGCATCTGACTTCTGTTGTGTTCTCTATTGTTAACAGGCGCGTGTCTCTGCGTTAATTATTGGTGGTAAATTCAGTCTCTTTGCACGTGTGTGTGTGAATCATATTGTTTGTACTCTGTGGGCAGCCAGTGAAACACAACAAACAATGAGTAAAACCACGATGCAGGCTGCATTGACAGCCAGTAGCTGTTTCATGTGTTTGTGTGTAGGTGGCAATCTAAACTTCAACATTATGAAGGGTCTCCTTTAATCATGAACTGCAGTCAAAACCGATCAGAAACTGGCACAAGCTACTTCCCTTCATTATTACTCACATTTCTTCTCAATCTCAGTCTTAATCTTCTTCTTCTCCTCTCTCTCTCTCTCTCTCTCTCTCTCTCTCTCTCTCTCTCTCTCTCTCTCTCTCTCTCTCTCTCTCTATTTAGATTTAGTATGGCTTCAGTGTCCACACACAAAAGGCAATTTATGGTCCATATGGCTATTATTAAACTCTTTGTTGTTGTAAAACAGGCAGAGATCCTCTTCTGGAGCACTTTGGACAGATCCAAATGTTTATAAGTCTGACTGCTGCTGGTGGCCAATGACAAACTGCTCTTTAACGGTGGCACATGGGCTCAACGCCAATGTCAAAGTCATGAGTGCGTTTCTCTCCACACACACACACAAAAATAACAGTCACCACAGTGGTCACTGTGGGAAAATATTTGCAGAAAGTTTGATGGCTCTCACCTAAAGGTTGAAGTTGCCAAAAGACAGACTGGGCTTGAAACATGCTGATTTGCGCAACAGTTGTTTTATAGAAAAGGAAAAGGTGAAAGGTCTCCATACACACAAACAACACATCAGACTAATAGCAAGGCAGCTGACTCTTATCCGCTAAATGCTCACAGCTGCAAAACGCCTATCAGCACGTCTACTTACACAAACACACAGACGCGAATAACTTACTAATTTTATGAAATGGCTGCAACAGAAAACATGATTAAAGACTCCAGTGTTCAATGAATAGATATATTTATTTTTTAATAGTTAGTTGAAAATTCTTAAACTGATAATTCACTTCATACCTGATAAACTGTCAGAAATGCACCAAAAACTACAGTTTTAAACACATAAAATGTTTTGTTTTTATGTTAATTATATATATATATTTTTTATAATATAATTTATAGATATATTTAAATATCATTAACATTACTTTTTTTTTGGTTTTGTTGTTATTGTTTATTGTTATGAAAAAACCCAATTTCCAAAAAATTTCCACAATAGTACATGTCATGATTAGTTTAGAAATATTTAAATCTTAATTCCTCCTAAAAGTGGTTAGTTCCAGTTGATTCTAATTGTTCAGTCCTTGATTTTAATTGTTCAATAGAAGTGTTTTATTAATGATATTTGTGTATCACTGCACAGCATCCTTAACAACATAAGCATATATCACAGTCACTTATAGGGGTTATTTTTTCCAGTGGAAAGAAGACTTTTAGTGATTTTACTAGTTGCTGAAAGTTGCACTGACGAGCTTCAACAACTATAATGGTGAACAGTCCATCAGCTAGACCAAAACAAAGCATAAACACAAAGCTCAGATCAGCTAAATGTGAGGAGTTTTCCTCAGCTGCCCACTGTGAGTGGGTGTAAATGTGTTTGTGTGCAGTCCTGATGTTCTAACAAAGGGTGAGCAAACAAAATCATTTCCCGTTGACCATCTTTTGTGCATGTGTGTCTGTGTGGATTTGTGTTCCTCTCTGTGTGCTTTATGTCCTGTAATCCAAGTAAGCATTTAATGGTCCATGACACCCTCCCAGAAAAGTTAAAAGAGACAAAACCAGACAAAGAGCGTGATAGAAAGACTATAATGATGGATGCAGGAGTGTGACAGCTGAGTGAAGCACTAACTCAAGCTCTTAAAGAACGTCTCAGTGAACTACAAGAACAGACTTGCTGAAACTCTTAACGTTACCGGTTTTAATATTTACCTGGTTTAGAAGTTGCTCAGGAGACATAATGGAGTTCTCATATTACATGTTTGTTTTTTTGCTTTCTAGGAAATATATAAAAATATAAAGTTTAGAGAATTATTGATTTATTAAGTATTGCTGTGTTCATGAGGTATATCTACACCAGGATCTTCCTAGTAAGATGCTTCTCATCTCACTTGTAATTTCTTTCTTTCGTAGGCTCTTTAGCATGTGTGTGTTTATCAGATGGTTTTATATTAGAGCAGAAAATAGGCTGAGATGTTATTTTCCTGTGTCTTAAGATGGGAGATGTTTCCTGTGATAGTTCTGCCTGTTGCTGATTAGGCATCATATATCTCCAGTCTGAAGGAAAGGGGAAAGAGCAGAAGAGAGACAGACTGGGAGGGGGAGCAGGTCAAGCCCCATAGCCACTCCCTCTCTGAGCAAAGGGCCAAAAAAAGATGCCTTTCAGCTCATTCTTGAACCATACACACACATACGCACAGACAAAAATATATTTTGTATCTTTACCCTATAGATCTAATGGTTAAAGGTCTGATATGAGACCAGACAATAAACAATATGGCAGTGAAATATATTACCCAGCATGATGATGTACAGTATAGTTCACGCTCATGGGTTGTTAGCTATATTTAGAAGTCAGCGTGATCTTACTCTTGCAGTTAATCACGCAAATATTGTTCATGAAGAAATGTTTAAACAAAGACATAAATCTGTCCATTGTCCTTATATTATCTGTCTGCTAACTTAACCTTAAAACTTAATTCAAAATAAAATTATTTAAAAATAAATAAAAAACCTAAATAATAATATTAATTTTTTTATTTGTACCAGTGACATTTCATGGTACTTGGGGCTGTTTAATACATAAATAGCATAAATAAAAATGACTAATATGATAAAATGACAAAATGTTTGATTTTCATGTTTTATCCTTTTATTATGTTGTTGGTCTTTTGCATGTTTACTTTTTAGCATTAAAACAACAACCATCCTCAAACGAACAATTTTTTCTTCAAAGACGTCACCAAAATAGCACAAATAGCTAACATTGAGTGATATTTTTCAGACAATTTGTCCCCAAAGTATGGAAGAAAACAGTACTGTAGTTACTATACAAACACAAACAAGCTCCTCACATAGCAACCAAAACATCTTGACAGTCATGCACAATCACAATGAGATGGAGTTCAGGGGTCATTGTGTTGAAAACAGGACAGAGCCACACCTCTGGGCACTGGAGGCACAATAGCAGGATGAGAGAACTGATTGAAGTCTGTGTGTGTGACAGAGAAAAGAAATTACAGCAGTTGGAATCAGTTCAGTATGTTTTGTCTAGAGAGATGATTAGAGTATACAGTGATGGATTCGTGTACGTGACTTTACTGTATGTGTGTTGATGTGTGCTTTTGTATTAAATGTGTGTGTTAATTGTTCTAGATATAAATTACAGTAGTTACAGTAAATATGAGTATGGAGAAATTTATGAGTGTATGAAAATTTTTAGCCTTCAACATGCATGAAAAAAAAGTGATAACATTTTATTGCTGATTCCTCTAATAATTTAATAGTTTATCCTCTAATAGTAATAGTTGTCTGTACTGACAACAAGTCTCATGCACAACTGCTTCCATATTAATCAGAAAGCCATCCATCCTGCAGCTTCATTCTTTGTTTTTAGATTTTTTAGCTTTATTATTTATAGTATTGTAACATTTGTAACAGGTATGCATATTCTCTTCTCCTGCTGGACCAAGTCATCAGAGAACCGTATTGTCTCTGCTGTAACATTTATTCCAAAAAAAACCCAACAAATACTTTTCTTCATGTGATCAAAAAATCCTATGTTAACCCATCAGAACTGAATCTATAAGATCATGCACAGGCGTGCTATGACCTGCACAGCACTGTTTCTCACACGGGTTAATGAACGTTTTCAGTGAACCAGGTTGCTGGAGGGCAGATCAGCCTCAATTCTGTCACAATGTTCAGGCTGGAGTACGGGACAATGCCTGCAGCTTATGGGGTCATCACAACATCCCAACACACACACACATAAACTCATCTGAATTCTTTTCTCTTGTATTTGACCCCTCACCTGTACGGTAATTTGTAACGGGAGGTCAGAAAACGGGCCCCAAAGACAAGCCTTAACACACCTGCCGACCTCCTGACAGCATTCCCCTGCAGGCGAAGGTTTTGGTGTGTGTGTGTGTGTGTGTGTGTGTGTATCACTTGTGAAAAGTAACTGACTGCTGATGATGATGGTGATGATGATGGGTTAATGATCTTTTAAGAAATCATGCAAATGAAACCAGCGGTCTGCCACGCAATCACACACAAACCACAAACCACTGCAGTTGCTATATGACCACACACAGAGCCTGTCCTAACTGTCCTGTCAACACACAACACTGCATGTATCTATTTCTCACACAGAACACGAGCTACCACCTATTCCCAGACTGATCCCGCTGCATCAGGGACACATTTGTGTTTGGCACGAGTCCAGAAAAACAGTGAGAAAGAGAAAAATAAAAAGAAAGAGAGAGAGCGAGAGCGAGATACAAATATTAAATTGATATTAATGGGTCCACATGACCTGGATTGTTTGCCATTTCCTGTTTATAGCTTCACTGATCCTAATGTTTCCTGTGCTATCTATACTCACTGCAGAATCATGTTCTCAGTTTCTTACTTATTTTTTATTTAGTTATTTAGTCAGTATGTTCAAAATGGGCAAATTGCTATTTTGGTCCTGTCTTATATAAAAAAGCTTCAAATAAAAACCAATTATAAAACACATTATAAAACAAAATTAAGACAAAGAGCAGTTCTGTGTGCTAAGAAGATAAAAGAACATCAATTACATTTTTACACAATGTGTAAGGAATGTTCATGGTCAGATACTTCCTAAAATATCTAAAGTGCTCATGCTTTAGTCTTTGTCTCTTGATTTAAAGGCTAGACATGTTTATTTAATGTAGTACAAAATTTCAATGGCAATTCAAGAGCTCTACACAAGAGCAGGTAAGAAAAAAAAGTCATACAAAGTTTAAAACAAATGTATATCATAAATGAATCTGAAATGGGCAATGGATGGATACAAAAAGTAACAAATTAACAATAAATTTGTTAAATAAATAATTAATACCAAAAATGAGAATGCTAAATGTAATTAAATGTAAGCTATTAAATATTACATTTTTAAGCTTAGTCACAAAATACAATTTGCAGAAACATCTAACCCTCTTGCCTTTAGTTTATTGCAAATCCAACTCTTATTGTTTTGTTTGTATATTAAATACACTGAAAATAGGAGAAACCCCAGTTTGCTTCCACTCCAGGTCATTAAATGTTTTCCCAGGCTCGTAACACCTCGACTTCCTCATTATACTTTAAGTACACACTCAATACACTCCAATACTCTTCTATTACACGGCTCATACACTCTAATTATAGGAAATACACACTCACAAGAACACTTAAAACAAAGTCATATAATTCCACGACAAATTACACTCCCAGAAGACTTGAAGAGCTCAATTCAGCCATCCAGGAATGTTTCTGATTAAGAAAACACTACAAACCATCTCATATAAGCCAGATCTATAGGATCTTTCTCTCACTTAAATTCCTGCAAATAATCTAACAAACATGATCTAATTCTAAAGTACATAAACGTAACTGAATGACATACACTTTACCAAAGAACACTTTCAAGTAGTTTATTGTGAATTATACTTAACACTAAGGCTCAGTTTTACAGAAAAGATAAACAGACTAAAATGCATGTAAAAACAACTTGTCCTGACACATCCTTAAATATATCAGTGCCATTGTTTTGTCTCAAGATGCACATCAGTGATTTTTTTTATTAAGGCTTATTTATAAAAACTACTTAAATATGAGACCTACTTCTGACCTAATCTAATCCCTTTCTGAAAAACCACCCCTATATTATTTGACATATGGCAACAGTACAAACAGTGTCATTTTTTAATCAAGGAAAATGTAACAACACAATTTAAGGCACAAACAGTCATTCAATTTCAATTTTATTTGTATAGCGCTTTCTCACAAAGGTCATTGTACCAAAGCAGCTTTACATGTATTGAAAGATAACAGTCAGTGGTCAGGGATTCAAAAAACTTCTTTAAGAGAGAAAAAAAACCCTGACATGACGTGTTATAGTTGCAATCCGTAATAAAGGACACAAATTGCCATTGATCGCATCTATAACTCGCTATTAAGTTACAAGACACAAACATATACTTGCTTAAGTGATCATTAATGTCATTAATCATCATTATTGTGTAAATCTGGATGGTGATTTGCTAATATTTATAGTTTTGTGATTCAGTAAGGATTTCAGACAGAGTTGTTCTTTTGCAGCATAGAGAGTTCTTTATGTAAGTTACAGTATGTATTTATAGTACAATACTTTTCACAATATGACCCCATTAACATACATTAGAAAACAATATAATAGGCATTACATTTTATGGTTCCCTTGTGTTTCTTATCAAGTGTTTTTTTTCTTGTTCCTAACCTCCCTAACCTCTTTTTATCTTTCTTTCTTTCCTCTCCCATGACATCACAAAACTGGCTCACTGCCACAGCAACATCTGTACAGACCTGAACTGCACCTGACATATAAGTTAAATTACACTCGAGCCACAAACTCTTTTTCACACACACATAGGGAAAATCTTTCCACAGTTTTGGTTCTGCTCATAGTTTAGTCTGTACTGCTGAAGTACATGATGGGATTTTTCCTTTAGGGATAAGGGGCACATAAGGCAAACCTCCAGCCAACAGAGATAAAACCTTCAAGTATCGCATAACACACAACTGTGTGTGTACAGTAAGTGCTGAATACATGTAGTGCTATTTATTTTGCTAACAAAGGGGAAATGGCACATTACTGATCGACATCAAAGACAATTTTGTTGATTACAGTTATGGTTGTGTGTGCTTACAAATGTTTGTGTCTGATCGGCTCAGTTGACCTCATAGCAGCCAAATATACACACACACACACATAGACGCAGTTAGTATGTGCTCAATCTTGAAGAAACACAGAGGCCTTCAGTGGCATATGCCTGTAATTAGCAGGAAAAAAAGAGTATCGGGTTTTACAGATAATCTATTTGTAACAGAAGGAGAGAATGAATGCACCTGTGGACACATCTTGACATAAAATTATAAAACATAATGACAAAACGGAACAGCACATCTGCCAAAAAAAAGATTTTCAGACTGTGGGAATCATGGTAACAGGAAACACCTTCACCTTTTTCATCATTAAACCTCACACTGCTACAGTGAGCTCATGTGCACACACACGTTTGCTTTACATCATGGTGGGAATTTTCCATTGACCTCTTTTGCTTATAATATTAAGCACATTATATTTACTAAACTCAAAAAGCTACTACCAAACCTACTAAAACCTTTTGGCATTTTAAGATTTTAATATATAACAGAGTAGTCCTGTAACTGGTAGAACATGGTGCTAACAACACCAGAATCATCGGTTCATTTCTTAGAGAAGGAACCAACCTCGTCTGATAAAACTTACATTTCAAATGCACTGCAAATCACTTTGGAAAAAAGCTAATAATTTAAATATACAAAAAAAACAATAAATATACAAAAATATTTTTGTTAAATATACAAACATTTTATATTTACAAAATATACAAAATAAATCATGTGACTTCACTTAAAAATAAAGGTGCTTTACAATGCCATAGAAGAAATATTTTTGACTAAATAGTCAAATACAGAACTTTATCTATCCAACGAACCATTCTTTTTACAAAAGGTATTTTGTAGTAACAAGATGTTCTTTAGACTATGTGAAGGTAAGAAAGCAATGTTCATTTGAAGAACATATGACTCTTTGAACCAAAAATTAAAAATTAACCTTTTAAAGCACAGTTATATTTAAAAGTGTTTATCTGCTGTTTTCACACACACAGACATGTGCATCCAAATACAAATTAAATCAAACCCCTGCTCATAACAAAAGAAAGGAAATATTTTGACAGGAACTTTAAACAATGTATCATGAGTAAAATTAGGTGTATCACCTGTTAGATACTATCCCATACAGTAAACCAATCCCTATCGCTCCAACACACCTTCCCCAAAACAGACAATCACAGGATGTTTCATTGCTACACAAGCCATTTTCAAAACAACAGCATCTTTAAGATGAGCCAATTTGGATGACACAATCTGGCTTGTTGTCAATAACAGCAGTCAGATTTAGCGCATCTGACAATTTCCCATTCTCACGGGTCACAGCATTTATTAATACGTGCACACACGCTCAGGAGCTTCTCTTTCTGTGTCACAATCCACTCAACATCCGCTCTGTCTTCCCAACAATGCCACTGTGGTGACCTCTGACCCCGGTGGGTCGGCACTTACTTCCTCTCCCGTGTGTGTGTGTTTACTTTGATGTGACCGGAGGACATCTTTCTGCCAGCTTGTTTTCACACAGGAGACCTGTAGAAGCTTCCTTCTGTTTAAACACACACACACAGGATACAATTTATGCCATCCTGGTAAAAGTTTTCGTGGTATCCCACAGGATACAAATTTTGTGCATAAGGCTTTTACTGTAAACTTTCACTGCACCCTGACAAACACATGCACAGATCCCCGCACACAAAACATATCCATGTGGCAAGAAGAAAAATGTTCATTACTTATTAACCCTCATGTTATTCCAAACCTGTATGACTTTCTTTCTTCTGCAGAACACAAAATTAAAACTCAAACTCCCTTTGATTTTCATTGTATGAACACAAAACCACTGAGACATTTCTCAAAATATCTTCTTTTGTGTTCCACAAAAGGTCTTTTAACAACAGGGTGAAAAAATGATGACAGAATGAACTGTCCGTTCTATTATGCAACTATAATGAATGTTTTTTTTTTATTCTGTATATAAAAGCGCATGTAAATAATGATATATATTGTGAAATTAAGTATTTATTGTTCTTTGTGTTAGCCAGCTAACAGATTAGCCTTCAAGCTTTTTGCAAGTCACTTGCCTGGCGTTTTACAGATTTGGCAGTAAACTAAACTAACATGCAAGTAAATAATTACTAAAAGCTTATTTTCAGCTACTGGAACTTCTAGGAGAAAGTTACGTCATCTTTATTAATATTCATTAATATTTATGAGTAATATTTACACCAAGAATGTAACCAAACATGTGAGGAAAGATGTAAAAATGAGTCATTGCTTATGGAAAAGTCAAACTAATGGACCTGGATATTCACCATTCTGCATGTCTTTGATAATTACAGTCTTCTGTAAAACACACAAAAGTGCATATTTGCACAAAAACAAACACACACAAACATACCCCATCACAAAAACTCCAACATGAACAGGATAGTGTTACTGCACGGCATCTCTTTCGAGACCTTGGAGACGGGATGAGGAGACGGGGTGTTTAGTACACATGGGGGTGTCTGCGTCTCTTTGCGTCACTGATATCTACCATATGTATGTTACTCATCACCTGATATACAAGCAACAAAAACAAAGCTGATTGATTTAAAGCTCTATAGTTCTCAAGCTGAAAGCAAATTATTACCAGTCTTTTTTTTAATCCATAACCCATGACAGATATAACTAGCCCAAGGTCTAACCTTTGATATGAAGAATTCAGTAAGAGTCATTATGCATTTTTTGGAGGCCTGTTGTGATGATTAATTGCCTCATTCAGGAATTCAGGAGTTTCTCACTGTTTATCAGCTCTCTTATCTGAAACAGACAGACACATGAGCGGCCATGCTGTGACAACTCAACCCACAAGTGTCACGCTTAAATTTATTACAGTAATGCTTAAAGAAAGAGCCATGGGCAATATTAAAACTCGACTCTTCATGCCAGACATTCCTATCACAGTGATGTCTAAAAATTAATCAAATACAAGCTGTAAACTACAGAAAGGACAGCTTATAAATCTCCTATTTTGTGGACTTTGACAATCCAATAAAAAAGAACATTCCTGCAAAATACAGAAAAATAACATATAAATGTATATTTCATATCTTTGAGGTTTGCTTTGTGCTCTTGTACCTCAGCACTCATCAACACTATAGGGTTCAGAGATAGAGACATGACGATATCTTTTTACTGGAGCCAGAAGACAAACTCAACAGTTTAGTCCTCGAGCTGGTTTATTGCATCTGATTCTACTTATCCTTCTCTCTGCGGGAGTTTGATTAGTTAGATCAGGTGTGTTTGTGTGGGGATACAGCCAAAGCCTGCAGCCCCCCAATTCTCCCCTGTGGAGGGCAGACCACCCCTTCATTCAGGGATTAAGATAATAACTTTATTCTGACCATATCACAGCTATTACATCATTTGTATGATCTCAGAAAACAAACTTATAGATATACTACTTACTGTTTTTTATTGATTTTATAAAAGTTTTAGATAGCAGTATTACTTAGATTAATGAAATCAGTGTTGACTTTGCAAACTTGTTGATAGGATCTGTGTATTTACCACTGAATGTCTCCACCATTCTTTTTAGTATTTCATCAATGCCTCAGCTATGTTCCCTAGTCTTCTCAAGCGCAGACTAACTAGGACCTGTACAAAGACAAAAAGCTTTTGGTAAAGGAATTTCAACCTGTATTAACTAACATCATCCTGTCCTGTGTTTTCACTCTAGGATTTGGAGTCCCCTTAAGACTTCCTATAAAAATGACTAAATAATAATAAATGACTTATAAAAAATTCTGTGAATAAAAGTCACTTTTTGTGGCAAAGATAATATTTTTCCCTTTATTAGTTTGTGCAAGTATGTGACCGTGTCTGTGAAATTCTGGCTACAGTCTTACATTTTTGTGAAGCATCATAGACATAAGTAGTCATAGCCATAAATAAAATAAAATATGTGTTTATTGCTGTAAATGTTTATATTTAAGTCATTTATATTTAAATACTGAAATGAAAATTCTACATTTTAAGTACTGACCTACTGAAAACTGTTTTGAAATGCTGAAAAGATTTTAAAGACATTTTGTTTTATTATTTTGGATAAAAAGTTCTGCAAGTTGGCTTCCTAAATATTAATTTTAAACTTTGACATGATCTTACTCAGTTTCTATCAAAGGAATCGAGGTTATATTTTTATAAAATGTTCTTTACATTATATAGGATATTACATAGAAAAAAACAAATGCATTGAGTTCACAGAAGTCTTTGCAAATTAGGTACAATTGATAAAGTCAGATCTACAGAAATGAGATATTATCCTGGGGCATGTCGATCTTTTCACAGGTAGAAACCTGCACCACCTGAAAAGGCCTTTAGGACAAAGTGTCATCTCGTGACACATATCCAGACAATCTCTCTCTTTCCCACCAGCACTTGTAATCTCTATATATCTATTTCTTCGGGTATCTGGTTCTTATTAAACACATAGTTCTGGAGACAACTTGAGATGTTACTTCTTATTAGATTACATTTGTAATGTATTGCATTCATCATAGTATCTCTGCAACAGCCCCCTTGAGTATTTTTGTGTATTGTGTTTTTAAATTAGGCTAACAGAAGTGCTGTATTTATTTGGGAACAGTAACCTACAGTAGGGTGTCTTGGGTTTCCAAAGAACCTCTGAACCTGCAGCAGGCGCTTTGGGCAATGAGCCAGTCTGAACAGAGGCCTACTGAAAGACAACAATTTTTCTGCTTTCGAAACAGCGTTTCTTCTGTTGAGAACGTCTGTGAATATGTGTAAAATCCTACCTGAGCGACTGTTCATTTAGCTGAGAATGTTTTAACCTCACACAGTAAGCGTTTCTATTAGAAACCTATGCATAAGAAGCATAAAAATGCATGAAAATCTATCAAAATAAAGCAATAATTAGTAACTGTATACAAATACTAGTGTCATTGTTTGTCTTCCTATATAATGTAAAGAGAATTCTTTAAAAATATAACCTAAATATCTTTAATATTGACTGAGTAAGGCCATGTTGAAGATTGAAATTAATATTCAGGAAGCCAACTTTCATTATTTTTTGTGCAAAATCATAAAATGCAGTGTCAATAAAAATAATTTCAGTATTATAAATGAAAATTTCATGCTCAAATCCACCATATAATATCATTTACAGCGATAAACACACATTATCTATCTTCGTCATTTTTATGACTACTTTGATGCATCAAATCTCATTCGATTTTAAAGGGATAGTTCACCCAAAAATAAAAGTTATATTATTATTTACTCACTCTCATGTCTTGTCAAACCTGTATGACTTTATTGCTTCAGCAGAACACAGAAGAAGATATTTTGCAAAACGCTGGTTACCGGCACCCATTCACTTTCATAGTATGGATACAAGGTACAATGGAAGTCATTGTTCCACAAAAGAAAGAAACATATACAGGTTTTGAATGACACAGGGGTGAACAAATTATGACATAATTTTTATTTTTGGGTGAGCTATCCCTTTAAGACTTTAGCCTGAATTTCACACACAGGGTTACATACCTGTATATCTACATGGAGGTATAGAAAAATACAAAATCATGAAACTTATGGCATTTTAAAATAATTTCAGACTAATTAAGCAACAGTTGAAGTTCAGTCCAGTCACCAGATCGTAAGCATTAAAATAGCAATTTGTGTAAAATCCCTTTTTGACCTCAGTCACACACAGTTGTCATTGTTAATTTGTGACCACAGACATGGTTTTAGGCCTCTGATAGAAAAGGCACGCTCTAATTTGCTGTTTAGCGGAGGCCATCACAGATGACCCAAAGCATTATGGGATCAGTTTACACAAGCCTCTTTGATGACTTTCCTCACAGTAACTTAAGCACAGCGGTGACAGAAAACAAACACATCCTGCAACCAAAAAGGAAACGGTGCCTTCTTACATTTAATTAAATGCAAAATCCCTAAATGAATACACGCACAGAGTCTGATTATAAGTGCTTTTATTTGTACAAAATCTACATAATGCAGCAGTCAGTTGTTGGTTATAGATTAGACATAGAAATCAAAGTTTTGTCATTTTAAGCATACTTAACTGAAACAATAAAAACACTGCTCCCATAACTTTAAAGAAAAAAGACATAACTGAAAATCTTACAGAATACTTAAAGAATATTCCAACTGTTATTAATATGTCATGTAAATTAAAAACAACTCTCTCTAACATCTGAACACAGCACCGTTTTATTTACTGTCTAAAGTAACATCCCACTCTTCACAGATGATGACTGTTGTCTACAAATAACTGTGTATGCAAATATACTCCCAAATGTAACAGGTTCCCTTTTTTAGATGGTTACTAACTGAAATTAATCATTTGTAATAAAAGTACGCCACCTGGTGGCTTGAGATGAAATATGTCTTCAGTCTTGGGTTTCTCCCATAAAGGCTACAAAATAATCTGCACCACTTTTCCAAATCAATGAAATGAGTTTAAACGGCACGTTTTATGCTTTATAATTTGATAGTCTGTAGTATTTTCATGTTACATTTAAGGTACTCATCAGATACATTGAAAGAGAAAGTTCATCCGAAAATGACTTATTTAGATTCAGATTTAAGTTTATTAACCCTCATGTCATTACAAACCTGTATGACTTTCTCAAAAACAATATTTTAAAGAATGTTGGTAACCAAACAACATTGTCCCCCATTGATTTACATTGCATGAACACAAAACCACTTTTCTTAAAGTATCTTCTTTTGTGTTACACACACACACAAAAAGTGTCACACACAGGCTTTAAACAACATGAGGGTGAATAAATGTCAGATTTTTGAGTGAACCGTCTCTTCAAGAACATGCTGCTAAAAGATACCATAATGCTCCTTTGCTATGTTTATCCTGACGTGTTAAAACTGTGAGACTGTGTTCATTAAAAATAAAAGTGTGAATATACTAGTGGTAAATTAAAGTAATGTCATGTTATTAATGTAAGACTGTTAGATCTGAAAGTCACACATTTTTATTATCAGAGCTTCTGCAACATAATGACCTAATATTGTCAAGCAGCAAATAACACTGTAACTGATATACTATATCCAAACAGGTTTGATTATAAAGTCACATTGATAATAATGAAATAATAGTGGAAGTGGAAATTATTTTGCTTGATTGAGGAATGTTAGTAATGCACAGCCCATAATTCAACAGCACTGGAACACACGTCTTTAAACACATCTTCGAGGTCTTCTTGTCACTTGATTCTCTGAAGTCTTTTGTCGTGAATTCTTGGTGAGTTTGATGCACTGATAGTCAAGATTCTTGTGTTGGTGTAAAAAACGCATCCATCAGTCCCAAATTCTCAGTTTCACCCAAAATCATCAATCCAAAAACACCAAAATACATTCAAAAAGTTCCTCAATCCTGCACTTGCGCTGTTTTACGTTCATAAAGCTTTTGCTGGTTCCCAACACAGCATTCTCCCTGAACAGTCGTTATTGACTTTACCAATATTATTGGAGAGCTACAGGTATGTGTCCTCTGAACCCACGCTCTCACACGAGTAACGTAAACTGGGAACTCTGGGAGCAGCGGAAACAGAATTCCCATTCACAGGTGTGTCGTCCTGAAGAAGCGGGGTTGAGTTTGTAGTGAGTGGATGATCCGTAAGGTGGGCGGAGTTGTTGGAATTTGAGGGTGCGAAGTCTTTGGGAGGTGGAAGTGGTTCTGCAACTAGTTCAGGAGTGGAAGAGCGAGGGATCTCGACTGGGCGTACTGATTTAAGGAGTGGTGAGGCCTGGGGAGGTGGTGGGGTGCGAGAGATACTCGGAGGTGTTTGGGGATGTGGTGCTTGTGATGGATGTGTGGTTAGGACAGGTGGAATCTCACTGGGGGCGGGGTCTGGAGCAGACTGTATCTTCTCAGCTGGTGTCTTCTCTGGTGTAGTGAGAAGGGAACGCTGTAGTGATGGAGAAGTTTTGTTATTGTGTTGAGTGTTTAATGGTGTTTGCTGGAGTTGGTCGTGTTTCTCGGGCTCTTTTTTGCGAGGGGCTGATTTGGGGTCTGTAGGTAAGGCATAGGGGTTTTGGATGTCCACAGCAGGATTCGGGGCTTTCCGGATGGTGCTCCTCTTTTTGATAGTAGACGGCGGGGGATACTGGACGAGGATGGTGGGGTTCTGACGGAGGTCTTGGCGGGTGTGGGGCTCAGCGGCCATGACGGCATGTGCGCCGTGCATCCTGGGGGCGGACTTGTAGCTAAGCTCGCCGTGGGTTTTTCTCCAGCGCTTGAGTTGTACGCGGTGCTCTCGCTCGACGTCGCGTGCAGATATGGGCATCTCTAACACCTGCGCATGGAGAAACAAAGCATCACCAATCTATTCTTATCATTTTGACCCAGCCATATGTAGCTACAATATTTACTGTGTATGTTTGACTCTTTGAAAGGACCTGCATGTGTGTGTGTGTGTTACCTGATGTACGAGAAAGCCCTCCTGCATGTATCGTGGATCCACGGTCCTGAGGAACTCCATAGTTTCATACTGACCGGGACATGATTTCAGTTTCTCGCGAGATCCCAGCATGCATCTCAACAGCACAAGCCCAACACGGAATATTATCTTTACTCCTATTTGAAAGATCACAAATGAGATTACTCTCGAAACAAAGACAACATAACAGCTGTGTTTTTGAGTGGATGTAAATCTAACCGTCGCACAGGAACATGTCCCACACTCTAAGCACAGAGGACCAGGGTAGAGTTCTGGAAAAGGCGCACATGAACCACTCCGTCATGTAAAGGATGGGCTCGATCTTGTGCTTGTCTAGGTGCCGGTACGCCCCGGGGCACACCCGCTTCAGTAGTGCATTCAGGATCTCTCCATCCAACTGTATTGCCTCCTAATTATACACCAGAACAAAATGTTAATACCCTTTGTTTGGATTTGTCATATCTTCCAAGTTATATAACTTGTTATCAGTCAGTTGGCATGACGTCACATATTAGATATAAATTCAATTTTGCCCTTTAGAAGGAACACAGAGACTTCATTTAATTCATTTCTGCTGCTTACATCACCTGTGACGGAGCACAAAAGATGTCTTGTTTTGTCTACAGTACATTTGGAGTCAGAAACACGAGTCAGTGTTTGCAGATTGTGATCAGGGAACTTCAGATATGAATGCTATGAATAGTATGTCAACTGTGAACTACAGAATGTGGTAAAAGAACGTAGATAAGGCATCACTACAACACTAAAGTTCATTACATTTAGTTTTGGTTCATTTGTTGAATGTACAATGGTACATCCAACCACACAGGTAATAGATCTACACTTAATATCCTGTAGGCCTCACAATCTGTTTCAGTTTCCCATTTTATAATACATAATTAGTAGAAATATAATGCTTTTACTAATGGATTTTAAGATCTTACCAGGCCTGCACTATAATATCCAGGGAGATACTTCTCACAAATCTGAACCAGAACCCAAAACGCATCCTGAAGAGAAAAACAGAAAAACTATAAATTTCATAATTCTCACTGACATATTCCAGCATCATAATATCCATCACAATGCATTCTGGACCATAGTGGTTGTAAAGTCTGTGTAGGTGCACGATGTTTTACCTCTGCCGGCATGTGCATCAGAAGCACAGCTGCTATAGGAGCTTGAGCTTGGCAGTAACCCTCCTCCGGCCTGTACAGGGTATAAGCCTTCAACACCCGGAAGAGATCCTGCTGCCTGCTCGAGCACACATCAATAGCGTCAGTGTGAAACTCCAGGACATTTGCATAATAAACATCAGATAACCAAAATACACATTAAACATGTCTCATGCTGTATTTACTGTTTAGAGAACAAGACTAACCCGTGACCTCCTCGTGACACGAACATTTCATGAAAGGGAAACTGTCTGTGCAGATCTCTCTCTATCACATCGACCCATTTAGGGTCTCCGTCCATGCTATCCAGTTCCTGTTAGATGACACAAACCAGTGTGATTACAGAGTCATGCTGGGGTTCATTTAAAGTCTGATGTGGGAAATTCCCACATGGAAAGCCACTATAACCAAATTTTGTTGGTGTGAAGACTTTACCCACCTTAAACTTGCCACCATTCTGTTCCCTCTTCACTTTTCCACCTGATAGGTAAAGCCACGCCCGGCCTCGTAGTGATGGTGGGACTCCTTTCTGACATCGCAGCCTGACCTGCGGGTGACGGATGTGAATGTCACACGTGTACAATAATATTTAGAGAAGAGGGAACCAGTATGAGCATGCATTTACACAAGTCTGAGACTGGGCAGCAGTCCTGATGTCAAATCTTTAATGCTGTTTGACACAAATATGTTGATTTTGAAAAGCCACTGGACAAATAATTACAATGATGAAAGAGCCTCTGCTTACATCAGCACAGCAATGTTTGAATAAATGGGAACCATACAGAACTGAATGATTCTGGTTCATTAACAATTCTTTTAGCACTTCAGCAGTGGTTCACAACTGGTTTTGCTTCATGACCAAAATGTTATGTTGGTACTAAACCTGAAAAGTAAAACAAAATGTCCTTAAATTATTACAAGTAGGACAACTAACTTTTTAAACTATTATTAAACACAATAAAGAAAATATTTTATTACTATTTTCCATATCTTGTGACGTTATAAACGCAAGAAATTTGATCGGATGCTTAATACCCTATTCAGTTTGCTATACTAAACACATACAATTAAATGGTTAGTTGCATAGTTATTTTCTGCTGACTCTTAACCCACTTTTGGGTCACAACCACCAGTTGAGAACCACTGTTTTAAAAAAGGCAACTGGGTCACAAGGCGCCATTCCTTTGCAAAATTAACTGGTAATAATAACCGGTCGTGCTGTGCATGTTGTCAACCACCATGACGATACAACAGAAAGAGGTGCTGTCTATTTATTGTTTTCATATTATTCCATTCGAGCAAGTTCACTCAAGTACAACTTTATTTCTTCCAGATTATTTTAGATTTACAACCTTAGCTGGAAAGCAGTGCAGAAAACACATCAGTGCATGTTCGGCTCAGATCGGTAAAAGAACGCAGATGTTCGATAACCAGAACTGAAACGTTCTAAATAATAACTCTTTTAATTTTATTTTGATTGCTTTTCATCTCTGTGCAACACAAAGACAAGCACATACAATAATACAGGCATGCAAACATGAAGGCCAACAAATACTGTTAAAGAGGACCTTTGCCAAAACTCCTCTGTTGTTTTTACCTGTGGATGACTCACTCCCAATGAAAGCTTTATAAAGCTTGAGAGAAAAACAGAGGTGAACACTTGCAACACTAATAAATACACACAAGACCATAGAAGGATAAGTGATGTGATATCTGGCTTGTCCAGACAGGGCCGCTCAGGAATGACTGTGTTATGGTGTCATTTCGCTGGGGTTTTTAATTAATCCAAGCGGTTGTGAGAAGGAGAAACGACTTAAAGCTTTGAGACTGTATCTGTATTTGTGCATGTAATGATTGGCAGACATATTATACAATGTATCAGTTTCTGGAAACTTGTGTGGTGTAGATAAATACAACAGTGTCTGATGAATGCAGATGACTGATCTTACCTTCTTGAATCTTTTACTGATCCATTTGTCCCAGTGGTTCAGCATGTCCAACCATTTTGCTTCTCTGTGTCTCAACACTTCCAGAGGCACATCTTGAGCCCTGTGCGTGAGACAGAAAACACCATAAAAACTCCAAACTTGTTTGCCTGCAAAATTTAAATAAGCATATCGCCAACTTGCACTGTGAGACGCTTATGCAAATGTGTTCTTGCTAAGATATCTTTGTATTATTAAGGCAAATGTTAAATGATCTGTCATTTAATAAAGTCAATTTGGATAAAAGCATCTGCTAAATGAATAAATGTAAATGTATTTTTGGAATATATTGCAAAAACAGCAAGGACAGCACAGCATTTTCAGCATAATGGCTTACTGATGCTAAGAAAAAATTACTAACACTACAATATCAAGCAAAACGAGAAAATCATTAAAGTTTTCCATACACACCTTCTTCATCACATAGTGAGTCATGTTAAGAGAGGCATAACAAACCTTGGAAACTTTAAAACAGCTAATACAGGATAAAACTAGCTTAATTCTCTAAAACTTTAGGATAAAATCAAGCAGAAATTTAGTAAATACTGAAATGGTTGATACATAACTCTTACTCCCAACCTTAAATGGATAGTTCACCCAAACATAACAATTCTTTCATCATTTTTTATACTTTGTTTCTTCTTTAAAACACAAAAGCAGATATTTAAAACAATTTGGTAACCAAACAAAACTGGCGTCTGTTGACTTCCACTGTATGGAGACAAAACCACTAAGACATTTCTCAAAATATCTTCTTTTGTGTTCCAGAAGAAAGAGTAACACTAGGGTAAATATGACTGTTTTATTTTGAGTGAAGCATCCCTTTAAGCAACCGAGTAATTTTAGGCATGGTGTTCCTGAAGCAGCCTGTGGTTATCTACACTGCCTAAAGCTACAGCGGTGACACGACAGGACAGTTATCTCTGTTCCTCTCGTCGGGCTTGAAACTTTAAGCATGCAGCCGGGGCCAGTTAAATATCAGCTTACCACCACAGCATCCACCAGCTTCCCTTTACTTAAACGCTGATCATAACCACTAGAAATTTGATCTGAAAGCAGAGTTTCTTTAAATATTATTTGGTATCCGCCTACAACTTGCAAGTTTCGTTTCCTTTTCATTAGCAAAAAGTCTGCTGCCTGATGAAGGCCTCTTTCTCTCTCTTTCTCTCTCTCTCTCAGTTGGCAGGGACATCATAACCTCAGGGCACCAGTTCTCCCATAAAGCACAGGAAACGGAAAGCCTGCTGTTCGCTCAGAGACAACTATCACTTACTCATCTATTCCATTCTCTTTCACAAATCATTCGCCCCTTCCAGTCCAGCCTGTCTATCTTAGATTTATCCATACAAAGATTAATTCCTCACAATGACAATCTAATCAGATCTATAAATAACACAAATGACTCCAGTGGGAACGTCTCTACAGTATCTTTAATAGAGATTTCGCCCTATAGGGCTGCAAGTGGCTACAAAGGCTTATGAGGATGTGACACCCTGGTACTTGATTCAAACCACACCAATGAAAACTAAAGTAGAATATTGTCCACTTTCAGTGGAAAGAAAGCTGGCAAGTTTTTACACATCTGTCAAAACTGGTTTATCAAGTTACGCAAAACAAATATTTTCACAAACTCTACAAGCAAAGTGGTCTACTTTGATTAAGCCAATTTAGTGCAGTGTTTAGATTTGTTTGGTTATGGTGGACTGGTCTACAAACTCCCATTTATCTTCTATAAACTGCAGTTAGATACGCAAAATGGTTTCGGTCTGTAGTGATTATTGTGCAATTACACAAACCAATGACTGTAAATTTAGTTCGATGACACATATCATACTCATTCCTGGCAGACATTCAGTGTAAAATCATCTACTGCCAAAAATATCATGCAGTTACAACCGCAAAAGGATCTGAGGAATAAACTAATGAAAGAGTTTAGATTATTCATTTGGGCAATTATGGACTTGACATTTCCAGTCAATACTTGAAATGTACATTCTCACAGAATGTATTTATTATTACAAATAGATTGAAGCATCTGCTTATAGAGTCCAGACATCAGAAAAATATCAGTCTATACACAAGTTATCCATTTTAAAACATGGAAATATACATGCGTTATGGATGTGACAAAAAAGAACTCATTAAAAGGCTTTTGTAAATTAAAATGCACAAACCAGAAGCAATAATACCCAACACATGGAGAAAAGATGACACCTTAAAGAACATGAAAAACTTATTTTATTTTTTAATGTATTCCTTAATTATGAATATAAACTGTTGGATGTGACAAATCTAAAAACAGCACTTTACCTGACTGTAATAAAAAAAATGCTTTAAACATGAAAAAAGCTTTATAAAGCCTTACATGTCTATTTAAACCACCAAATATTTACATTTGAGGTAACAGTATGGTGAAAACCTTTAGTAAAAACTTTATTTTTTCATGGTAAGGATGACACTAAACAGCTTAACAGTGTCAAGTATCTAAACAATGTTTGTGCAGTATTTCTTTTCCAGGCTCAATCACGTGACCCTCCCAAACCCACCAACACCAGCAGCATTTGACCAGATCCACTGAATTGTAGATTGTAAAGTTTACTTACGATTCAGCTGAATACTGTTGGGCTCCTCCGATAAATCCATATCTGTCTGTTTGTCTTGAGCTGGTGAAGCCATTGATTTCAGAGTCAGACCCAAACGAGCTCTCTTCATCAAACTGACTGCCCAGTGTCATCACACTCATAGTGTCATCAGAGGATAAACGTCCATTCTCCCGAGCCATCATCATCATCATCAGATACTAACACAGACCTGCTGATCTCTCCACTTACACACAGCTTATCATCTATATCCCATGAAAAAAACCTTCAATTATTGATTGTTCACCTCTAATCGATCCGAAGTCAGATCAATTTTGGCTCATCGTTTGGATTTAAGCTCTTTCTTGTATTTGTATATAGTGATCTAAAGAGTCTTATAAAGATTTCTGTGCGTCTAAATCACCCAAGTTAAATGCTAAATTAGCTTAGCGCGCGACGTGTCACTGTCCGCCCGAGTTTCGAGTAGATCCCAGAACAACGACGATCCAAAATATACTTTATACGTGTTTAAAAATCGCCCGAAAAAGCATGTAAACAACCGGACGAGAGAAACGACGCCTGAATTTCCTGAATCACATTTTTCCAGTCGGCGGATTGTCAAGAGTCTCGCGCTTCAACTAGAGTCCAACTAACTGTTTTCACTCACTAAACAGAGTCTGAAAACAGAGTATATTCCCAGTCAAGATGCCCCAGCGGAGTTGTTTTCGTAGTTTAAGTTCAGATTCCATGCTTTAGGAGTGAATAAAAAATAATGAAAAGTTATTCAGGACGCATTTTTAATGTTAGGGTGGATGATGAGTTTCCAGTCTTGGGCTGTTGCGTTTGACATCTCTGCACATGCGCGGCTGTGTCACTTCCGGAATCCACAGGTCAGTTCATTGAAATGAGTGTAAACACGTCTGTAATGAACAATATTTGATCGTCTGTGAAATTCATGTGATCTAATGAGATAACGAGTGTCAAAGTTTTATTTCAGTCATTAATTTCACTATGATTTTAGTCTTTGACATGGCCTACTCAGTCAAGGTTATATTTTCACAGAACGTTCTTTACATTATGTACAATTATTTTATGGTGAAAACAGTAAATCCACAAAACTGACTTTAGTTGAGTTTTATTATTAAGTCAACACAGCATTTTTTTTTACAGATGAATATGAGAGTAAATGGAAATTTGACTCTCGTTTTACAAATGGTCATTTAATGTGTTAAGCAATAAGTCTTTATTATTTTTATTTTCCGCTATTATCATGATCCCTAAGGTTGATCAGAGATAGAAGTCAAAATCTGTTGTAGTTTATAGAACTAGTTTATAGTTATCATCCACCTTTAAAAGACTTTAAAAGACGAAGCATAAGAATAAGGTAATTAAAGGTTTGAAAAAAAATGCACCACTCATGATAACGTAATTATTAAAAATATACATACTGTTGTAAATCATACAATTAGTCTATTTAAGAGTAGGCTTATCATTTCTTCAAGTTGATAAATGCAGTTCAACAAACAGCCAGTGGATGGCAGCAATTACAGACAGAATTTCCTAGACTTCAGCCTGCAGTAATCATTTATAGTAATAATCAGGTCAGATATTATTATCTTCTGTCAGAGAACATTGTTCCACCAACATCTCTATATGGTTTCATAATATTACATGTGCTTTGGCCTATGGAGGTTATGATGACGAAAACAGATACTGTAGCTAGATTTTCACTCATTCTCACCAAACAGGAGTCATACTCCTCCAATGTTTTCCTAAGTAATTTTGCCTCATTTAACAATTTCCTTTGTGCACTTAACCCAGGGCAAGCAAAGTATTTTAAATAAAATACTTAAATATTTGCAGTAAATAAAATATCTAAATATTTGCAGTAAATATTTGTACTTTCACAGTCACAATCCTGAAGACCTATTTTGGGGAAAATGTTTGTCGTGTGCAAACTAAGTTCAGTGTAGCTATTTTTGAATCTAACCTAAATCCCAGTTTTGTAATCAAATTTAAATAATAGAAAGTTCAGTTTGACCCAACATATTGTGATAATATAACACACAGTTTCATAGAGGAGCTCATACTTGTGTTATTGTTGTACATATCTGGTGAAGAAAACCTGTTTAGAAACATCCCTGGATAATGTGGTTAAGATTTCTCTTGTCCCTTTGATTGTTTTCCTTCAAATGTGCACTGAATCAGTATGATGCTCATGTTTGTACATGAAGCGAGAATGGACATTAAGTTTTAATGTTTTGGACATTAAGTGCTGATCACATTTGGGAATTTCTCATTGACTCAAGTGCCAGGTCATGTTCAAAGAGAGCAAAACCTTGAGCGTTAGCCTTGACAGCTGGGTTTAAAAAAAAAGGTCTAATATCTACAAAATTGTGGTTCAAACATGCATTTTTACATGTATCAGGTTAATCCATTATGATCCTATGGCTTATGTATTATTATTATTTTTTAATATTTATGTTAATAATGATAATGTTTATCAAAAATTTGCTGTGAAAATTATTGTCATAATAAAATATACTAAGCTATAATGTTTAATGCATAATTCCTATAAAATCTCAGAGGATCTCAGAGGAACAAACTTCCGGGTGATGCTGGTTAAAGTGGGTGAGGATGAGGAGCGGGGCTGGAAGGTGGGGACAAAACACCATATGTACTCCATTCCAGAAGATGCCATGACTGGTACTGCTGAAATGGTGAGAAATTTTCAGATGTTTCAAAAACAACATACTGTACATATATACAGTTGGCTTTGAATGTTAACTAATTTTACAAATGTTTTAATTTTTAACATTTGCCCAATTCTTCTCATTTCTGCCTCGTAGCTGTTTGACTACATTGCGGGCTGCATATCTGACTTCCTGGACAAGCACAATCTCAAACATAAGAAACTTCCCCTGGGTTTCACCTTCTCTTTTCCAGTCCGTCACGAGGATTTGGACAAGGTCAGTTTCTGTATCAGTGTAAACATGAGTCACACATGGTTAAGTGACCACATTGATTTATATTTAATTGTACAATACTTAAAAGGTTGGTCATTTATTGCTTTGTTTGTCCGTGTAGTGTAACAGATGTACTGCTGTGTGTTTAAACTGTGACAGGGCATTCTGCTTAACTGGACAAAAGGCTTCAAGGCTTCAGGTGCTGAGGGCAATAACGTTGTGGGTCTGCTAAGAGACGCCATTAAAAGGAGAGGGGTTAGTATGCATACGTTTCTCTTCATACAGAGATGCTCGATAGTAAATTTTCCATCACAGAACTTTTTTGATAAGATCAGGTTTGCGAAGCTGCTTCTAAATCATAAGTACGTCATACATTTTAAAAGCTTAAATTTTCTTTAAAACCAGTTGTTTTATTAAAAGCAGTGTTGAGTACTCGAGACTCGGACTCGGTCTTGAACTCGGTCTCGAGACCGTATTTTAATGGTCTTGGTCTTGTCATGGACTCGTGTGCGTTTTGACTCGGTATTGACTCGGACTCGAACATATTAGGAATAGGACTTATTCCCGAGTCCACTCGAGTCCTAATCAAAATATTTCATGATTATTACTGTATGTTAATATTTATTTAAATTGGTGTATGGTTGACACGTGCAGTGATTGGTGATTTTCTTGTGCGCAGCATGCGCATGACGTGAGACGTTAGCGTAACGTTAGTGCAGAGGCAGCAGGACTCAGGTCAGGATGTCACATGAACTTAACACATTAACTTTTTAAAATGTCTGTTACGTCATCTATTATTCAGTTTGCATATAAGAGCCATCAAGAGTTCGTATGAAGACATCAATTACCGAAGCAAAGGGAACAACTTCCAATTTTCATCGACATATTTATCTAGCTCTCCAACTGATTTTTGATTTTAAAAATCACTCGCTCTCGTCTGTGAAACAGCGTTCAGCGGTGACTTTAACAACGCTCCATGGCGCGAGCAACAGCAGTAAGCGCTTTAAGTGTTTCCGAGTTAATCCTGAATTTTTTCTTCTTGAGTCTTCTTGATGTTGATAAACGTTCTGTATTTAATGTGCTGCGATTATGTTTGGTTAACCAATGATTAATTATTTATTAATAAATCAATCAATCAATCAGTGGTGCTGACGTCATTGTATGGCGCGATCCCAAGGTCCACTGCGATTTTCCACTTGGTAAGTAGAACAGTTATTTAATATAGATGGGAACAATCCTTAAATTTACGGAGCAAAAACTGTTCAGTCAGGTCAAGAAGTTGTCTTTGAACCTTTAGAAGTGCAAGGTAGCAGTTTTGTGATGCAGTAAATGACAACAGACATCATAAAAATATAACTTGCTGCACAAAATGTGTATAGGCTAACGTTAGCTAAGCTAATTAAAATCAAGTTTGTTTATTTTTTCACATGTAACATGTAAGGGAATATATCATAGATAGAGACTGTATTATTTTTAGTTATGTTGTGTTTTCAGTTACCCATATTACAGTAGCTCACAACACTTTAGCCATTTATAAATGTTCAGATGAAGAACAGTGTTGCCAGATTGGTGTGTTTTTCAGTAATTGTTCAAAATCCACACAAAATTATATAGTAAACACACAAATCTTACCAATAATTACCAAATTAATTCTTAGCTTATATAACAATATTGTGGCTCATCACAATTTTTCAATATGTCATAATAAAGCAAATGAAGTGTTCTTCTTCTAAGAAGGCTATGTCGTAACTACATTGTAAACTCTTTTCCACGTCTGTCATTTGGCACAACAGAAATATCAAAATTCCACCAGTCCAGGCCCATTTTACCCCACGTAGTACAACTAAAAACTAATCAAAAACTGCCCAATCTGCCAACACTGATGAAGAAAATACTGGTAAAAAAATGTAAGGAGTTAAATTCTGATTTTTTTTCTCTTATCAGGTCCTTCAAATTTGCCAGATTCCAACATTCTCCTTTATTTTAACCCCACCTCACACAAAGACACACACACAAACCAAAGGCACTTTTAAGAGCCACGTCTGTCTTGTTAACCTGTACTTGTCTCTCTGTAGCTCGCTCCCTCTCTCTCTCTCTCTTTCTCTCTCTGTTTACATCTGTAGTTGTCATATCTGTCCGTCTTTGTTTCTCTCAATAGGTCATACAAAAACTCTTTGTTTTAACACATTGTCTTTCTGTTTTTTTGTTTGTTTTCTACCGTATATTTCTTGTCAAGTTATGACAAGGCCCAAATTCAGGCCCTGCCCATCTTGCCAGACTCCCAATCAGGCAAGCAGAAAAACTTGCCAACTGCCAACTGTAATCAGTATGATCAGAGTTAATTGTCCCAGTTTTTTGATCCAACACAGTGTTGTAAGTTCAATAATATGGGGACAGTAGTTGTTGTCATTTCTGTATTATGATTAAATCATGTTGCCAGAATAATTGAAGATTAATTGTTAGAGATATTGAATATGCATTGTGGTGTGTTTTTCACTTAACAGGCCTGATCCATGTGAAACAACAACTTAAAGCAGATGGCAGAGGCTGCAGTGGAGGAAATCAGGCAACATTGATCAGATGAAGATTTCTTCTTCACATCCAGAAGGTCACAAGTGTTTCAAGGTTTTTTGTCACATTTTTGAATACAAGTGAAGGACCGCAGACTATCTGTGCTCCTGTCAGATACTGTTCTGACAGTATAATAATATTCTACTGTCTGTTAAACACGTTACATTCAGAGTTTACTTTTAGTTTTTCCTCTAATTCATGTCAATGCAGTGAGAAACACAGCCTGCAGATCGGGTGGGACTGCACCTGAGGCGGAGCTGCACGTGTCGCTCCACCCACATCTCTTCTTATTGGTTTATCTCAAAGTAATGACATCAACTCAATAAAATCAAGATTTTATTTTGCCATTCATCGCTGCATGGTGAATACACGTTACGTCTTTTAACTTATTTGTTTAATACAGTGCCTGTATGGAAATGGGAAGTGTGGAAGGGTTTAATGACAGCATAGAAGATCCTGACTGCTGTTTCATGTGTGGGGGGGTAAGGGATTGGGTTAATATTCAACCAAAAAGATGTTGATGTGGTACATAGAAATGTCACATTTCCTCTCAGAACTAAATAAACACTATCAGACTCCAGAACTAAATAAATAACTAAGAAATAATTGTGTCTTGTGTATGTATATATAAATAAAGCTTTGAGACTATATGTCTATGGTGGTGACACTGTCATAACATTGGTATTTTTATTAGTTTTTATTTTATTTTATTTTATTTAGTTAATACTAGGGAGTTAAAAGATGATAAATGAACCTTACCAGCCTCTGTTTCTGTATCTGAAGACTTCCTGTACATTCTTACGATCCAAATGGCTTAGGCATGTAAATGGTTACTTATTTAAAGTCAGGAATTTTCCATGCTTATTAAACTGTAAACTTTACATTTACACTCATACATATCAACAAACAAACATACGCGACAACGTGCTCATTCTGAAAGTGGATGTTTTAGTGTTGGGAATAAAATGTGACCCAGTCTGTGAAAACCCAGTAAAAGTCATTTTCTGTGATTCTACATAATGTAGATAATATTCTGTAAGAATTTAACATTGATATCTTTAATATTGTCCGAGTAAGGTCATGTCAAAGATTGAAATTATAGTAAAATTATTAGATGAAATCAAACTTTGATGCTTGTTATCTCAGAATTAGATTTTTAGTCTGGTTTTCACAGACTGGGTCACAAATACACGCTTTAAAACTTATTCAGAAAAATAACGCTGAATGTGTGTGGCACTTTCTTGCATGGCAGTTTTAAAATTAGTATTAAATGTTGCATACGAGTTCAGCTTTTGCTCTAAAATGACTAATTTAATGCAATACAAGCAAAATCCATTTAGATGGCACAAACCCGCTGAACATTATGTCTTAGTTGACTGCTGCATTGACATGAATTAGGAGGAAACACGAGGGTGTCAAAAAGTGAGCTCTGAATGTCACGTGTTTAACAGACTGTTGAATATTATCAGTATCGAACAACATGCGATGTCTAATTTGACACAAAAATACTAATACAAATACAGCATGTTTTCCTTATTTGTTTGTAAATATGAAATACACTATATATTGTTACATAAATTTTAGCATAATGACACCATGGAAAGACCTAAATGTGATGCTGGGACTTAAAACTGATATTACTCTATTTTCTCAAGAGCCCTCAAGATCAAGCCTTCATTCACTGCAAAGATGAATGATACCTCTTGCATCCTTCACAGCATTTGTGTAGCAGGTGGATGAGGATGGCCCAAACTCTTCCTGAAAGCTCTTCTAAACCTGAGGATAATGTGAAAGAGCTGCTTAAAAAGATGACAAGGCTCCAAAACTAGACCACAGCCTCAGGTCAAGACCACATCTTACCTTTATCTACGAGGTAGATAAAGAGAGCAGGAAACAGGACAGACCAAAACTTTGGTTCTTTAATAACAATATTTTATTGTAGTACAAAGAATCTTTCACAGATAAACCTACAACTTCAGGCCTTTAATTCTTAAATTATATTTTTGTGTGTTTCCAGGGAGATGAAAATTAAGGGGTTTACAGCAAGTATTAGCAGAGTTTCATCCAGGTGTCATTATGGAAAACTAGAATGATTTCTGTCGGAGCGGATTGCACCGCTCGCTTTGGCCACTCCAGCGATGAAAGTTCAAGTAAAAAGAAACAAATCATTAAGACTGATGTTTCTCTGGAGAAGAGCTGTTTACAGAGGTTTGTGAGGCGCTAGTCAACATGTGCACATGCTCAGTAGCTGAAGAGATCTAGAAAAAGGTGCTTTTTGTGCAATTCAAACTTAAAAAAACTATTTGTTTAGATCAACAAGTTACAACTAAAAAATAAGTAGTTGTTACACATGACAACAAATGCATTTCTACAGTTGGTGCAGAAATCTGTTGACCCAAAATTACAAGGAGACATAAGAAACATAATCATGAAAGGAAGGTAAGTAGATACTAGATCCATTATTTTAATATTGTAGAAGTTAATGTTGTCTGTTTTATCATTTATAATTGTCTAAATTTCTCTTTTTGTTCTTTCAGTAAAAACAGAGACAGACGCCATAATTAAACAGTTACGTTTCTAAAAATTTAACTACAAAAGTACAACTATAAATAATACTAATGTTGTAACTACAATACTAATGTTGATTTTCTTTTGACAGGCAAAAATGAAACTGGTGCCATCCAGCCTTCAGAGGGTGCACTGATGAACTAAAAAGTGCACATGTGGCAGTAACAGGAACACCAAAAAAAAAAAAAAAAAGTTTCACTGTTTTAATGATTTTAAACATTTTACTCAATGCCCTAAATTTTTGAACAAGATACTGTTATTGTATCTTCATTTCTTTTCAGATACAGAGGAGTAGATAATCTTCCTATCCAGGAACAGATGAAGCACTTCCATTAAGGGTGCTGAGAGACCTGAGACACCCCAAATCTCTCTATGCCTGAAGAGAATGTGACTAAACTGCTGGAAAAGATGACAACGCTCCAGATGCAAGAGTGTCTTGAAGCAAATGAGGTCCTCAGCAGTATTTATAATTTGAGATTCGATGGACACATGGAGGATGATGAGGCAAGTCTATCAAGCAGCCTCAGTTCAGTGGACTCCCACACTCCAGAAAAACTGCTGGAAAAACTACAGGACCCTGTCCTCCACTTGTGAGATTAACTTCCTGTCCAGGAACAGATGAAGCACTTCCATTAAGGGTGTTGAGATGTGCATTGAGACAGAAAATAATATTACATAATTTAAAACAAAACAATACATATTAGTATTATGAAACACAAACAGGGTTTGTCATTAAGCGTTGTCATGTGGTTAGGGTTAGACTAGAGTAAAATTGTCATTTACTAGTCGTAGTAAAAGAAATAAATATAAGGAAAAACTCCTGATTACACATAGTTTTTTTTTCAATAAGATAACATAGTTTACTATTTAAAAATTATATGTGATACTGTAACTGTATTATCAGATAAATACTTTGATAATTTTTTGTAGTGATAAGTAATAAAATGGATTTGAGTGAACAATAAAAAAATTAAAATTACTTACAAGATATAATACAAAATACATTTATCTATTTGGGAAAAACGGAGAAAAGCAGCACAATGTATAATGTGAGAGTAATTTGTTAGTTTCTGTCAGGAATCATACAGACACCTCGTATGCTCGCGTTGCGTCTATAAAACTGTCCTGCGTCATACGTCAGATGTGCCCAAGCTAAAGTTCAAAGGCTAAAGTTCAAAAGCATTTGCTACAGCAGCATATGAGTTTTCTTTAGACTCCTGACAGAAATTACTCTCACATTATACGATTTAACATTAAAAGTGGTGAGATACACACAACCTCACCTTAGAAAACAGTGTTTTAAGACACAGATTGCGTCTCGTTGAGGAGTTTTAACAGTTCGCGGCTAAATGTTACAACGACAAACACACAATTAGCAATAGATTTAACGTCTGTTTTTGACGGTCAAAACAAAGTTCTCGATGATAGAAACCACATATAATGAATACAAAATGAAAAAATATATGTATTTCACCTGATGATTTTTTAGCTGCACATCTTAAGCAGAAACGGTTGCTGATGCTTGTACGACTCCCGCTGCTGCAGCACACTGCCTGAGGTGACTGTATCCTTGCGCATTCTCTTAGTTTGAACATTTCTTCCTTTTAGTTGAATATAACTTTGTTTATAGTTGTATTTTAAATGGTCGATTATTTATCAATGTATCATATTATTACAAGATATTATAGGAAGAAGAAATTCGCAAAGAAACCACTGAACTGTTTTGTCACGCGGAACAACGGGAGTACATCAGTCAGTGACAAGATATTAAGCGCAAACACTTCAAAACGTTTAAAGGTATACAGACGCATTAAATGAACCTTTTAAAGGGTTTTTCACGTTATTTGACATGTAAATTTGTAAAAAACATATATTTTTAACAGTGTAGACTTGCATACAGCAAAAGATCTGCAGCAGAAGACTCCCACACTCCAGAAAGCTCAGAAGAATCACATTAAAAACTGAGGGCTTTGCCCTATCAAAGATAATTAATATTAATAACGAGCCACTGCTATTACTATAAATGGGGCGGATTGCACCGCTCGCTTTGGCCACTCCAGTGACATAATCATGATGTTTCTCTGGAGAAGAGCTGTTTACAGAGGTTTGTGAGGCGCTAGTCAACATGTGCACATGCTCAGTAGCTCAAGAGATCTAGAAAAAGGTGCTTTTTGTGCAATTCAAACTTCAAAAAACTATTTGTTCTAGATCAACAAGTTATGTTAAACATGACAACAAATGCAATATCAAATATGAATAAAGTATTTTATTCGTTCTGATTTGAATTGTTAGCAAGAACATATTGTGTGCACTCTTGAAGAAGAAACATTTGAAAAGAAAAATGATTTTATAATAAATATATGTATTGTGAGTTAATCTGGTTTATTTTTTTTGTTGCTATACTGGAAGTTGTGAATGGTATAAAGTTAGTAACATAAAAATTAGTAGGCAAACTTACACTTAACCAAAATGTTTTATTACATATTACATGTTTAGTTTTATTTTTCCTATTGTTTGACAGATGATTAAAATGTGAGGAGGAGCCAATCATTAATACTGGATTTCAATTGCCACTTTATTTGATGTTGTGATAAAAAAATAAACTAGATTTTTTTCATAAAAATCTGTATCATAATAAAATCCCTACTGTCAGTTTGACTGGTCTAAAACAGACATCTGATTGGTGTAAAGCAGTAAAATTATGCACCAATCACATCTCTTCCCTCGCTTTACACATAGTGTGATTATTTTGGGGGCAATTAGTCTTTTGAAAAGTTATTTAGGTTTTTATTTTTGTACTTATAAAACCTTTTTATTTACATTTATTTCTAAAATCTTTATAAAATATTTTTTATGTATGTTTTTGTTTGTTTAGTCCAAGTTATATTAGCATAATAGTTTTTAACACAAATCTGAACATATTGTTTCCATATATGCGATTTTGTGACTACATAATAGTTGAGCTTTATTATGTACTGTTTCCCTAATATAATGTAAATGTGATTAAAGCAGCGCTTCTCCATATCAGCGCATATTGTTTGGCACTGAGCAAAAACAACCTCCTCAGAATCTTCTCTGACGTCATGTACTATGACGTCTTCGTGTAGAACGTTTCGGCTCGTCATAGAGTTGCAGTTTGTTCGGTTTGTAGCGATACAGTTTTCTAGCGACAAGTACTTTTCATAGCGATATATCAATAATTAGATCGTTAAGTACTTTATCATAGCGATAAATAATTTATTTCATTAATTATCATTGATCATAGCGATAAAGCAATGGCTTTCTATCAGTTCAAGAATGTTTTCGCTAAGCAGCAGAAGGTCAGCAAACTGCTGCGGAAGATTCGCCGGGATCTCGACACACCTGTGAACTTCCAGGAGATGGAGATGGAGAACAAGGATTATCTGCTGTCACGGGGTCATGATCTGGCCAACATGTTCGAGCAGAGGCAGGATGGGATCACCAACAGGATCCGTGCATCCTGCTCTCTATCTGCAGAGGCCAGCGGGGGGCAGTATTTTCCCACACCACCACCCAACAGGCCTGAAACGTTTCCCAGGTACCAAAGAAAGCTTAAGCCTTTGGTTGAACCTGAGAGACCCCAAATCTCTCCCATTCCTGAAGAGAGTGTGACTAAACTGCTGGAAAAGATGACAACGCTCCAGATGCAGGTGTGTCTTGAAGCAAATGAGGTCCTCAGCAGTCTTTATAATTTAAGATTCGGTGGACACAAGGAGGATGATGAGGCAAGTCTATCAAGCAGCCTCAGTTCAGTGGACTCCCACACTCCAGAAGAGCTGCAGGCTTTGCCCCATATATACACACCACACAGCTCTCCACCTGTAACTCCACGTCCTCCAGCTGGGAAGCCTAAAAGCAGGATTGCCAGATATACAGCTGTGCGTCAACTAAAAGCAGTAGACTCCCACACTCCAGAAAAACTGCTGGCTTTCCCCCATATACACACACGACCCTGTCCTCCACCTGTGACGCCACGTCCACCAGCTGTGAAGTCTAAAAGCAGGATTCCCAGATATACAGCTTTGATTCAACTAGAAGCAAAGAGGGCCGCTAACAAAGGAAAAGGTAAGAAACGATTCAGCTGAAATATTCACTTGTCTAATAATTGTGCATAATAACAAAATTTCTGTTTGTCTTGGTTTAGTGAGGTCAAATCTGAACCAGACCAGACCCTTGCCTCAGATCAAGACCAGACCAGAGCCTGAGATCAGAACCAGACCAGAGCCTGAGATCAGAACCAGACCAGAGCCTGAGGTCAAGATCATGTCTACATTTAAGAAAACAGAAGTAGATAAAGAGAGCAGGAAACGGCTTCACGATAGACCGGTGCCCAATCTCCAGGACATCTTCGAATTACTGGAAGCAGAAAGTGATGAATGGTAAGTATAGAAAAACAATTGCTTAATTAAAGTCTGTTAATAACCAGGTTTTATTATAGTATAAAAAATCATTTACTAACCTTTCAACTTTTAGACCTTTAATTTTTAAATGTTATTTTGTGTTTTTTATTAAAGGGAGAAGAAGATTGAAGGTTTGCAGCAAGTTCAAGATTTGGCAGAGTTTCATCCAGATGTCATCTCAGAAAACCTGCATGATTTCTGTTTTGCTGTCATGAGAGAGGCAAAGAATCTTCGCTCTACTGTGTCAAAGAAGGGGATAGAAACACTCGGGCACCTGTTCGAACATCTTAGAGGAAATATGAACAAGGTGCTGAATCTCACCACCCCGATTCTCCTGCATAAATCTATGGAGACTAATCAGTTCATCACTGATGAGGTTTCTGCAGCCATGAGTAAAATGGTGCAGAACTGCAGTGCTTCAGCGGTCATGAACGCACTCCTAGAGGATGGACTAAGGTAAGAATCTTATTAATTGATTAGAAGAGACATAAAGTGCTAAAGTATGTCAAATGAATTCTTAAGTCTCTTTTACTTTAACAGGCATCGAAGCGTGGCAGTCAGACGATGCACTGCATGCAGTCTGAACGAACTGGCTGAGAAACTGGGACCTGAACGATTTGCTCGTGCTCCAAAGAACTTTATGGAACGCTTTGTAGACGCACTGAGCAGAATGGCTGTAGAAGCGGCTTCAGAAGTAAGGTATGTATTATACATGCTTTTAACACCTTGAATATAGATCTGTAAATGCAATTTAACTAACGTAATATCATTTTGTGTTTAGGTGTCACGCCCGCAGTGCTCTTGTCCTTCTGTCGGCCCATGAAACATTTCTACAGTTGGTGCAGAAATCTGTTGATCCAAAATTACAAGGAGACATAAGAAACATAATCATGAAAGAAAGGTAAGTAGATACTAGATCCATTATTTTAATATTGTAGAAGTTAATGTTGTCTGTTTTATCACTTATAATTGTCTAAATTTCTCTTTTTGTTCTTTCAGTAAAAACAGAGACAGACGCCATAATTAAACAGTTACATTTCTAACGATTTAACTACAAAAGTACTTACAGCTATAAATACACAATACTAATGTTGATTTTCTTTTGACAGGCAAAAATGAAACTGGTCCCATCCAGCCTTCAGAGGGTGCACTGATGAACTAAAAAGTGCACATGTGGCAGTAACAGGAACACCAAAAAAAAAAAAAAAAGTTTTTTTGACTGTTTTAATGATTTTAAACATTTTACTCAATGCCCTAAATTTTTGAACAAGATACTGTTATTGTATCTTCTTTTTTTTTCAGATACAGAGGAGTAGATAATCTTCCTATCCAGGAACAGGTGAAGCACTTCCATTAAGGGTGCTGAGAGACCTGAGACACCCCAAATCTCTCTATGCCTGAATAGATGTGACTAAACTGCTGAAAAAGATGACAACGCTCCAGATGCAAGAGTGTCTTGAAGCAAATGAGGTCCTCAGCAGTATTTATAATTTGAGATTCGGTGGACACATGGAGGAAGTCTATCAAGTCCTCAGTTCAGTGGACTCCCACACTCCAGAAAAACTGCTGGAAAAACTACAGGACCCTGTCCTCCACTTGTGAGATTAACTTCCTGTCCAGGAACAGATGAAGCACTTCCATTAAGGGTGTTGAGATGTGCAAAAAATAAAGCCAACAATTCAAGAATATATTTTAGAATTGGTGTGTTTGTGTGGTAGGGAGGAGATTAGGGGCTATTGGGCTTTTTTGTTCAAATGTTTTCTAAAAATTTAGATCATACACTGACACAAAAAGAATGGTTGTACAAAATGTTTTTTCTACTTTTATTTTTCTTCTCACATCAGTTTTGCCAAATAAGGTGACAATTGCATTTCAATATCACTGACTGGCTCCCCCTTACATTCTTTAATAACATGTCAAAAAACTGTAAGGCTACAGGTTAAGATCACAAAAAACATTTTGTTTACGTAAACAGTCAGAACATTTTGTGAAAAGCTACTCACATAGACTAAAATTGACTAAAATTGTGATTAGATGAATTTTTAAGGAATGAAATGAAACTTGGCCAAACTAAAAGTTACTCTAATTTAAATTAGTTTATTTACAGTCAAACTTCTGTCCTGAAAAAATAGTATACTATATAATCACAAAACCTAGCTTAATAACAACATTAAAGCTTATTAATTATGTTAAAAATGTAATTGTGTAACAGTGGCATTAAACCAGAAACAATTTCAATTAGTTTGTCAGTGTGAAAAATTTACATAAACATTTCATAGTATTTTCAAATCCACTGTCATGTACGAAGTTTAATATTTTTTATAAAATATCAAACATTAATATGTTAAAACTGTTCTTTTTTTAGTGTTATAATGATGTAAAAATTATTGTATATAATGTTCTTTATTTTTGATGTTTTATTGGCATTATGGCCATGAATATAGCCTTGGTTTCTGATATGGCATTAAAAACACACTAAACAAACAAAAGAGTCACTACATATACAAAAGTCCAAAAGCACTAATTTTAAAAACTAATTTTCTCTCTATCAACAGGAGCGAGAGGAGGGGTTGCTAAAGTGTCGTCATGAGGACAGTGACTCTGTTGCCAAGGCAGACATGATGTTATTGGATCAATTTGAATTTATTTGTAGTGTAGAAAGTGTAATGTAAATTTGTTGATTAACTGTAAACAATTTTACTAATGTCATGTTTACTTCTGTAAACATGTAAATAAAAATGACTTTGATAGTGTTTCTGTAAACATGTAAATATAAATAACTTTGATAGAGTGTTTCTGAAAATGTGTAAATAAATAACTTTGTTACAATGTAAAACAACTTGAATTTCTTTTTTACATTTTTAAAGATCTTGGCAGGTAGAAATAAAAAAAGAAAAGAAATGATCAGCCCTCTCTCTAATGGTTTTAAACATTCTATAGTCTTTGTAGATGCGCTGGATCATCATGTCATCCTGTGCGTACACAACGAAATCACACCAGTCCAATCCCGAGATCAGCATCTCAGAAACGGAAAAAAATGACATTTATAGCTTTTAAAGCGTCATAAAGCACATGTAAATAATGATATATATTGTGAAATTAAGTATTTATTGTTCTTTGTGTTAGCCAGCTAACAGATTAGCCTTCAAACTTTAGGCAAGTCACTTGCCTGGCGTTTTACAGATTTGGCAGTAAACTAAACTAACATGCAAGTAAATAATTACTAAAAGCTTATTTTCAGCTACTGGAACTTCTAGGAGAAAGTTACGTCATCTTTATTAATATTCATTAATATTTATGAGTAATATTTACACCAAGAATGTAACCAAACATGTGAGGAAAGATGTAAAATGAGTCATTGCTTATGGAAAAGTCAAACTAATGGACCTGGATATTCACCATTCTGCATGTCTTTGATAATTACAGTCTTCTGTAAAACACACAAAAGTGCATATTTGCACAAAAACAAACACACACAAACATACCCCATCACAAAAACTCCAACATGAACAGGATAGTGTTACTGCACGGCATCTCTTTCGAGACCTTGGAGACGGGATGAGGAGACGGGGTGTTTAGTACACATGGGGGTGTCTGCGTCTCTTTGCGTCACTGATATCGACCATATGTATGTTACTCATCACCTGATATACAAGCAACAAAAACAAAGCTGATTGATTTAAAGCTCTATAGTCAAAGTCAAAGTCAGAGTGGAGTTTATTGTCATTTCAGCCATATACAAGTACATAGTGAAACGAAACAATGTTTCTCCAGGATCAAGGTGCTATAGTACAAAAAACCCTGTATATATAAAGTGCACAAAGTGCAAACAGACAGCACAAGACAGTAACGCAGACCAATACACAGTTCAATGCACAGTTTAAATATGAAAGTGACTATAGTGATTGTTGTAAAGTGACAGTGCAAATATTTAAGGAATAAATAATAAAAAAACAGTCCAATGGCAGTAGTGTAATTTGTAATGAGTTATTTTGAGTTTAGCAGCCTGATGGCATGGGGGAAAAACTGTTGCAATGTCTGGTCGTGAGGGACCGAATGCTTCGGTACCGTTTTCCAGACGGTAAGAGGGTGAAAAGTGTGTGTGAGGGGTGTGTGGGGTCATCCACAATGCTGGTGGCTTTGCGGATGCAGCGTGAGGTGTAAATGTCTGTAGAGGGAATAGAGGGGAGAGAGATCCCGATGATCTCTACAGTTCTCAAGCTGAAAGCAAATTATTACCAGTCTTTTTTTAATCCATAACCCATGACAGATATAACTAGCCCAAGGTCTAACCTTTGATATGAAGAATTCAGTAAGAGTCATTATGCATTTTTTGGAGGCCTGTTGTGATGATTAATTGCCTCATTCAGGAATTCAGGAGTTTCTCACTGTTTATCAGCTCTCTTATCTGAAACAGACAGACACATGAGCGGCCATGCTGTGACAACTCAACCCACAAGTGTCACGCTTAAATTTATTACAGTAATGCTTAAAGAAAGAGCCATGGGCAATATTAAAACTCGACTCTTCATGCCAGACATTCCTATCACAATGATTTTTTATCACAAAAATTAATCAAATACAAGCTGTAAACTACAGAAAGGACTGTTGATAAATCTCCTATTTTGTGGACTTTGACAATCCAATGAAGAAGAACATTCCTGCAAAATACAGAAAAATAACATATAAATGTATATTTCATATCTTTGAGGTTTGCTTTGTGCTCTTGTACCTCAGCACTCATCAATACTATAGGGTTCAGAGATAGAAAGCTTTAGAAAGCCTTACATGTGTATTTAAACCACCAAATATTTACATTTGAGCTAACAGTATGGTGAAAACCTTTAGTAAAAACTTTATTTTTTCATGGTAAGGATGACACTAAACAGCTTAACAGTGTCAAGTATCTAAACAATGTTTGTGCAGTATTTCTTTCCAGGCTCAATCACTCAATATGAGAGTAAATGGAAATTTTACTCTCGTTTTACAAATGGTCATTAAATGTGTTAAGCAATAAGTCTTTATTATTTTTATTTTCCGCTGTTTTCATGATCCCTAAGGTTGATCAGAGATAGAAGTCAAAATCTCTTGTAGTTTATAGAACTAGTTTATAGTTATCATCCACCTTTAAAAGACTTAGACGAAGCATAAGAATAAGGTAATGCAGTTTATTAAAGGTTTGAAAAAAATGCACCACTCATGATAACGTAATAATTAAAAATATACATACTGTTGTAAATCATACAATTAGTCTATTTAAGAGTAGGCTTATCATTTCTTCAAGTTGATAAATGCAGTTCAACAAACAGCCAGTGGATGGCAGCAATTACAGACAGAATTTCCTAGACTTCAGCCTGCAGTAATCATTTATAGTAATAATCAGGTCAGATATTATTATCTTCTGTCAAAGATATCAGAGATATAACCTCTTTGAATCTGGTAGTAAATGTTTTACAACGATAAGTTGCAATTAGATAAGAAAGCCCATTTTAGAAATATTTACTGTATGTAGAACAACCAGTTATGTGCAGTGTGTATTAATGAAAGTAACAGAATAAATACATTTTAGGGTTGACAAGAACACATTTGCAGGTAGACCTAAAGACATTCAAATAAAATAAAGGATGTGTATATATCTCAAGACTCCTCTTTTTCATCACCATGTGTAATAATGTAACACAGTGATTTATAGTCAATATTCCCAGCCACGTCTATGGGAGCCACTGAAAAAGCCTGGTCAACCTGAAAATACAATCAAGTGCATTAGAAAAATGTTCTGAGCTAGTGTGTAAAAATTATAACATTCACACTGCTTATCGCTGCACCAGCTGATGCAGGTTATTAAATCTCTAAATAGTTAATAATATGGGACATATTAACCTCTTCTGCTGAAAATTTATCAGCCTGGTTCATTAACAGCCTCCTGAACCTAAGAAAAGAAGAAAATGCAAATGTTTTACATTTGTGATGCTAAAATAAACTATATTTCCTGTGATTTTAGTGCTGAACACTTACTCATCCTTATTGACAACACCTGTACCATTTGGGTCAAACAGTTTAAAAGCAGCAAGGATGGTTTCCTCCGGGTCTGTGCCTGTTTAGATATAGTGATTTTACAAAATAATCATGAAATATCTCTTTTTGTCCTAATAATCTTTATCATGAAGATTATAAAATGTTAGCTGCCATACCATTGAGTTTTTCTCCAAAAAGAGTGAGAAAGACAGTGAAGTTAATGGGACCCTTCCCCTCTGTTAACATAGACTCCAGCTCCTCATCACTTACATTCAGTTTCCCTGCACAAACATTTTATTTTTACCACATTTTCTGACTAGGTCGAATAAATAATAATAACATTAATAAATCTTTCAGAGGACTTTATACCTAATTGTGCATAGGTTTCCTTCAGGTCGGATTTGTTAATAACTCCATCCCTGTTTTGATCAATGCAGCCAAACGCCTGTCAAGAAGCATACCATGTATGTTTGTCACTGGAGGTGACTTAGTGGTGATTTAGTTTAAATAAGATATTGAGGTACCGTAGGTAGTTATTTTGTATGTATTGTAAGGACTCACCTCTTTGAACTCCTGTATTTGTGACTGCTCAAACATAGAGAAGACATTGGAAGAGCCCCTTTGGGCAGTTTTGCCCCTTTTAGCTGCAGCTTTCTTACTGGCCTGTAAAAAGACAAAAAAAATTACAAATTAAAACAAGAAGAAAATCCAAGCGCATGGACAATTAAATTTGGTTCACACTAATTTAATAGATCTTAATAGTTAAGCACAACAGCCAAAATCTAAGATCCTGCTATTAAATGACAGTAAATGTGTCCACTCACCATATTCACTGTCTGCTTTCCTCTGGCTGTATATGTGAGCTCTCGGGTCAGTGCCGTCTCTGCTGGAGTCTTTATGTATGAGGACTCTTATCACTCAGCTCTCTATTAAAGTCCGCAGCATCTCTGTTAGTTCCCTACATGGGCACCCGGAGCCTCCCAAAAGCAGGAGCCCTGATAAGTTCCCAAGTGCTCGGATTCCAGCAGGGTGAAAAGATAACGTGTGAGGAGAGAAAATAGGGGGCACATTTGGGTTGGTGGTGCAGTACCATGTTAAGAATCACTGGTTAAGGATCAGGGTGGCAGCACATACAATTTATTGTATGTTCTAACTGAAGTGCCGGCAATAGTATCTTTGAGAAAACCTGTAAAACTTAAAAAGTAATCCTGTAGCTCATTTGGTAAGAGGATTGCACATAGTGTGAAAAAGTATAGTATAATGCATGTTGCTTTAGGTAAAAGCGTCTGTCAAATGTAAATGTAGAAAACTGCAAGATATTGTGAAATGACATTTAAGATATTATGGAGGATTATAGTTCAGTATATTGTGTGAGGAAAAGTATTCTGTATTGTGTGACCTAGAGCACCGTAGAGCAGATGACAAAGTATTGCTGTATGCTTCTCTGTTTTATATAATTTTCTTAAAATTTAAAGGATTTCTTAGTAATTGGTTTGTAAAGACACTTCTGTGTGTGATTGTCTTATCTGAAGGCTATTTGTGGCTCATGCCAAAAGAGCAGAACAGAGAACATTGTTCCACCAACATCTCTATATGGTTTCATAATATTACATGTGCTTTGGCCTATGGAGGTTATGATGACGAAAACAGATACTGTAGCTAGACTGTCACTCATTCTCACCAAACCGGAGTCATACTCCTCCAATGTTTTCCTAAGTAATTTTGCCTCATTTAACAATTTCCTTTGTGCACTTAACCCAGGGCAAGCAAAGTATTTTCCATATCAGTAGTGTGTGGTCTTCAGAGATTTCCTAGGTGACGAGTTTGCCACGGCAACAAGTTGGACCTGTGGTCTGAACTGGCGTAGGAGAAGACAGGTGTGGATAGTTTTCAACAAAATGGGAGGAACAAGTCTTTTTGTTGTCCTAGTTACAGGGGTCGGGAGGGGTGAAATTATGAATTCTTTAAAAGAGTACTAGTATTTCAGAGGATTGCAATAGTTCATTTAAGTTCCTAGGAATAAAGCAGTCATGAATCGGGCATTTGAATTGAATTTTACTTAATTTTACTAATTATGTATCAGAATTTAGACTTTATGCCAAAGGATAATTTGCAAGATACACCTGTCACGCCTGACACCATCACACTTGGGGTATTTGTAAGCAACAAACAAAGAAGAATGCAGGGTTTAAAAATATGAAAAATGTTAATATTTTGAATGTACTCAACATATCTTTCTGAGTGACGTGGAAAGACAGTAAGCAATCTTCAGATTTTGGATACTTGGATGACTGAAAATGGACAACACAAAGGACTATGTGAGTGACTAGACACTGGGATATCTGCAAATGATGATGAAACAGGTTGGATAAGCCATTTTATTTGAGGCATTTCTACTGAACTTTTCACAAGATAAATTGCACAGAGGAATTGGAGGAAAAACCTGCACATTTTTCAGAGAAATTATGCTCCCATGAGGAAGATACACCATGGATCTTCATCCCATGGACAAGGTAAAGTAGATACTGTTCTTATCACATGCCTAATTGTATAAATAGTAATACATCTTGTTAAGTGTTTTATTAACACTTAATTGCACCTCTATCCAAGACGTTACGAGAAACATATTATCTTGCCCCATGTTATGTCCTGCAAATATCTGCTCACCTTTATTTGATCCTCCCCCTCACACCATAAGAAGTGCATTTCTTTGATCCGTTGCAAGATTAACTGTCACCTGATCGCTCATGACCTTGGATGAGATCCATTTACTGTATGTGAGCTTTGGCAGCATTATTAAAGAGAAGATTGCACAATTTGTGTATTTATGTAAGCACATGTGCATGACATTTACAGGAATACTGTTTCTAATTTCTGACTGTAAAACTTGAATAATCATACTCTCTTAGCTGTAACATTTGGTGGAATAACCTCAGACAACACACAGAAGCTATAGCTGCAAGATGGTTTTGTAACGACTGTGATCTGTCTTGATTGCTTCACATTTCGCAGTATAGAGTAAACTTGTGATGAAGAATATTGTGAAGGGAGCTTTACAGACTATTGTAAGGTATAATTATTAGCTGAACCTGTTAAAGCATTTGAAGCGAGGAGTGCAGTATGACAACTACACCATCTAATGTAATTAAAATTAATTGTGACCAAGTGGGAGTGCCAGACCTTCTTTATGACCTCTGAGTAAAGATCACTTTATCCTGACATACATTTTGACATGAATACATAACATGCATATATTAAAAATATTTAAATGATCCTAGAATAATTTAATCTTGCTCATTTTTGCTCAAGTCAGTTCAAACTATGTTCATTAACTACAGACATTTCAGTAATATCTGATAACCAGACAGTGCCTCAATATTTCCCTTAATTTGGAAAATAAATCAATTTTTGACACAAAACTGCTTAGTATGTTACTTGTTTGTTTGTAGTAAATAAATGTTACTTAGTTTGATGTTTTGTTACGTGGCAACTGCTGTCTTAATTTTATTAATGCTGTATTGCATCATTCAGCAAAGCTGCAGACGCATTATAACACAGCTGTGATGATTTTAGATTTATTCTAGAAAGAAAACTTGATATTAGATTATATTATACAACTGTGACTTTACAACTACACAGAAACAAATTTAAGATTACTTTTTATTTGTATAATAGACATGAAGATTTTACCATGAGAGACCCTGCGTGCAGTAACCTAAATATTTTCAGTAAATATTTGTACTTTCACAGTGAACACAATCCTGAAGACCTATTTTGGGGAAAATGTTTGTTGTGTGCAAACTAAGTCACTATATTTAGCGAGGTTTAAAGTTCAGTGTAGCTATTTTTGAATCTAACCTAAATCCCAGTTTTGTAATCAAATTTAAATAATAGAAAGTTCAGTTTGACCCAACATATTGTGATAATATAACACAAAGTTTCATAGAGGCGCTCATACTTGTGTTATTGTTGTACATATCTGGTGAAGAAAACCTGTTTAGAAACATCCCTGGATAATGTGGTTAAGATTTCTCTTGTCCCTTTGATTGTTTTCCTTCAAATGTGCACTGAATCAGTATGATGCTCATGTTTGTACATGAAGCGAGAATGGACATTAAGTTTTAATGTTTTGGACATTAAGTGCTGATCACATTTGGGAATTTCTCATTGACTCAAGTGCCAGGTCATGTTCAAAGAGAGCAAAACCTTGAGCGTTAGCCTTGACAGCTGGGTTTCCAAGGTGATGTCTGAAGTGACATGTGTATGTGTGTGTACAGAGGGCACTGATCTCTTTGACCACACCTCTCCACCTCCTTCAGCGGAGCATAAAAACAGCTGAGATTCTCCATACACCTCACTTGCGCACACACACTCAATCTCTTGCCTATCAGCGCTCACACGCTTGTTTGGAAACCCTTGAAAAGATGCCGTGTCTCATTTCAGCTCGTAGACAAAGGATGTCCAGTGAGTATGAGTCAGTGCTGGAGAAAATTCTCATGGTAAGAGCCAAAGCTTGCAATAAAATTGTAGTTAAACCTTTTCACAGACAACTACTATTAGCATGTTTTCCCATTAGGAATTGCTAAGAGTCTTGCTTGAGTGAAAGCTACTGTAAATCAATGTATTTTCCTGGCTTCATTCTGATAATCTCACTATTACTCACACATTTACATTTATGCCTTTAGCAGATGCTTTTATCCAAAGCGACGTACAATAGTAAGGAAAACAATAAAGTAATTAAAAGGTTTTTATTGTTTCTGTTAAGTATTCACTAAAAAGCTGTTTTTTAATACTTTGAAGGATGTGGCTAACCAGACTGACATTTCAGATCTCCACAATCACATGAAGTTAAAGTTTTAGGTTGCGAAAACCAATCACATCAATTGAATCTGTTTCTAAACAGGTGGACCAAATTCTGTCCGAGTTTCTTCTGAGTAAAGAAGACCTTGAGGAGGTGATGACGAGGATGCAGAGAGAAATGGAGAGAGGGCTGCGTGTGGAGACGCATGATGAAGCTAGTGTCAAAATGCTGCCCACTTATGTTCGCTCCACACCTGAAGGTTCAGGTAAGAGTTCTTCTTTTTACTTCAAACCTCATGCTCTAAAATCACGTTTATATAAAACATAAAAATAAACATAAACAAAAACATACCTAAAATTAAAAAAGTTTGTGGTTTAAACATCCATTTTTACATGTATGCTCAATATGTGCAGTGACAGGTCAACCCATTATGATCCCATGGCTTATGTATTATTATTTTTAAATATTTATGTTAATAATGATAATGTTTATCAAAAAAATTTGCTGTGAAAATTATTGTCATAATAGAATATACTAAGCTATAATATTTAATGCATAATTCCTATAAAAGTTAATTTATGTTTCATAAATATGACTCATCTCAGAGGTGGGTGATTTCCTGGCACTGGATCTCGGAGGAACAAACTTCCGGGTGATGCTGGTTAAAGTGGGTGAGGATGAGGAGCGGGGCTGGAAGGTGGAGACAAAACACCATATGTACTCCATTCCAGAAGACGCCATGACTGGTACTGCTGAAATGGTGAGAAATGAAACATTTTCAAATGCTTCAAAAACAACATACTGTACATATATACAGTTGGCTTTGAATGTTAACTAATTTTACAAATGTTTTAATTTTTAACATTTGCCCAATTCTTCTCATTTCTGCCTCGTAGCTGTTTGACTACATTGCGGGCTGCATATCTGACTTCCTGGACAAGCACAATCTCAAACATAAGAAACTTCCCCTGGGTTTCACCTTCTCTTTTCCAGTCCGTCACGAGGATTTGGACAAGGTCAGTTTCTGTATCAGTGTAAACATGAGTCACACATGGTTAAGTGACCACATTGATTTATATTTAATTGTACAATACTTAAAAGGTTGGTCATTTATTGCTTTGTTTGTCCGTGTAGTGTAACAGATGTATTGCTGTGTGTTTAAACTGTGACAGGGCATTCTGCTTAACTGGACAAAAGGCTTCAAGGCTTCAGGTGCTGAGGGCAATAACGTTGTGGGTCTGCTAAGAGACGCCATTAAAAGGAGAGGGGTTAGTATGCATACGTTTCTCTTCATACAGAGATGCTCGATAGTAAATTTTCCATCACAGAACTTTTTTGATAAGATCAGGTTTGCAAAGCTGCTTCGTACGTCATACATTTTAAAAGCTTCAATTGTTTTTTTTAAAACCAGTCGTTTTATTAAAAACATCCTTAAATGATTTAACCTGTTATGTGATCTAATAGACTGTACTCTGAAAGTCCTAAAATCATACGAATAATATTCTCTATAGGATTTTGAAATGGATATCGTTGCTATGGTGAACGACACAGTAGCCACTATGATCTCATGCTATTATGAAGACCGCAGCTGTGAAGTTGGCATGATAGTAGGTAAGGTAGTAACACACACACACACGTTGGTTTCCATGTGTTATGGGGACTTTCCACAGACATGATGACTTTTACACTGTAAACTGTATATTGTATCCCGTAAACCCTCAGCCTATACTCCTAAACCTATAAACCTTTTTGCATTTTCAAATAAACATCATTCATTATGATTTAAAAGATGTTTTCCTCATTGGGACGAAAAATGGGACATTTGGACACAAGCAAATATAATCACAGATGGGACATTTAGTAGTTTATAGCAGGAGTTTATAGCAGGATAATGGAATATATTGCATTTAACAAATTTGCAATTGCAAAAAAAAAACATTGCAATAAAGCAATATATCCAAAGCTTTTAGTATAATGTTTGTTTTTGTCTTTCTGTTTCTTCACATTGATTGTTTCAGGTACTGGTTGTAATGCGTGTTATATGGAGGAGATGCGCACAGTGGAGCTAGTGGAGGGGGACGAGGGACGGATGTGTGTGAACACAGAGTGGGGAGCGTTCGGGGCAAATGGAGAGCTGGAAGAGTTTCGTCTGGAATACGACCGTGTTGTAGATGAAACGTCACTGAATCCAGGAAAACAGCTGTGAGTCTTTGAAAAACATTAAATGTTTTTTAACCAGCTTAATTAAATTAGAAAAACAATAAGCATTTTCATAAGTAAACTGAACTATTTTTTAGTAGTGATCTTAGACTTTATTCTAAACTACACAATAGAAATAGAATAGAAACTTTTTGAGAGGCAGTTTGACAAGCGGCTGGATCTGAAGCACAGATGTCCTCACATACCTTCCTCTTAAGTTCAGGAAGAGCTTAGTTAGATGCCAGCCTGGACCTCTTATGTGGTCTCCAGGTGATAGGGTTGTTTTTCTGTACATATGAAGATGCTGACGGTAGCCACGTCAGTGCTGGAATACACACGGCTGGATTAATGGCCAGAGGAGGAGATCATTAGTGGCGCTGCTTGCTTAATGGGTATTTACAATCTATGCTCGCAGTTACAGAAGAGCTCAATGGGCCGATCCTCTGATGTTTGATAGCACACTTCCTTATTCTTACCTCACATGCACTTTAGGCTATTTACATTTCACAATATTATTCTCAGGCTTTTTTCATTAAACTCTTTCCTGTTGCTGATCTTTTGTTAAAAACCAACCCATGGTATTTATTTGTGAAGAGAATTTTGAAAAAGTTGACATTAGTACCGTGAAAGAAAAAAACCTTTATACAATTTATGTTTTATTTCTCTGACTTTAGGTATGAGAAGCTTATTGGTGGAAAATATATGGGCGAGCTTGTGCGTCTTGTGCTGCTAAAACTAGTGAATGAAAATCTGCTGTTTAATGGTGAAGCTTCAGACCTGCTGAAAACACGTGGTGCCTTTGAAACTCGCTTTGTCTCCCAGATCGAGAGGTATGACAACATCAGAAGCAAACAGGCTTTAATTTTCTTCAGTAAACTTTTATAAAGTCTTATACGATTTTAATAATTAATTTCACTCATGAGTTCATTTTTTGATTACTTAGCCAATACTAAGGTATCAAGGTTATACTTTCACAAAAATAATGTTCTTTACATTATGTAAAATGTAAAGAACAAAAATCACAAAAATGACTTATATAAACATTATATAAATATATAAACATTATAAATATATGTTTCAGTGACACAGGGGACAGAAAGCAGATTTATAACATCTTAAGCTCACTGGGAATCTTACCATCTGAGCTGGACTGTGACATTGTACGGCTGGCATGTGAGAGCGTGTCTACGCGAGCGGCTCACATGTGCGGGGCCGGACTCGCTGGCGTCATCAACCTAATGAGAGAACGGCGTTGTCAGGAGGAACTGAAGATCACAGTGGGAGTCGATGGCTCTGTCTACAAACTACACCCTTGGTGAGTTTATGAGGAAAGAGGGGCATTATGGGAAAGCAAATAAACGAATGAGAAAGGAAGGTAATTGGAATCAGGGGTTAGATTGTCAGAAGAGAAAGAGATATAATGTGACTGGTGATTTGATGTATGCATTTGGCAGACACTTTTAAAAAGCTGATCTTTATCAAATTTAATCATTTTCATTTTAAGATTTAATATAAAAGCCCTGTTGCTTGCACTAACCTGTTATTATTCTACTCTCAGTTTCAAGGAACGATTCCATAAACTTGTTTGGGAAATGACACCTCACTGTGAAATCACCTTCATCCAATCAGAAGAAGGGAGTGGTCGGGGCGCGGCTCTCATTTCCGCTGTTGCCTGTAAGATGGCGGGATGCATGCTGACTCGATGATATACACAAATGACCCGTAATGTTTGTAAACACTCATTTGATGGGGTCTTGGAAAGCCTCTTCTTGTGGTGAAAATGATTTTTCCCTTTCAACATGGCATTGCATGTAGGAAGGAGGTGGTTCCTGGGTTGTTTGGCAATACCACATTTTTAACATGAACTCCTAATCTAGTCACACACATAAGTCATGTATTACACTCACAAGACATTAAATGGCTGTTTAATGTGGTTTTATAGAAGCAAATATACATTATGTAGTCTATTATTTGCTGTTGCTCTTGTCTTGAGCACATTTTAGGTATTGAACACATTGCAATATTTGGACGTTTTGTGACTGTTTGGAAGATCGCAGGAGAAAAGCAGAGGGAATGTTGACATGATTGTAAATAAACCTGACTGATCGGGTGCAGCTTAAGGTTTTTGTGCACTGTTTATGGCTTGTTTTATTTTATAAACAATGTTTATATTCAATGGTAGATTTAATTTAACTATTATTAAATTATTTAATGCTTTGTACATGTGGAAATAATTAATTACTGTAAATAAAGATGATGCATTACTGAGTATTACTGAGTTTTTAAAATATTATTTCCCTGAAACTAGAATGAAGATTACGTTAAAATGTAAAATTTGTGGTTTTATAATATTGAATTATTAATAATAATAAAATAATAATAAAAATATTTCAGGCCTAAAGTCCAAAAATACAATAAGAAGCTTGCTGGCTCGCTGATGCTAAAATGAAGCTGATTTTGCATTTAATAATAAAATTGTATAGAAAATAGGGCATATAGAACAAATGCAATCACAACATTTGCTGGCTAAAACAACTGTCACAAATTTACTTGAAAATTATACAAAGTATTATCAATCAATTTTTCTTATAGCAATAAATTCTTATTCTTTGTTTTCAGAGTATGTGGATGACAAAAAAGTGATCGGTTACTGCTACCTAGTGGTACGCGGATGTAATTATTTATGTTTTAGATGTTATATATCATATACATTCGTTCAGAAACATTTCTCTGACCAATACATTTACTTCAACCTTCAATTTCAACTTTAATTTATTTCTTCAGGAAAAATCTACAGGGAGATTTGAGCAATTCTACCAGCACGTCACTGGGTGAAAGCCTGTGGTCAAGGGTTGTTGCTCTCTCCCCAATTTCTGCTTTTACTGTGTCTGATATCAGACCACCAGAAGCAGAACTGTGATTAAATAGAAAAATGCGTTTGTAATGTTTGTCCTACGATTCTTTGGTTTCCGGTTCAAAATGATAAAATCTTTTATCCACAATATAGTTAAAGCTATAAAAATGATATATATAAAGGATTCTCCATGTCTAGGCATATTGTTTAAAATATAAAATATGTATACCCTAACATACATAATGTAATTTGTAACAGGGCACAGGGTAAGTGGGCCCTGTCCAATATGGCGTCGGCGTCGCTGACGTATAATTTATAGGTCAAGTGGACGTAGATACGCAATTTTGCACTTGAATATACTACCCATTTTGACTTTAGAGTAGAGTGAATTGAAAACTTTTTACATTTAATGTAACTTTACAACATTTCATGTAATTAAATTAAATCATTTTCTTTCCTTCTTTTAAATGCTTCCAGCATTGTAATGTGCTATAAATGGTATTATTGGTACGAAAGAGATGATATGATCATGTGTTGATTTTAATGTATCAAAACGTAGCAAAACATTTTAGCTTTACTTATCGAAAAAATGACTTAAAAACAGGCCAGCCAACCAAAATGCAAAAAATGTACAAACACACTAGGGGCGTGTGGGTTTGTTTGCTTCTCCGCCCACAGCCTCTTGTAACCCCGCCCACTTTAGGAGCAAATTGGGGATTTTAAGCGTTTTGTCTAAATCGCCCTGGGTCGACTCGTGATGAGCGTGGAAAGACACGTACACGTCAAACACACGCTGAAACATGTGGACAGAAGTGAGAAATAACAGCAGATCTCAGCTTGATGAAGAGCAGGACCACAACATTACACAGGTAAAACTCAACAATCAAACACACATGAAACAATGCAGTGCAACATGTTACATCAACACAAAACGCTTCTGCAACTGCAACACCGCTGAATGCTGCACGTGTGTGTGTGTGCATGCTTTATAAAGATCTTCTCAAACATACAGACACTGTTTTTATTCTGTTAGTATTCTGTGACGTACAAAATGTAACCTTTAAAAATAATGTAAAAGTCTCTCTCTCTCTCTCTCTCTCTCTCTCTCTCTCTCTCTCTCTCTCTCTCTCTCTCTCTCTCCTATTTCCTGTCCTCCAGCATGTTTTGGAAACTTTCAGTCATTGCATAGTTTCTTATCTGTGAACAACAGTACTGTCACGTGCCTCCTTTCTCACAGTTCATGTCAACTTCTCTGTCTGTTTTGGCAATTTGTTTCATACTAGTTTGGTCAAAAGGGATCAGTTAAAATCCATACAGTACTCAATCTCAATCACATGTCATGGACACCCCCCGGAATATTATTCGACCCTTATGTGAAATTAGTAGTATCTATAGCATGATGTTTAAAATGATATGCAACAGTCGTGTTAGGGGACAAGAAGAAGCAGTTTAAGTTGATATCGCCTGACAAATATTATTTCGGTTACCCCCACACTTGTTAAATACATGCATACATAATCATAAGTAACAAGGCTATTAACATTGTCTGAGGATTTATTGTTTTCAATTCCTCCAACCAGATAATATCTCCAGCATTTTCATGGCTTCTATCCAGCTCAGAGAGAAATGGTAATCCATAACCACCTTTAATGCAGTCATGCTAATAGTGTTTATCTGCATGCGTTAACATTATCCTCATTATCTCTGAAGGCTCAATAACTGCCAGTCCACCTGCTCTTGATGAGAACCGTGTTCACAGCACCAGTGGAATCATACCAGGTACATCATGTTGGATGATATAAGACATTTTTAAATTATGAATTTGTTATACCATTTTATATTTGATAAAAGATACAGTGGACTTAACACATAGCCATGAGGATCTGCAAGGATCATAATAGACTGTCAAACTGTTTAATAAGGTTAAAACTTAAATTCAAGAATGAATGGTGTTCATTAGGGTGAACATACAAAGGTGAACTCGTATAATTTAAATTTATTGCATTTTTCAATTCATTAATAGATTCAGGTACCAAAAATGTGTACATTCATTAACAAATATTCATTCTTGTCTAAAAGAGTCTGAATTAATATTGATGACATGGTCGCGTGCTATGCAAGTTGTTGTTTTTTTCACGCTTGTACAGGTGTAGCCTGATTTTCTGTAGTTTCTTTTACCCCTTCTCACTCCTGTCTTTCATTGCTTTCTTCATCATGCTCTTTCATCATTTCTGTATTCACTTATAATTGTGAGATTCATGCATTTCTACACGTCTTTTCAACACGTCTTTGCTGATTTCTTCTCACAGCCTTCAGTAAGAGCAAACATCCCCCCCGCCTCTCCTGTCTGACCGAAGGGTTTGTGTTTTGTGTCACTCTCATATGGCTTATGCTTCCAAAACAAGCCCTGTCAAAACAAACCCTTTGGGTTTCTGATTTATTCCTGACATCTACACTCTCTCTTACTGTTGTGTGGGACTTTTTTTCCATTTTCTGAGAAGAGTTGATATCAAGCATGAAATTAATCATTTGATTTCACAACTTGTTTGACCTTTTGCATGGAAAATATTATGCTCTTTTGTTTGTGTATATTCTTAGAAATAAGCTTTAACCAGTTTTAACTGGTTTGTTGATCCTAGCTGGTCACCCAAGTCGGTCAGACTTACCTTTGGGCTAGTTTTAGAGGGTTTGGGGTGTGTTTTTTTTAACTGGTCAGGCTGGGCAACCAGTTGAGCACCAGTTTGGCTAGCCTGTGGTACAGACTCGACCAGCTAAACCAGTAACCACTTTAGGCTGGTTTATGGTGTTTTTGTAGTACCAAGCAATGGTTAAAACCTCAACATAAACTCCAAAGCACCACCATGTTTATATTTCTAGAGAACGCTGAATACTAGGAGTGTATGTGAGACAAGATTATTTTTGGATCACATAATCATTATTCAGCATTTGGATTTTCTAGTGATAAATCCAAAAAAAGAAGAGTAACTGAATCACTTATATAAATCAGATATTCTTCTGTTTTTACTAAAGATACTTTAAAGACATACTTTAGAGAAAATGAAAAGGGGATGATTACCATACATTTTTGTACATTGTAAAGTATTTATTTTTTCATTATTGTATTATTAACACCTTTTGATTAGACTGAGAAGGTCGATAAGCTATTGTTTAGTTTTATCTTGTCTTTCTGCTCACAGGCTCAAACAGGTTGCCATGTCATCACAGGAATTTTTCTCTAAGCCCCCTAACAGCCCCCCGCACACACATGATCACTGCTGTCCATTTAAATGTTCACTTTTATCTTTTTGAAATGTGTTTTATTATCATTTCCTTGATAAAAGGCACCTCTAAAAACATCTAGTGAGACTCTTGACTTTTCACAGCTCTGAGATCAATAATTTAAACCAGCAATGATGTTTTATAAATCAGCCATGTGATATGGAGCTGTTTACGTAAAGCATAAAGCCAACATGACAAAACTATAAAGCGTCTGTTCTTTCATTTCACCTGTGATCTCTGTGTAATATACAGGTTATGTGCCCTTTATTGTCTGTTTGGACAAAATGTCACTATTGAGACTATAGTGAAGCATGATGGCTATATATGTGTTTGGTTTTGTTCACAGGTGCGATAGCTGCAGCAGTGTTTATTGGCTTTCTGTTAGCTCTCTATGCTGTTCTCTGGAAGTGCATGGTTACACAACCCAAAAGGTATGGACCAAACAAACTAGTCACAACATTCTGTGTGTGTGTGTGCACGTGTTGTTGCTTGCAATGCTTTTTATTGATTACCTGATGTCATGGTTGTGGTATTTAGCTACATATCTAGTTGGGTCCAAAGTGTAGGACCACATTAAAAAGCCCTGACTGAAGTGCATGTTTGAGCTGCCTTAACTAAAAACAACTTGCACTGACATACCTTGAAATATATTTGTGCCTTTTGTTTTTTAAGAAACAATTGTGTAAAGCTTTTTTCAATGGCCTAATTTAACTACAGTTTACTCCTGGTTTAATCAACACCTGTCTCTAAAACCAGGCTAAAATATTGAAAGAATGAAGTTTCAGAATTATGAAAAAAGCTAAGAAATGTAAAACAAAGAAATGTTAATGATGTATTCTATAGTCAAATAAAATAGTGTAGAAAAAGAATGACTTATTTCTGTATACTATATATAGTACAAATACAACTTTGTAGACTACTTTCTGTTTCACCCTCTCTGTTAGGAGGAAAAGACGACGTTCAAAGGTTCGTGAACAGAGATCGCTTAAGTGCTGACGGACAGAAGGTGTCTAAAGAGTAGCTGATCAGAGATCAGGTCTTGCAGTGCATCAGTACTACCCTCGTTAACCGTGTTTCGGTCAAACACACACTATTTCAGACCAATAGATGAATTTTTGGGATAAGGAAGAATGTGGATCTGTTTCAGAGCTCAGTATGTTCATCTGAAGAAGTGTCTTTTCTATTTGCAAGTCACCCATCAGGTTCTTTGTCTGTTGGACTGATTAATAGACCTTAAACAACACGACCTGGGAAGTTACAATTTGGGAAATGGCCATAGATTAAAAAGTGAGATTTGGATTTTTTCATGAAACTTTTTCATTCTGACTGTATGAGCCAAGACGTGCTCTTGGTGTATGTGTAATTGATTGCGCAGGTGTAGGTTACAAAGGTGCAACAAGTAAAATGTCCAGTAGATGGCAGAACGCACAAATAGTTTTTCTTGGTGAAACATGGTACACGCCCACAATATCATGTCTAAACTTTCAGTCTTTATAATTGTATATTTATTGGCATAACACTTTTTTTATTGCCTTTAGCTATGCTAATTAATAAATGGCCGATATCGTAAATTCAGACCCTTGTTTTTCTCCAAACATTGCCTTTGACCAGGGTGAACTCTGCTCCAGTGGAGTGTGTGCGCGCGCGCGTGCGTATGCGTAGCAGTATTGGCCGCAGAACAGCAGAATTCTGGGTTCAAGTTTCAATGTTTTTGTCTACGTGTGTATTACCGTAAAAAAAGTAGATTGCACATTTTATTGTAGGTTGTTTGCACAATTACTGTACTGTTGTATTATTATTGCCTTACATAAAGTTTTAAAAGTGGGATTGATGCTATTTTTATTTTTTGGATTAAATTGATTGGAATACATTTTATTGCCTTTGTTATATTGTCAGTTTAGATATTAGTAATGCAAATACTGTTTGACACTGGTGTGGTTGTTTTAAACGTTTCAGTACACTAATATTTGATATAAAATGTTTGTGAAAACGTATGTTATTAATAATAGAATGGTACATCAGAAGCCTGTAAATGCAAATAAAATAATGCAAATAATAACGCCTTAACTTTTGATAATTTTGTATTATTACATAGCGCAAGTACAACATATATGTTTATTGTTGTTAATACTTGCTAGATAATTTTGCATTGTGAAAATGTAATTAATTATATGCCAATTGTTTCATTGACATTGTCTGCATTAATAAATTAATACTATTTTCTTGACTTTTTGTGTAATGCCTTACAATGCTGCTGTTAAATGCTTCTGCAAATCTGAAACTGAAAACAAACTTTTTTTAATTGCCTTTGAAAGTAGATTATATATAAAATCTTGTGTATGTAATATAGTAAACGTTTAGGAAGACTACAGAATTTACAAATACACACAGTGCATTTAATATATCTACAATACTCCTCAAAACACAAAAGCAGACATTATACTGTTTATACTGGAGTGTTATTGTTATCAATACAAAAACAAACAACAATTTAACAACAAACAACAAAATTAAATATTATTTTTAACAAACATTAAACAACCGAGTAAAAAAAGTAAAATAATCCTACACTAATTTCCTTATTTTTAAAAATATGGAATTTAGAATTAAAACTTGCTATAGTTGTATGCTGGGTATTGCCTGTGAGCACCACACTCCTCAATGGACAATATACAGTAAACAATATACAGTCTGAAGCAGTAACACAGTGCTAGAAAAAGAGGTCCTCATAGAAAGCCTTGAGTTGACAGAATGATTGATTTCTGCTTTCACCTGTTAAAATGTTTCAAAGTGCATGTATGCGATAATCTCTATATGACTATAAATGTATTGTTTAACATTTTCTCTTTTGGTTGTTTTTCCCCCAGGTGCTCACCTGCAGTAGTGTAAATAATGGTCTTTATTTATAGCTACAAAGTCAATGTAATTGTAGAGGTAAATGTGCTGGAGGGAAGAGGAAGAACATTTCATACAACAGTTTAGTCTTACATAACATTTTCCATTGCAGGCTGTTCTTGGCTGTTGTTGGGAATAATGTTGGTCATTGATGGAGCTGTAGGCCCTGCGTTGACAGACTTTTCATTGTTTTCAAAGTTAATGTTGTCATATGTATGCCTTGTTTGAAGTTCCGCCTCTTTGGCTTTTTGGTTTTGAATTTGCAGAAGAACTGCCTTGTTCACATTAGGCCCTAAACAACACAAACAGACAAAGGGTTTTGTTAGAAAATGTTTGTACCACTTACCTCCATCCCTACTATACTATTCATTTTATTAAATCTTATCCCTTTAACTCCTATATTTTGTACAAGCTTAGTATTTTGTTTGTATTTGCAATTTCATAAAACTTTCTTAATTTATCTTAGCTTATAATTATAGTATTATTTAATTAATTAGATTGTAAATCAAATAATAGGTATACAAAGACTTAATTGCAAATAAAGACTTAATTGCAAAAAAGACTTAAAATAGCAGAAGATACTGGTTCTGATTCAATTATTATGATGGAAATGTAAGGTCAAGTGCACATGGCATTGTAGGTCCATCATGATGTCATTAAAACACAAACTGTGCATGTGTATGTGTGCATTTGCATGGATATGTATCCAACATACCGAAGAAACTGAGCAGCACTGGCAGAAATATAAGACCGTGGGCCATGCCGAGTAAAGTAATAACCAGATTGAGTCTGAAGAAAAAGATCTGAATGAGCTGTGCCTTAGCAAATGCCAACACCACAATTCCTGGTAGGTTGGTCATTGCAACACCAGCAAACACCTGTCAAAGAGAACACACACAAACACACTTATTTAATGTACAAAATAGCATGTATGTTTTTAAATTTTACTTTTTAAAACATTAGCTAAACCAGCCGAAGAAAAATATATTCGAGCATTAAGCTAAAAATATGATACTATTGCTGTTAGATTTAACATGTGAAACAAACAGTTTGAAGGAGATTTTTGACTTTCTCCAATCAAGTACATTGAAGTTATTAAACCTGTTGCAGAAAATAGCGGCAAACCATCTTTCCAAGATGGTCATCGAGTGAACTGACATACTCACCGCACTGCCCATGTTAGCTGTTGCTTCCTTTGCTCTTTCCACCTTTGTGCGCCGAACACTGAGAGCAAATGATCGTGTGATATGAGAAACAAACTCCACTGATATACCAACAGCCTGGAAAACAAAGAGACAACAACTTGATTATCATAAAAACATACTGTAGCAATATTCATTAACATTAATCAGATTAAAAACTGCAAAACACGAACCAACACTCACCGTTACGAGGTTAATAAGCGACACAGCGTTGAAATCAATGCCCCACAGCGTCATGACACCAACCGTATCCACAGTGATCATGACTATTGTAAGCAGGTTTAGAAATCCTGATCTCAAATCCATGCCGAGCAGAATACAGCACACAATGAACGTGGGAAGCAGACACACGCAGATGTTCAACAAACCCTCGTTCACGATAGTCAGATACTGTTCGTAATACACGTACGTTATACTGCGTGATAAAAAAACATGCATTAGCAGATATGCTTAAATGTGCTTAAATGCTGAAACACATAATACATTTTTTATTTTGTAACACAATGCAATTTATCAGGTATCAAGGTCTCGTTGAGTGGTTTCACAATTTATGAAGTAGCTCAAGGACTCACGTTATTATATAACGTTACAGCCGTTCATTATCTCTTCATATCTTATCATAGGTGAGGACACTGCAAAGGTGAGGATAGTAAGCAAAAAAACAATAAGAGAGGAGAAGAGAGGGACATTTACGTGTAAGGGAAGACCTCAAAGTCCTCAGAGGTATCGCTCATGTTTCTCATCTTCAGGGTGATGTTGTGGGCCAGTTCTCTCGCCTTCTCCAGCGCTGCTGTAAATTCCTGAGAGTTCACAAGAGGAGTGTGGTAGGCCATGAACCGAGTGGCTGACAAATAGAGAGATGTGATGGTTGGTGCCATTTGCACGTAAAAAAACAGACGTGTTTATGAACAGCAACATTTAACAATAAAAGGCTTATGCAAAGTTATAAATACACATGAATGTATCTTACCTATTACTTCCCCAGTAGAATTGTCCCTGACTACAGCTTTGTCATAAGCTCCCAAGCCACTGAAATAAAATTAAAAGTGTTAAATAAAGGTGACCGTGAACCGGATTTCTATTCAAAATGACTGTATTTAAACTCTTGTTCAATCAGACAGGTAATCTGGGTAAGTGTTTATGTTGTAGATCTTCTCTTACCCTTTTGGACACAGCAAGTCGGGTCTGTTGTTAAGAAAGTCTGGCAGAAACCTGTTAAAGTCATCAACACTTGGCCGCAGAACCCCGTTTGAGGGAATCTTCATACACTTATTTCTACATAGAATATCACCTGCAACGTTTACAATGAGTTACTTTTCAAACATTCCTTTGAACACAAATAAATACCTTTATGTAATGATACACAAAAAACACTTACTCTCATTGGCTGCACAAAAGTTTCCTGTGTTTGGACCGGTACTATAGAGACGACAACATTTGGATGCAGGGTTAAGCCAGTCAATGAAGTCATCCACCCAAGAGGATGCTGGGATAGCCAGATAAGATCTACAGCAAATGCATGGTGAAAAAATTCATTTAGTGTTTAAATGGGATAAAATGCATTATAAACCTATAGCTCATAATTTATTTAGTCCATATATGTAAATTGAGTTTTCAAGAAGAGGCAGAACAATTTATAATTTATGCTCTTTAAAAAAAATATCTTTGTCATTATTGTTTTATGATGTTGTTTAATGCTTGTCACTATGGACTTTCAGGATCGATAATACAAATGCATGGGTTCAAGGTCTGATGTGACTGGCAAAATACAACCCCAAATCAGAAAAGGTTGGGACAGTATGGAAAACACAAATAAAAAAAGAAAGTAGTGATTTCTAAATTTACTTTGACTTGTATTTCATTGCAGACAATATGAACACAAAATATTTCATGTTTTATTTGGTCAACTTCGTGTCATTTGTACATCCTTTCCTGTCATTCAGACCTGCAACACATTCCAAAAAAAGTTGGGACAGTAAAGCATTTACCACTTTGTAATGTTGCCATTCCTTTTCACATCACTTAAAAGACGTTTAGGGACTGAAGACACCAAGTGATAAAGTGTTTCAGGTGTAATTTTGTCCCATTCTTCCTGCAAACAAGTCTTAAGGTGTGCAACAGTACGGGGTCTTCGTTGTTGCATTTTGCGCTTCAAAATGCACCACACATTCTCTATTGGAGACAGGTCGGGACTGCAGGCAGGCCAGTCAAGTACCCGTACCCTCTTCCTCCGCAGCCAGGACTTTGTAATGTGTGCAGAACGTGGTTTTGCATCATCTTGTTGAAATATGCATGGACGTCCCTGGAAAAGATGTCTTCTTGAAGGCAACATATTGTGCTCCAATCAGCATTAATGGTGCCATCACAGAAGTGCAAGTTACCTTTGCCAAGGGCACTGACACAACCCCATACCATGACAGACCCTGGCTTTTGGACTTGTTGCTGGTAACAGTCTGGATGATCCTTTTCTTCTTTGGTCTGGAGCACACAGCGTCCATTCCTCCCAAAAAATACCTGAAATACTGATTCATCTGACCACAGTACACGTTTCCACTGTGTGATGGTCCATCCCAGATGCCTCTGAGCCCAGAGAAGTCGACGGTGCTTCTGGACACTATTAACATAGGGCTTCCTTTTGGCACAGTACAGTTTTAACTGGCATTTGTGGATGTAACTACGTATTGTGGTACTTGACAAAGGTTTGCCAAAGTAGTCCTGAACCCATGTGGTGATATCGCTTATAGATGAATGACGATTCTTGATGCAGTGCCGCCTGAGAGATCGGAGATCACGGTTGTTCAGCTTAGGCTTGCGCCCTTGTCCTTTACGCACTGAAATTCCTCCAGATTCCTTGAATCTTTTAATTATGTTATGCACTGTTGAAGGTGAAATATCCAAATCTCTTCCTATCTTTCTTTGAGGAACATTGTTTTTAAACATTTCAATAATTTTCTCACGTATTTGTTGGCAAACTGGCGATCCTCGGCCCATCTTTGCTCCTAAAGGACTAGACCTTTCTTGGATGCTGCTTTTGTACCAAATCATAATAACAATCACCTGTTGACATCACCTGTTTCAAATCACATCATTATTTAACCAATTTACCTCATTACTAGCCCTATATTGCTCCTGTCCCAACTTTTTTTGGAATGTGTTGCAGGTCTGAATGACAGGAAAGGATGTATATTTACAAATGACATGAAGTTGACCAACTTTTTCTGATTTGGGGTTGTAAGGTGAAGAGTAGCATACTGCCTCTAAGACAAAGATTATGTTTTAATTCTTTCATTTAGTAGTAATTAGTAATTCTTTGGCACTTCCACCCGCATATTTAAGAATATTTACATTTACAGTAAATAGACTGAAAAAATTAACGTGTGATATCAGAGATATTAAATAGATATGTTGTTTTTACCGATCAGGATGTTCAGTGGCATATCTGATCTTTTGAGTAAGAGAGAACTGGTCACAGCCCACACTAGAACACACAGCATCCATGCCCTCCACGCTAGTAAAGTTGAACCCTTTGGTCGTGATAAAATACGTGGGCACACCGACTTCAAAATACTTATAGAGATATGCAAAGTAGTCCAACATGTAGGAGTCCTGATAAAAATAAGTGGAAAGACAATGAAAATCACAAAATGAACCCTTACATGGTGATAAGGAGAATATCCTGCTTATGGCATTTATAGGTTATGCGGGGATGGTTTTTCAATAAACTTACAGTTGGCATGGCCAGCTCCTGATTCAAGCCCACTTTGACATGAAACAAAAGGAATATAGAGACGCAAAACATCGCGAGGAACAGCAGCATCTAAGATAACGTAAGAAAATATTGAACTGCTATTCATTTACAAAATATCCACAAAAGACAGAAAATCACTATGATCGTATTCATTTTAATAAACTGACATTCATAATATCAGCATGAGACACATAAATTGTTATTTTTACTGCAGGAACATACCACTATTATCCTGCTGATGGGGTTGAGCAAAACAGGAGCGTAGTATTTTTTCATGAAGGGTAGCAGTAGGCCCTGGTTAGGTTTGGAGGGGTGTGGGGTCTTCACGGTAACGCAGCAGGCAATCTCACATCGGTTTGCATCCTGTCGCCGAGCATCAAGCGACAGCAGAGCCACAAAAGCAGTCATCTGCAGCATGAAATCCATGAGAACGGCCAATGCAGCGTACAGGGCGAAAGACCTGACAGCAGGCATAGAGCTCAAAGCACCTGACAGAGAGAATCCACAAAGAGATTATACTGTATAGAGCGGTATAAATGTGGAATTAATCTGACACAAATGCATTATATATGAGTTATTCAGTGTCCACATATCTGAGATCATATTTGTCATAAGATTTTGTACTATTTGTATGTTCAATCAAATCAAATACAAAAATGACCATACAAACACAAATATCAACATTCAAACTTTTTACTTAGATTGTATTGTATGTAGATTATATTATTTGTAATTAATAACAGCTGTATAAAGTTAAAAACAACACTTTAAGTAAGATTGTATTTGTTAACATTAGTTAATTTCATGAGCTAACATGAGCTAAAAATAAACAAGTAATCTAGTGATTCAGCATATAATGTTAGATGTTTAATGTTAGTTTATGCCAAAACAATTGTTCATGTTATTTCACTATGCGTTAACTAATGCTACAACTTACATGTTACAACATTTGATTTTAAATAATGTATTAGTAAATCCTGAAATTAACTAAAATGAATGCTTTAGAAGTTAGAGTGCTTTGGCTAGTTTTCTACATGAGTCACATCTCAGCTGTCATGCACCAGTGACTAAAGTCCAGGCAACATGTTTTCTATTCTCAATAGCTTGTTTAACTTTAAAGTGTGAGATTCTCACCCAGGAAGAAACAAATAGATTCAGACAGACTGCAGAGCAGCATGCTGGGAGCCACGTTTCCAAGCACTCTTCCAATCTGCTGCTCCCTCGTCTCTCCCTCTTTGCGCATATCTCTCTGATACACATTACACAGGGAATAAGAAGGTAAAAAGGTTTCAATTTGTGTCATAAACTAATAAAAGAGTGGTCATAATAAAGACTTCAAGATTTTATAGTAAGATTAATATCAAGATTATATAACAATTATATAAATAAACATACCTGATACTCCAGGACTAAAATAAAGATGTTGTCAGCTCCTACAGCAAGCACTAGGAAAGGCACAACCTGCAGTATGACTAATGAAGATGGGATGCCAATCCAGGCATAAAAACCCATTGAGGCCAGTACAGAGCAGCCAACAACCAAAATACCACCCAGTCCCACCAGAAACTTTGAATCTACCTAAAACAGAAATGATATGACCATGAGTGCACACATCATTACATTATATTTTTATTGTAAACCATTCAAAAGTTTAGTTTTACTTACTTATTCTTTATCATGTTTTAGAATTTTAGAATAATAGTAAACTCATTAAAACGACACAATAACACAAATGCAACTTTGAGGCATTATGTTACGACTAAAGAGAAATCTAAATATTTCAACCTATGCTACATTTTACCATCTTGTGTTGTCATCCTTTGCCTAGAAATGGCAAAAAAATGTACCTTTGATATTTTACAGACCAGTTTCTTAAAACAGTATTTATTAAGTTTTCATCTATTCTGAACTCTCTTTTGTATTCTTCAGTCCTGCATTTCTAAAACTTTTTAAATAAAATGTTAGTTTTCTAAGGGCAGAAATGAATATGCTGGCACATCAATATCAATACATCAATATTTGAATCAATACTGGGTCAATACAACATGTGTATGTGAAAAAAAAATTCAGTTTTAAATGTGTTAACGAGCTATTTTACTCCAAAATATGTTAGTTTAATTTCTCAAAACATGTTAATACATGCTGGAACTTCTTCCTTTCAGTCATTTTTTCAGAAATGAGGAAATTCCCAGTAAGCCATTAACACGCTCACCAGGATACGCTTGCAGGATGAATATTCCCCAAGAGCCACAGCAATGTAGAGGAAGATGACAGCATAGCTTATCATGAATATGGGGATATCCTCTGCCGTGGTTCTGTTAATCTCATCCTCCAGAGACCTCTGAGGAGCATCACACAGTTACATTGATAAACACTGAGATCTTCCACCAATAAACCCTGTCAACCAAAACCAGAGCCTCACCTCAGCCATGTAGGCGAATGTGAAATTTGTTTTGGGGTCTTTCTGAAATTCCTGGACAATTTCAAGGAATCTGCTTTCCCATTGTTTGACCACCTTAAATTTAATGTCGGATCGTGCGTAATTGTTTAAGGAGAAGGTAAGGAGCAGAGCCTGAGCAGAGATGTACTCTTCATCTGAAACATGAATCGAGATGCAACAGTGACTTAAGTTAACCTATAAGACAAAACCGAGATGCTAGCGGTTGGTTTTTGTGTCTTACTTTCATATCCTCCAACAGCCAGGAAGGGGAAAACAGGAGCTCCATAGTCTGCCATACAACTCATGCCAAGAGCTGTGATGTCTTTAAATGATAATGGAGAGCTGTGGGGAAGCATAGAAAGCAATTAAACAGGAAAGTTAGCAGAATAATGGAACATTTTGTTTACTGGGTAAATGGACAGTATGGATATTTTGCTTACTTTACACAATAGATGAAGTGGTCCCTCCAATCCACCTCCTTAGTCACACCAAGCTCGGTCATGTTTGCTTTGGCGTTCAGATTTTCAATGCTATTTTGATAGTACTGCGGTAGACTGTTGACAGCGCAGTCTGTTAAGGAAGGGTTGTCTGGATTGAGCGGGGCATAGCAAATATCCTTAAGGCTGGCGTTGCGGTTTAATTCCTCTGACCAGAATTCAATTGCCTGGATCTTCTGCTGAAGCTCCAACAGCTCAGTGATCAAATCTGCAAATATCATAATCATTGTTTTAATATAAACACAGCTGTTTTAGAACGCAACCATATGCAAAAGATAAGTGATCACCTTTAGAGATGATACCACTGAAGTTCTGCTGACCAAAAAGCAAGGAGTCATAGAAGTGGCTGGGACGGTTTGGAGCCGTCAGGATCAGCTGATTGGTGCGAAAAAATGGATCAAAATGCATATCGTGGAAGTCCTTTTCACGCCTTGCGCGGCTCTCGGGAGCCGACCAGAGCTCGACGGGATCTGTGGTCAGCTCTATGTTTATTATTCCCACCGCGAACACCAACACAACCACAAGGCAGGCCAGGAGGACCTTCAGAGGATGCCGAGCCATAACGGTTCCCCATGCCTGGAAAAGCGATCCCAGGAACTTCTGAGTGGCAAGACTAGCTTTGTCAGAAAATGTAACGTCTTTGGGATCGATCTTCTGCTCAATCTCATTTTCATTTTGGTCTTTGCCCTTCCACTTCCGTTGTTGCATGCTGTACTTGAATGCCAAGAAACAAATAAAGAGGACAAAGATGACGGAAAACACTATGAGGCAGATGACCAGAACACCATCTAGCTCACCGATCACAAAGGGGTCTGGTAACGGGTCCGGCTGTGGTACGGCCGGGCATGATTGCACACAGTCCTGGCAGGAGCAAGGTTCTTCACCTGATGGTGTGGTCTCATTACAATTTAACGCTGCTTCTGCAAACAGTTTCGCTCCTGGTGGAAGCACTGCGGTCTGATCTTCTGACAAAAGCCTGAAATTAATATCCAGGGGAGCCAGTCCATTGCTAGAGTCGCCCTGAAAATCATACCAGCGTTGTGGCGTACACAGCGTCGAGCCGTAGCGACCGCACATGGTGGCAATGGCGAACCCTCCCGTGGCCGGAATCCGTACATTTCTGCAGGACCTAAAAGACGCATCTGAAAAGCTGGTGGCAATGTAAGCCTCATAACCAACCACGCCTTCCTTTACCTGGCCGTTGATTTGGGTGATGTTGGCCGTTTTGGTGATTTTTAATAGTTGGCTTTGATTGGGACTGCAGGTGGTGGCACAGTGCATGTGTGCAAAGTTTTCAGCGCAGGATGGACAGCGCACAAGAACAGCTTTGGAGAGAACTAGGCTGCTCTGCAGAGACCTGAGCTGTCTGACAGAGCAGCAGCCGAGGGTATGATTATCACTGCTGGCCAACATCGGGCACACGCTCTGTAAAAGTTTGTAGTGATCTCCTGTAATATTCACAGCTTTTCTGAAGTCTTTACAAGGGACCCTAGGAGGAATAAGAGCCCCATCCACATCAGGGTTTAATCCACAGTCCTCATAAAACGAACAGTAGCCAGGTTCATGCTGAGCACCGGTAAGGACCTGCAATGGACAGAGATCTGTAACATCACTGATCAACGGTCAAGATTTGAACTTTAGTGTGTTTCTCATGATATCTTATGGATATGTGTCACTGAATCTTAGTCAGACTATTAAAAAATTATATATGGCAATGACTTTTTCATTTAACCGCTAATGAAAATACTTCTATTATGTAAACGCATTCACATTAAGCCATCTAGGGACATATGGACCACAAAACCAGTCATAAGTAGCAGGGGTATATTTGTAGCAATAACCAACAATACATTGTATGGGTCAAAATGATCCGATTTTTCTTTTATGTCAAAAATCATTTGGATATTATGTAAAGATCATGTTCCATGAAGATATTTTGTAAATTTCCTACCGTAAATATATCAAAACTTTTATTTTTGTGAGTGGATGCATGTGCTAAGGTCTTCATTTGGACAACTTGGTCAATATTCAGATTTTTTTGCACCTTCAGATTCCTGATTTTCAAATAGTTGTATCTCAGCAAAATATTACCTCAAATATCTCAATTAAACCCTTATTGACTGGTTTTGTGGTACAGGGTCACATATATTTATTAACTCACAAATGCAATGAAATTCAGAAATATTTTCTGTCTTGGGAATAAACAATATTCATTTATTATTTTAAATAATTTGATAGTATGTATTCTCATGTGGTTCTTAAAACTTTTTACAGCAGGGAACTCCACCAACTGTCCAATCCAGCCAATTAAAAGCATCAATTTGCTTTTAAATACACATTACAGTGCTAACTTCAACAATTTTGATTTTGTTACAATCAAGGCCATATATCTTTATATTCCCAATACCATCGAAATGATGTCCAAGTTTTTATGACAGTGAGTAACTATTATCGAAAACTGCAGAAAGGAATGCGCAATACAGAGAAAAATACAACAAAAATATTTTATTTCTTAGAGACCTACTATTTTCTCTTTTCCTTATTTTATTTAATCTTTATAAACAAAACCTCACATTAATTTATGGGTCATATTATTTTTCTTTTGATGAAAATAAAACAGAATTTCAGCTCATATGATGTATGATATTTTACAGTATATAAATTAAAGAAAGTATTTCAAGTTAGGACTTACCGTGCAGATAGCAAGTGTAAACAAAGTAATGGACCACGTCCAGCTGTTTCTTGGGAAATGCATTTCTCTACATAAGTCACTGATGTTTTGTGATTGTGGAGTGTTAGTTCCAGTTAGAGATGTGAAGAGAAGAGAGGAGATTCAGGTAACAGAGAGATACCTGTTCTAACTCTTCCTGCGCTTACAGTGTAAAGCAGATAGGCAGAAGGAAATGAAAGCCCTTCTCACCCTCACTGGGTGAATGTGTGTGATACTGATGATAAACAGACTCTTATCTGGCCTGATATGTTCACCACCAACCAGAATGGACAAGAGCCAGTCCGATCCAGAGATTATTAACTAAATGGGTAGACCCAACTAAAGGTGTGGAACGCTGATGGAACAAAACACCCTCAATTCCTTCTGGATTGAACAAAACTTAAAAATCACATTCTTCTAAATAAAATTCAGCTGTACAGTACTGTACACCACTTGATATTACTTTGGGTTAAAGTGACAAATTTTTCATCTGTAAAAGTTTTCTTTCAACAAAGTTTTTAACCAGTTATTGGTAGAGAAACTACTGAAAAAGTCATTTGAATGAGTCATCATCAACGTTGAGAAACAATTGGGGAAACCAGGTAAGATTTATGATATAAGGAACGGCATGTCAGTCTCCATCAAAGCTGCACTGCAAGAAATTCCAAGTTCCAAGGATTTGATTTCTAGCACAATCATTCTTTTTTCGTAAACTAATTTAAGATTGAGATGTTACATGCAAAAGCTTAAGGTCAGTGTATCAAATAATAAAAAATCAAATTGCAATAAACAGATTTAAAAAGAAAGATTTAGTCAACAAATGACTAGAACTGAGCTTTTACATGAGATTTAAAGGTGGAAGTACATGAGATGTTGTAAACACTTCATCTGAAATCAAGTATCTGACATCAGTAGAAGATAACAGCCACAATTTGAAAAACCTGAAGCAAAAAGGAATATAGGGATGCACATGTTTAAAGATGTGGGGTTACAAAAATATGCACCACTAATTTTCCATCTTTTTTATTTAGACAGATGGATAGATGCCTGGATGGATAAATATATGGATAACTATAATAATAATCTTGTGATTCCAAAAAGATAGTTTGGAGGGTTAGATAAGACTCACTTTTGATCGGTACTAATGTAAGGCAAAGGTTTAGATAGTTAAAAACAGATAAAGTTTAAAGATTGTTGATAAGATTCAACATCAATTAGAGTGTGATCAACTCATACTGAACGTGTGAACGTTTTAGTTTACAAATAATTTAAATACACCTTATTTGTTTTTAAATTTGCAATATTTCAAAAGGTGGAGTATATTAGCAGAACATTTAAAACAATTTAAAATGTATCTTCTCATTTTTACATAAGGGTATCAGTAAAGCTATCTTTCCATGGTGTAGCCTGATCTCTGGCTCAAGATGCTGGGATAGGCTGACCCCGCAGGTGATAAATAAGTAGATAGATGGATGGATAGTATTTCCAGAACACATGTAAGAACATGAAATTGCACCTTTACCACACTTTAGTATTTCCCATTCTCAAATAGGGATTTGCTAAAATAATGCAAAGAGATCATTGTTAAATTAGCCGCCTGCATTTCAGATGTGGAATACAGTCATGTGGTAGCTGTAAATGATTGTCTTACAAATGTACAAATATCTAATTTCATAGCTCATAGTCTTTGCTTCACACAATTTAAGTTTATATATTTGTTAGTATTTATTAATTATCTCTGCTTATTTTATAATAAATCCTGTATGTAAGAATAACTGAATTGTTGTTGTTGTGTAAGAGAACTGGCATACACAGATATGCAAAGATGCCCTGGAAAATGTTCCCTTTGAAACTGCAAGTACAGAAAAAACTACATATTAAAAGAAAAAAATAGTCACAGTTTATTAATCAAAATTATTTTGATGGTCATACACCTGCTATTAATAACATGCCAGATTTTCCATGCCTCATGTGATGTATATTCAGTATGCTTAAAAATCTGCTCATACCCTCTGTGGTGTTTGTTAAACTTAAACAGTTTTTTCAGGTTTTTCAGAACAGTTCAAACAAATGCAAAAACAGGTCTATTATAGATTGGAATCTAAGCAATGTTGACAGAAGGAAAGAATGTTGCGAATAAGGGCACGTGTAAATGTGCAATGTGCCAAAGCAGGTCTTACAAAATGTTTAATAGAGTTATCATCTTTAGATTTGAAATAAAACTTAAATTTGAAATAAAACTTAAAGTAAGCGTTGTGGTCTTAGCTCCATTGTGTTTCTGGACCGTTAAGTCACAGCCACAAGCATTTTTATATATCAAATATTTTAAGAATTTAATGTTTTTTCAGTCTGATAGTATAAGCTGTAGTACTTTTAAGTGAGGTTCTCTCACCGTTTCTCATGTTTGATGTGATTAAATTTATTTATTTATAAATGAATAATGATTTTAGGGATTTTTAATAGGCATGTTGTTTTGTATCCTTATGACTATGTACTGTATTTTTCTGATGACTGTAAACCTTGTAATATACATTGGTAAATGATTACCTGATATGGCCTTGAGAATTAATTAGGATTAGTGTTATCAATGCCCCATACATGACTGATAAAACAGATATTCAGGGAAGGGTGCCCGTTCAGGAAGGAGTACCTGCATGTCACCATAGCAGCAGAAAACACATAAACTACTCCATAATCATTACTAGAATATGTAATAAATGAGCCACGTCTTTCAACTTGTTTCACTGAACTTTAATATCAATTAATGTCAAGATAAACACATAAACATACATTTTTTTTAATTAAACAGTTTCTCCAGAGAAAAATAAAATCACAGTTGACTAACCAAACCCCTTCCCAATATTATTAAACATTATATTATATATATATATAATATTGTATTTTGTATTATATTACAAAGCAAACCACCCTTTTGGGCAACTTGATCAAGCTGTAGGGTATAATCCTGACTAATTCTTAATAGACTATAGGGATTTTCCTATATCAATATCTAGCAGTCTGGAAAAATAAAAACTTATCCTAGATTACAGTCTAATTTCATTTGAGTCATCCTGGGTAAGTTATGAGAGGGGTTTTCCATTTGACTTTCATTTTTAACTCATAGTCAATGAATGTCCCTTTAACGTAGAGTTTGAGTTAAAGGGATAGTTCACCCAAAAATCAATATTCTGTCATTATTTATTTACCCTTATGTCGTTCAAAACCTGTATATGACTAATTCTTCTGTGTAACGCAAAAGAAGATATTTTGAGGAAATGATTTTGTGTTCATACATGAAGTCAGTGGTGTTCAATGTTGTTTGGTTATACCAACCATTTATTTTAAATATAACTTTTTGTGTTCTGCAGAAGAAAGTAAGTCATACAGTACAGGTTTGAAATGACATGAGGGGGAGTAAATGATTAAGGATGATTAAGACTCATTTTTAGGTTAACTATCCCTTTAATGTTGAAAAGACTGATGTATCATGTTCTGGCCAGACAATAATAACCGGACATAGTTAAACAGCGTTATATTTTTAGGTGTGGTATCACAGGGACTATTAGTTGTGGAAGGGTGTGGAAGCGTATATTTTATTGATGCACTGCACTGTACACTTTACGTAATTGATTGGAACAGTCTGAACACTCATGTACAATTACACTTAGCCACGTGAATGTGTCTCTGTAAATAAATATTGTTGGAATCAACTAAAACCATAATGGAGTCAAGTAAAAAAACTGTTTTTTAGTCTTTTTAGTCTATCTATGATTTTATACTCAAGTAAAAGTAAAAATTAACATATGTAGCCAAAACAATCATGCTTTGTTTAATAATTTAATCGTAATCTGTTTCGAGTGTTTCTTGGAGGGCATTTCATTAATGAAAGCTACACATATTGTAAGTGTGAATACCACCTGAAATGTATTTTTGTGTGTTTGTAATGAGCGGGTTTATTGTGGAGATAGGATAACATGTGTAAAGCATTCACACAAGATTTACACACTTTTTTATGCAAAAATACTCATGTACAAACACATGGTTGTGCAAACACCATTTATCTGCTCAACATACAGTTTTCTTACGGTAAGACCATATATGTTCAACTTTGCCCTGGATGTTTTGACAGATGACAGTTAACAACATAACATCACCTCTCACTTTCTTTTAATCTTTTGTCTTTTTATTAATGATGTTTTCTGGCTTTAGAATTTTTTTATTGTTAAAATGAGCTGAAAGTTATCCATATTGAAATTAATTTCATTAATTTCAATGAATGCAAGGTTTACCTTTATAAAAAACAACCATGCGGTTTAACCCTATTTTTTCTATTTGTTGTAAACCACAGTAACCACAAATTTACTATGGTCTTACCACAATAATAGTTTAGCCATGACACTTGTATGGCAATACAAATGATTATCAATGTGCCATACTTTTTTACAAGCTTTTTATTGGGCTTTGTATCAGGTGACATTATTACATTGATTTTGATTCCTAACATGTTTTATCATCTTTCATGCTGAATGTGTACAGTATATTTGTGTAGTGTAGATTGTATATGGGTGTCAACTGAAGGTTTAGGTACACGGAAATTTCAAAACTTTCCGATGTCCTCTTGTTCATATATATTTTCATTTTCATCACACCTACGCAGTCATTGCACGTCATAAACGTGGCAAAAGCATCTAGCAGTTGTCTCTGCAGTGTGCAACAACAGGTCTGCAGTGAGCGTCGCTGTCATGGTTAACCGCTGAGTAGGTTAACTCTATGTTGTACTTTAAAAGCAAGAGAAAGTTGATACCTGCATGCACTCGCTTGACTGCTTACACAGCACTATTTGTCATAACCTTTATGTCTGGAAAGGTTCCTGTGTGAAGCACACTGAGCCAAAGGTCTTGAGCTGCTTCAGGAAGAGTTTCTAAGAAAAAACAAAGACAAAAAAGGTGCAAAATGTTAATCATGCAACAAAAACTGCAACAAAACTGTGTTTTATTGTGAAGTACACATCTCAAATCAATAGACCATTTCACAAGATGTAAACAACACTGGTCCAGAAGCACTTCCTGTTTCAGTTTTTCTGTATTTCACATATGTAATTGAACCTTAAAGATGTTCGTTAAACATTTTGATTCCATTGTAAATGTTCTTTCTGTTGGAAAGTTGTATTTCGTTCTGACATTGTGTAGTGTTACAAAACTGAGACAGGAAGTGCTTTTGGACCAGTGCTGTTTACATATTGTGAAATGGTCTATAAAACAGAACTCTAGTAACATTTAAAAGGGTGAAATTATGATACTGCACCATAATCAAACAGGTTACTTTACTAGGCAGCAGTACAGTACAGGTTTCAGAGAAGCATCCTTGTTGACATTTAAATTCAATGCCTTTGTGACTGTATGCAATTCATAACTGATTTTTTTATTTATTAAGATTTTACGCACTGTTTTGTTGATGGGTTTTGCATTTCTTTTGTGTTGGCTCTTGTTTCTGGGTTCATACTCCAGTGTAAGTCCCTGTTTACAGTGTGACCAAGTGGTTCGCTACATACATGAAGATTTCCTTTCTTCTGTCAAGCAAATGACTGTCCGTGATCAGATTGAACTGAAGGAAATCATTGAACATGCCTACGTGAACTATCGAGAGACCAGCCGATCGTTTCGTGGTGTCATCGGTATGTGATTAAGTAATGCTGCGATTGCTATCTGTAAAGTACGGCTTATCTGTAAAAAGTTCTCAATGTAATATAATTACTCATTTAGATAAACCTGTTCAGCTAACAACAATGACCTGCTAATAACTTTAGCCATGCTACATGTTTTGTTTAAGACATGTTTTATATTCAGTGTTACATATCTAAAATATGAGTAACTGTATTCAGTTAAAACTGTTGACAATCACAATACATTGCTTAATTTTATTATTTGTTTTATTTAAAATGTTATTAATTTAGTAAAGACATATCCGATGTGTGTTAAAACAAAAAAGTCTAAAACGTTAAATCTTATGACGTGTGTGAATAGACAGAGGGCGCTATTATGAGTAAACGTCATGTGAGGAGGAGCAACAAAAACAAACAGCTAGAAATATCCTTTGGGATCGTTTACACAGCTACAAAGTGATATATTTTCTTCCTTATTTAATGAAATGAATCCACATAATACTTTTAGTAAGGTTTTTGAGCTGCATACTCACTTTATTGTAAGCTTAAAACGTGATCATACCGGAGCGATCATTAGATGCGTCAGTAAGGCTGCACACAATGGCTAGTTTTTTACATAAATGCATAACTTTAAACTGTAAATGAAGACACTTAATGTCAGACTTACAAATCTCTGTCCCACTTATTGCACTATCCACACGTTTATCTGTTGCTGTCTGCTCAGATTATTGAAGCGCATCATTTTGCGTCCACGATGCGCAATGTCTTTGCTATCGTGCTAATTGACATTTCTTTCTGTCTTTCTATTATTATTTCATTTTTAAAATGCATAATCGTGTGTGCTTTTTGCTTTAAAGATCCTACAACACTATATCGTGCCCGAACAGAGTATCAGAGTGAATTTAAGAGACACTGGAAAGAGCACAGAACAGGTGAGGGCTTGTTTAAAGAACATTCTCCTACAGCTCTTTCATTCAGTTTCAACTAGTCTTTTCATGTCTAGCAGTTATATTTAGATAGATGAAAATGGCTTACTTTTGACAACCCCATAAAATGGCTATTTTACATGTTTCTCTTGTTAAACAGGTTCTCTTCAGTGGGATATGATTAATATAGTGGAAAAGGGGAGAAGAATCCTGCAAAAACATTTACAGCTTTTTGTCGCCCAAGGTGTGATATGTGCCATAATTGATTTTTGTTTTTATATGTCAAAACTGCTCATTCTCACAATTGTTTTTTAACTTGCAAAGGTCTGTGTCCTAATACTTGTGGTAAGTACAAGTATTTACAATAATTCTTTCTTTCTGCATACATTGTTTTGATTGCTGTTGTTTTGAATTTCTCAAGGCAAAACTGTGCACAAAAATCTGTGCACACCCTCACTTATTCTTTATTATTGCAATTTTCCACATTTTAGTAAATTAGTCAGCAAAATGGTCAAATAAAAACAAATTATGTAGTGACCAAAAATTTATGGTAAACTCTCTTTGACATTTTACATTTTTAGTAGCAATATTTTACCTTGATTACAGCGCTTGTACCATCAAGATCAAACCATTTACATAAAGTGTATAACATTAACATAAATTCAAGTGTGTACAAATGTTTGACCGCTAGTGTACGTGTCACAGATCAATGAGTTTACTAAGTGGTTTACAGCAGGATGATACATGTAATGTTGTACTGCTCATTGGGCGTGTGGGTGTATGGATTGCTGCTTGGTCGTCTGGCCGGGCGAATGCTTGTTTTTTGCAGGACTGTTCTATCAGAGAGTGATGAATTGCACTTCCTGTCAGTATGGGCTTTTTACATGTCTCTCAGCCACACCCCCACTCGACTGTGGAGGTGACACAGACAAACACCCACATATACACATACAACAGGATGATTTTAGCACACTTGATTATATATTGTATACATATACATAATCACACTTTTCTGTTTCGCTCTGTTCTATCAGAGCATCATTTACAGGCAGAAGAAGGAGAGGGGGTGGTGCTGGACTGTTTCCTGCCTTGGCACACTCTGGTAGTTGGACAGACCGAGTATCATTACTCTTGGCTCCCTGCACAGAATGTAAACGTGCACAAACACACACATTTCAATTATTTACTGCATGCACAGAATATTGGAAACAAACAATTGGTTTTCAAACAAGTTTTGCAGTCGGCGAGTAAATAACTAAAACGTTAATGCTTTATAATTCAGTGGTGTGATGTTAGGATTATATATATCATAACAGTATAACAAGTTACTTTTAGTATGGGTGTTGTGTGGCAAAAGCTACACTTTTTTATGTATATTTCACATCTAGTTTGATAACCAACTATGAGTCAAACATCAAATACATTCTTCTAAAAAAACCTTTATCATATTTAGCGCTAACCAGTTCAAAAAGGTATTTTATTAAATTAAGCTTATTTGTGTTACTGTTAAATTCAAGTTTTTATTCCAAGTTTATCTGTTTTTATTTTTCAAAATTAAGCTTATCTGTAGATTAATTTATTCAAAAACTAGCCAGAGCCAGAGAAAGATTGTTTTATCACTAAATTATACTGGTGTCTTAAGTTAATTCAGTGTTGTAAGATACTTGCTGTTCTGAAGAACAGCTTGATATATTAGTCTTGTAAACACAGCTTGTATCTTTGCAGTCGCTTCACAGCAAATACAGATCACAGTGAATGTGTAATTTAAACGAATTAATGAAATGAAATGCACACTGTTGATTATTCATTTCAAGCTGTCACATGAGATGAATTATGAAGAGCTGGTGGTGACAGAGGACTCGAAAATTGTCCTCAATCAGCTGAGGGTCAGCGAGCGAGGCGTGTACCGATGCCTCCTACAGGATCAAAAGAATACTACATTGTCTCGCATTTATTTTCACCTGAAAGGTAAGTGCTATTCACAGCTGCCAAGTGTGTGTAAACAATCTGATTAGTACCTAATACGTCTCTCTTTCTGTATTTTAGTTAATCCATTGCCAACTACAACCCCTAGGCTGATTGTGACATTGCCCCCTTTGGGTTATGAATCTGCCCCTCCCAGCCTGCACAGATACTCTCTTCTCATTATGGTGATTTTACTGACTGTACTGAGCATCACAGGCAGTCTGGTCATCATAATGTACCTCGGGTATGACAGATTGGTTTATTAGTCTGATAGGTGCATAAATTTTGTGATAAATGTTGGCTTTTTAAGTTTTAGACTTAAAAGAAAAAGACTTTAATTTGGGATCTAAAACAGGGCTTTAAAAATCTTTGCAACAATATTGTAAATTTAAACTTTAAGGTTATAGGCCAGAACAACGGTAAAGACTGGAATTTCTTAATGAAAAGACTGGCAGAGGACCAGTTTGTAATGAAATGAGTCAGTTTTTATTGATCAGAGCGTTTCTGAGAAAGAGGGTTTCATAGAAAAGGGACTAATGCATTTTTCCATGTTGAGTACTGACCATGCAATAAACTGCTCTGTTTCAATTTGTTAACTCTGTAATAGTGTGCGCACCAATTAGAGAACCTAAGCATGGTAAAAATCTATTACATCTTTGTATGTTTTATATCTAAGGTTACCAAAACCCTTTTATTAAAGAAGGATTAAGAGATATTTAGTAATATGTCATTTGGGTCTCAGACCCCTATCAGAACCTAAAAGTTAAGTATACATACATGTAGCTCTTGTTAGCATTTGTCCTGTGTTAATTCTGCTTTATTCCATATGTCATTTTTGTTTGTGATTCTTTATATATTAATGTATAATGCAAAAGAAAGTTTGCATATGCAAAGAGCTACAATACAGTAAAGAAAGATACGACTGACAGTAAGTGATTTGTCACAAGGTCATCAATCACTGATTGTGTCCAAAGAGACATCAGGAAGGAGGAAACACACTTTTCCATCCATTTTGTCATTGTTTTGTGTGTCTGACAGAGTGACCATGATGCGACAGAAGGGGAGAGACAGCAGGAGGAGAGGGGGAGGATGCAGAGAACATTGAGCTGATGACTGTCACAGAATGAGGGATGTGGACCAAAGACATGCATAAATAAAAGACTACAGTTACTCAAAAGATTGATGGGTTTGTAGTGTCTCAGTGTAACTGTTAAAGGGACAGGAAAAGGAAAAAACTCACCCTTCTGTTGTTCAAAAACAGTATGGTTATTCTTTTTCCACAGAACGTCATAATGATGATCTTTTCCATACTGAACAATGACAGTAAATCAGAACTAGGGCTGACAAAATAATTAAAAAATGTTCTGGGTGTTTTCTGTTCACAAAAGATGATACCAACATAATTCAGATGTTTCCACATTGTAAACAAAGTAAGCAGTTTGTCTGTCTACATGGTTCTATAATTAATTTACATACTGATCCTCTACAAAAAAGACACATTTTTGATGAATGAATGACAAGTGGGAGGGAATGAGAGTTAGTGGTGAGGGGGGAGAGATAAATCATTGTGGAATTAATATTCCCCTGCTCACTGGTTAATCCCAGGGATAATCCGCTTTAGTCAGAGGAGTGCACAGTAAAAACTGTAAATGTTTTCACATCAAGTTCCCCTTCAGTAACTGCCAGAACTGCCAGACTTCCTGTTTAGCGTGTCATCATACATCTGATGATGATTGAACTGTTTTTCAGATTGTTATAGTTAGTTCAGTTATAGTAAGTTTGTATGTTGCTTGGTATTAATAGATAACAGAATTCATGTTCTGTTCATAATGACCAACCTATATCAGAATAGCATTTACAATTTTACGTGGCCTTCTGGGGAAAGTCCTTTATTATAATATACAGGAAATGACCTTAAAAATGTAGTATTGGTTTTGCATTTCTCTGGTTTTTAGGCTTTCAGTGATTCTTTATATGACTCTTTATATTCTATTGTTTTACAGAAACGTGACATAATCTGATGAAGAAATTGCTGCCATTGTAAATGTGGACTAGACTGTTTTTCCTGAACATTTTTACTCTGCTTACTATGTTAGCTTGTTTATTTTTTAAGATTAAACCTACTTTCTTACTCAGATTGGTTAGTTGTTTTCTCTCAGCTAGGAAAAATGTTACACAGAGTTGGTATTGATTTTCACTGGATTACTCATCAACTTCCTTTAGATGGCAACAGACAGCTCGATGAAAAGGAGATTTCCCTTGAGCACAACATGGTTTACTGACAGTCTCTGTTTTGAGCAGGTATATGAGGAACTTTTGACTGTTTGATTCACACAATGGTTCATTAGTTCCACAGTTGAATAATTACAGTGTATGTTAACACAGCTGTATATTGTTTACAATATTAAAGCAGAAGTACCAGAAAAAAATAAGCATAAAAATGCATGTTGCAATTAAATTTATTCCTGAGATTTAATAATGCCATAATATAATATAATGTACTTTTGTAATATAACTAGCTAAATTTGCATTATTTTGATTAATTACTCTAAGGTTTCTGTGAGTAAACAGTCCTATATTGTTGCTATAGCAACAAGGGACAGGTTTATTTTTTTCTCTGCCATTTTAACAGGAAATTGTGACATAGTTTGTTACACTAACCTAAGCCCACGGTACCACCTTTGCAATGATATCTGAGTAACACAACGTACAGTACACACCATAAATAGCTTTCATGAGGGATGCAAATTTAGCATTATCTCAAAGAAATCGAGAATGTATTAGATGTACTTGGTAAAGGATATATTGAATAATAAAAGAAGAGAAGAAAGTGTGTATGGTGGAACTAACTATTTGCATCACATAATTTGTACTTAACCAGGTACATATGGTAAACACAAACAAATGTGTATATGTATAAAGTTTAAATGAGATTTGATTTGTAATTTTGGTGAGGTGTGGTTACTGTAGTAGCAGTTAGGGCACACAGCAAAATCACAAGAACTTTCATCATAAATTGCTTTACTGATTAATTTTTTTATTTTAATTATCTACAGTATATGAGTCAGGAGGAATGATTCAATGTGTTTTCAATACATAATATGAACAAAATAAAAATGTAACTGTATTGAGTATAAAGTCTAAGGTACTGACTTACAAGGCAATGAAATGAAAACGAAATAAAAGTGTATGCCGATGTATATGAAGAAGATGAAGCTTCGAGTGTAGGAAGGAGTAACCGCAGTTGTGGGTGAAATTGTCAGGGAAAAATATGGGGGAGAAGCAAAGTAGTGAAGGGAAATTCAAACGCGAGGGAGTGAATACGAGGACAAAGCGGGCTGAACTCAGCTGCTCTTAACACACACATTCAGTGAAGAAAAACACACAGTGGGAGGATCCGCCTCCTCTTCCTTTAACAATAGTGGCTTTAGTTTTGGTTTGTGTTTTTAGGCAAAGCTGGATGAGCGAAATTATTTTTATTTTTACATGTTATGGATTTGGCACACGTTTTTATCTAAACCAACTTGTAGTGCACAAGCTATACTTTTAATTTAATCAGTATGTGTATTTCCTGGATTTAAACCCATGACCTTTGCGTCTCTAACACAATTCTTGTTTGTCATCCAGAAAAAGTTGTGAAATATTTCTCTGTTGTAAAATAATATTTATTCTGGTAGACAGAAGTACACTAATTAACCATAACGTAATACCTAAAATATTTCCTATTTTAAGAATAATTCTACTTGTCAGCATCAGGTGTAATGATGTCATTTTAAGTCATGTTGGCTAACCACAGTCTTTTTTTTTATCAAATTGGGTTGTTTTAGCAATAGCATAAGACTATACTTGTCCTTGAGCTGAAGCATCAGATTTGATGAGGAAGATATATTTCCATTCTCTAATCTGTGACTCAGACTTTAGGATGCTTTCCCACACACTCTTGTTAGCAGTAACATATGTTTCTTTTGTCATTTAACATAAATTAGCTCAGACTAGTGGGAGATATTCCATGTTTTATTCTATTATACAAGAATTAGTTCTGGTCCTGTAACTTAATTGGCTAAAACCCGTACAAAGAATTCAGATATTTTGTGTAACAGCCCTTAAATTTTTCACGTTTTTTTCCACTCCACTTGTCTGTGTGATTTTGCATTGAGTAATAAGTGTCATGTGAGAAAAGTGATTCATTAGAGAATGTTTTGAGCAAATAGCAAAACTGTGCTCACTCTACTTTTCGCAGATGCAAAGTGTAATGCTTTGGCTTTTCAGGAAACTCTTTTTGACACAGAATTATTAACTTATTTTACAGCCATGATATCTATTACAACAGCACTCTTGCTTAAATAATCTGTTACAAATAAACACTAATATTCGTTCACTAATTTGAGTTTACAAAGCTGTCCAAGCAAGCTGATTAATAAACAAGATGCCGAAATGGACTGTGTTGTGGATAGAGAGGGTTTGTGAGTGAGTAAACTTCATACTACAAATGCTGTTAAAGATTATCCAGCCCTCCCGCACTGTTTAATTCCAAAAAATAATCCTACATACAGAGATCACTGTGGTTTTCCACTCCACATGGCCTATTTCTCCATTGCACATCGATTCATTCACAAGTACAACCCCCCTGTCACCCACACCACTCCTTGTAGTGCTACTGTGTGTATGTTCATGGATAATGTGTTGGCTAGACTGTTTTGAACACACAGAGTTCTGGTGTGTGTGGTCACGCTATTAGAGTCATTAAAACAGAGAATAACCTGCTCCTTAATGACTGCAAATGTGTTGTTTTGTTCTTAGAGGTAAAAAGAGAAAGCTGTAGATAAAAAGGATGTACATTTGAAATTGATTTTTTTGTTTGTGTGTGCATCTAGTCACATAAAGAATTGATCTGGAAGTGTGTTTGTGAACTACACTCTGTATTTTGCGATGTGATTGTAGGTTATTATGTTATGTTATTATGTTATTATGTTAAAACATTTTATTCTTTTTATTCTTTTATTTAACATTTTAAACATTTTTATTCTTATTTTCTATATATTATATTATATTATATGTAATAATAAAACAAAACAACATTATTTTTACATTAAATTAAACTAGTAATTTTTTCATTTTAAATATATTTTATGTTGTAAACTATATGTGTCAAACACTGTTATTATTATTATAAATGATGCATTATAAACCAAGCCTGTGTGCGTGTGTTGTTTTCCTGCCATCTGTTCTTTTTTTAGCCTGCTCTATTCTATTTATTTTGCTCTCTTGACAGTTTGCATCACCCCGTGAAGCAGTGCACCTGCGGAAAGTTACAGCGTTGTGTATTTTATCCACACAATGAACAATACGTCACATTTAGCGCGTGAACGTTTAATGTCGCTGATCTAAACGCTGCGATTCATTGTGAAAGTGCCTAAAGCCTCATGATAGCCACACAGGTGCCGCATAGACCCTTGTGTGCGGCTGTTCATCTTAAACACACGTCACAACGTAAAAAACACGGGTAACCCCAACAACCACGTGCCGCAGGGAACTGAGGGGGAGCGCGTCAACAGCCATATTTGGAATGTCGGTCTGCGTCAACGGACCAAACATGGCGTTTCCGCGCGTGACGTTGTTCCTTATGTGGAAAATGAAGGCGTGGCTGTGGCGGAGGAGACGCGATACAAATAGTGTTTCCAGCACCGCATGTACTCTAGAATCACATCTGCTGACAAATAAGGACTGTAAAACTAAGAAGACAAATATTAAAATTAATAATACTGTGAAATCACAATAGGTCTCTACGAACACGCAATAATATTGTTTTGTGTGCTCTGTTTTTTTTTAAATATTGATTATAGAAAAGCTTTTCTAGTGGAAAAAAGAAACCTTTCCAAATACTGAACGGGCTACATCCATTTCATCTCACAGCTGTTTGTTTATCTTGAGAGGTCATGGGTATCGTCGACCCTCTCGAGATCTCAGGTAGTGAGTTAGTTCACATTTTGCGGACTCCATGTGAGCTCTTCACCTCCGGGGGATGTATCGTGTTGGACTGTCGGCCTTTCCTCGCCTTCTCCCGAGCGCACATGCTCGAGTCCCGCAACGTGAACTGGAACTCAATGCTGAGGCGCAGATCCAAGAGCTCCGTGGTGTCTCTGGAGTGGCTGGTGGCCGATAAGTCGCTGCTGGCCCAGCTGCGGAACGGGGACTTCTCTCCGGTGGTCGTGCTGGATGAAAACAGCCGGTCGGTGAGAGATCTGAAGAGTGAGAGTCTGGCCAGTCTCCTGATCAGTGCCCTTCAATTAGAGGTCCAGTCTGCGTCCACTCAGATCTGCTTCTTACAAGGTAAACCAGCACAAATGTGAGAGCAGGTCGTTGTTTGGAAATAGTTGGCGATGTAAGATGTTGTTACATTATTATGAAATATTATGTGTATTTGTTTTTAATTACACGTTGTTCTTTACCGATCAAAACATAATATTATATGTAACTCCAAAAACAGATGGCAGGAGGCGTACAGTTTCTTTAATATTATTTAATTTAATTTTTACAGATTATGTAATGTTCATAATGTTCTTAAGAATGTTTATAAGAATTTAAAAATGTGCTTAACGTAACATCTATATAAACTGGTTTTATGGGGATTGAAATCGGTCTGCACTGGGTTATATGAATGAGCTTCATTTTAAAGGTTTATGAGTTATTTACCTAGAAATATATATATATTTTAAATATCATCGTCATTTTACTTCACAAATAAACACAAATGAAACCTTTATAGATTATGATATAGGTATGATGCTCATAATATTTAATATTGATAATAATAAAGCTCATATTATATATATTATATATTATAGTGCAAATGTCAGATGAAGCCATTGAAAAAACACCAGCTGTGTGTTTTAATTGTAAGATAAAGCTATTATTTATCAGAGAACTGACTTGTGATGTAGTGTTGCTATGCTTGAAAGTCCCTAAATATTTGTTGAGATATCTGACTGCTGTTTTTATTTCTCAGACCTTTAAAATAAAATATATGTTCAAAGTTAATCATTTGCTTTCTTTGTTTATTTCTAGGTGGATTTGATGGATTCATTTCACATTATCCAGAGCTTTGTTACAACACTCCAGTCATGTGTTCAAATCATCCTGCTTTCAGTGATCCGGAGCCTGTCGTGTCAGGAAGAAAAACACCTCTGTATGATCAGGTTAGCTGAAGTAGATCTTGAAATGATAAATAATTGTCTCTATTTACACTGTTTAATTAAAAAAATGCTTTAATATGAACATTATATAGTAAAAGTTAATTTTTGTAATTACAAATGCAGTCATATGTACAGTAATCGAGCTTACTGGAAATGTGAAGTGAGGTTTTTCTGAGGTTTTTAATGACACAGTTTTGGTTCCTTTTCAATTGATAGGGTGGTCCAGTTGAAATCCTCCCCTTCCTCTTTCTGGGCAGCGCCCATCACTCGTCCAGACGGGAGACTCTAGAGCGATGTGGGATCACGGCTGTTCTTAATGTTTCCTCCTCCTGTCCAAACCTGTTTGAGGAGGAACTTCAGTACAAGACGCTAAAGGTGGAAGACAGTCTGGCTGCAGATATACGTGTGCTTTTTCCTGAGGCGATTCACTTTATTGGTAAGTCCAGTTAACAATATGGTAAAATTAATCAGTTTGTGAGAAGTGACTGAATTAAAAGCTAATGATCCATTTTGTTTTGTCTGCAGAGTCGGTTAAAGAGAGTGGTGGGCGAGTGTTGGTCCACTGTCAAGCAGGGATCTCCAGGTCAGCGACCATCTGCCTGGCATACCTGATACACGCTCGCCGTGTCCGCCTCGACGAGGCCTTTGACTTTGTTAAACGCCGCAGACAAGTCATCTCACCCAACCTGGCTTTCATGGGCCAACTGCTGCAGTTTGAGACAGACGTTCTGTGCCCTTATTCTGTTCTGGACCGAGAGAACAGTGCCACTGCATTTTAATGTCTGCATACCGAATACTTGGCCTCCACTGATCTGTGAAAGAAAAGAACAAACCAGAGACTTTGTTACAAACAGATCTATTGACTGTGCTCCACAGCTCGGATATCAAAGAATCCGAAAGATCTGTGAAGGTGCTTTTGTGTTTAGCGTGATGTGGGTTCAGGTGCACGTTTCCAATCCAACGGGTAAACAAATGCTTGAATACTATTCTTCTGCAGTAGGATTATCACACATGCTAACAGGTGACTCTTGATCAGGGAAACAAAAGAGGGGTGTAAAGCCATTGTTCCTTTTCACCTTTTAAAATAACACCAACTGTCGTAGATTACATCAGCTGACAACCTTTACTTGATTGTTTACGGCAATACACAAACTACATATAGCTGAATGCCTTCCTGTGTTTCCAAACAGTAATAATGGCATCACTGACACATTCAGTGAAAACACTGCTACACCCGTAACCCTCATGGAAAATATCAAGCTTATATGTTATTGTGACATTGTGTAAATCTTGACTCAATGCTGTTGTGGTCTTATGACATCATCATCTTTCGAGAGCTTTCAGAAAAACAAACCAAATTTACCTTTATAACTCTTAACTGAGAATAATAAAGCATTGAGGTTTGGTCATTTATAGACTTTAACAATAATATGGTTAGGATATATGTCTGCAGATCACAATACAGTAATTTTATTGCATCATTTAATGTTCCATTTGACTGCACTGAGTGATCCTTTGACTATATTTGGGTGTGACGTGTGGTTAGTTTTCTATGTGGTAAATGTCAAGTTTTTCCATGTAGTTTTTGTCTTATTGTTCGTCTGAGTTTTAAAGGGCAACGACCTGACCAACTGTGATTTTTAGGTCATTTTAAAAAGTAAATTGTGTGACATAAGATAACAGGCACCAAAGCTTGTTTTCTAATAAATGTACATAATTTTTTATATTTAAGTTTTATTTCATTTTCTTTGTTTTTGTGAATATTTATTTATCTGTTTTCATTCAAGCTATGCACTTTAAATGTAGATTTTTATAATAAGATATTTTTCTTATTATAGATATTTTTCTTTGTTCACAAAATGAAAATAAATTAATGTGTTAAATGCAGAACTGAATGTTGTCATTTTTATCTTTACATTGAAATAGCAATCAATCATAATGCTCTAATTTCATAAAATCAAAGTCATATTTCCTCAAAGTTGTAGATCGTTCATTTCTGCTACATAACACCATGTCAAATATCTTATACCATATAACGATGTCAATGTCTTTAGTTGAAATTATAGCTATACTTTTTACAACAGCGCCATCTGCTGCCCATTGCATACAATGACAGTAAACTTTCCTAAACTGAAAATGTTGACAGTAACCCTTAAACAATAATAAAATTGACCACATAGAGGCGTTGGAAGACTATGAAAATAATGTATACTACTTTGAATCAAAGAGGTTTGCTAAATAAGATAATTTACTATTCCAATTTATTTGTTTAGTTAATTTCATAGGAAAGTGGAGAAATTTTATTCAAGTGTGCTATTAGTACTGTATACATCTTGTAAACTAAATTGTCTACTTTAATGTGCTTTTCGGAAATATACTTTATGAACTTACAGTATGTAAAAACAAAGAAATTGTGTACTCAAGTTTACACTTATAGTATACTTAACTATAAAGTGGGCCAATTTAGTGGCAAGTAGTATTAAAATAGTTACAAATATACTAGTACTAGCACTTACTACATAAAGTATACTTAAATATATACTTGAACTTTGCTTACCTATACTTAATAAAATTAACTTTAAGTAAATATCTTTTTTGTAAGAACTGTTAACCGTTGACCAAATCTTTAAAACAGAGACAGGAGAAGAGGAGTTTAGGAGGGAATCGACATGCTTTCTTCCATTGTGTGCAATTAGCAAGCATAGTCAGAATAACAAACTACTTCAGGATGTTGACTGTCTATGTGAAACCTGACAACATTGACATGTATCATGCATTAAATGTCTTATACACATTTGCTTATTGTGCATTTGCATTTTAGCCTATATGAAATTGGAATGGAACTTTAATTGGATCCAGATTTCACAAATACAGGTTTCGATTTGTCCCAATGCATTTTAAGGCCTCTTTATATTTCTGCATTACATTTCACCTAGTAAATATTGATGCTGCTAGAGCTGTTAATCTGACTGAAATAATTATCTGTGTCATATACACAAATTCATTTGATTATACAGACGATGGAAAAGTCAACGGCAGCATTTTCTGCTTTTCTTTATGCTCTCATTCCACTTTTAATACATAAACAATTCATTTAAATATTGCTTACGCCAAGATATGGGAAATTTTGGCAGTCCCATCAGATCGAATACAGTTTTCCAGCTAACTGAATAGGAAAACCTGCATGTTGTCCAGAGTCCTATTTGCCAGTTCTCACACCATTAGATTGCTCATAACAGCGGGAACATAATGTACAGTCACAGCAGGGTTTTTTTATAAAGTTTCTTTTTAAAAAAAATGACTAGCTTCAGAAACTAAATAATTAAAATCAACTGCTGTTTCATGCAGGGGGGGCTGATTACATACACAAATGTAACAATACAGTGTAATAATAGTCGTTGATTCAAATGACATAAATAAGAAATGAATTTGCCAAATTAAATGAACAATATTTTACAGATTACTTACCCAGTACTTAGAAATGAGATCTTTTACAGTGCTGTCAAATGAGTCAGCCTATAGGCAATACATCAGTCTATGACTAGGATTAAAATCACTACTTTTCAAAAGGAACATCCCAACCCATTTGACAGTTAAATACAGTGAATAATATGCTGCATCATTCAAAGAAACCTCATCTTCCGTATCATGATCTTAGTTGGCAATGATGAAAAACAGTTATTCTGTTGTGTACCAGATATTTAGACATCAGAGTATCTGTCCAGGATTATCTCAGTTTGGTCTTATGCAGCTCAACAATTTTTTTGAAATGCACAAGATGCATGACTCAGTGGATGAGTCACAGGATCTTTTGTATTCTGGTCCTAACACAGTTGCAATGTTGCTGAATGATGTAAGATGAATGGTTTATGCAAGACATGAATATCATTAACTTGCAAGAGGTTAGAAGTTCAAGATACATTGAGGCCACAGTGAATGCTGGACGAATAAAGACATAATAACTCATACATTATCAGTCATTTGTATAACTTGAACAGTATAGGTAACTATTATTTAATTCTTAAGATACAGGGTCGTGTTTTTTGTTGTCCACAAGGGGGCAGAGTTTACCACAGGTTAACAAAAACACGGTCTCCTCTTCTTTCTTTCTTCTTTCCTTCATCTATCTATCTATCTATCTATCTATCTATCTATCTATCTATCTATCTATCTCTCTCTCTCTCTCTCTCTCTCTCTCGCTCGCTCGCTCGCTCTAGGCCTATCTATCCAGCCAAATGTTTCTCAAAACCCCAAACACTTCACTGAAGAGGTGTCTGTGCAATGCTATATCTCGTGCATGAATTTATTTGTTTAATAGCTCAAAATGTTTCCCTTGTTGCTAGGTCAAAATGTTCTCCAATTCACCGACCCTCGTCCCTTGCTCAATCACGACAATAAAGCAGGTACAGAAAACAAATTTAGTGTTCTTAATGGATACGTTGGAAGTGTTTTAAATTGCGGCGAGTATATGTTGCACTTTATCAGCCAAAGTGAGCATTAAACCACTTGATCCTTATTAAATCAAGCGCCAATATGTGCGGAGGAAGCGCTCAGTCGCTCCGATGCGCGATGAGCCCTCGGCCCCTTCTGTGATGCAAGTTTTAAATGCTTAAAAATGTTTGAATAGCATCAGGTCTCTATTATATTTACAGTTTTTAAAAGAGAGCGAGAGATAGAGAAAGAAAGAGAGAAAGTGAGAGAGAGAGAGACCCCTTAACTCTGCACAACGAGTTGTTTCTTTTAGTTAATTTCCTAAATGCAACAGATATGCAACATAAACGCCTTCTGTACTTATCATTGTGTCATTAAATATTTCTGTTTGTTTTGAACGTATCAGTAAACCAGTGGTTGCGTTATGCAAATGTATATACTGAAATGATTTATCTACTCGTCTTCATTCCAATGTTATGTAATTTATTATCGATTTTGGATCATTTTGAGATAATCTTTAGGTTTTTGATGTACTGACTACACCAAAGACATGTCGTTTTTGCATTGTATCCTACCTTACACCTTGATTTGTTTTGTGTTGGACAGTAGAGTGTTAGGATAGGTCAGGGTTCTGGGTGGGAGGGAAGAGCTCGCATCATGACGCCCGTCCTGACATCACTTATACTAGGGTACTGAGAAGAGCCGCTTCGTTGATATGAAGCCAGAGCGGCTCGCTCGAGCCGCACCGATACTTACAGCTGTCATTGATGTAACGTGTGAAGCAAGTCGAAGGCATTGATCTTGGAGCAGGCTGTGCCGAGCGACTGAAAACAGGAGAAACGCGGGGAAATGGACTTTTAGACATTATACTGCTTGGAGGTGCTTGGACATACACCGGACAAATTGCCTCTAATTCTTTAAGCTGACTTTCTCCACTCAGGAATGTAACAAGGACACAACATCTTGTAAGTTTTCAGCGCGTAAAGAACAAAGACGTAAATAACTCATTTATCAGCGCTTAAATTCGTCTCTCTGAAAACTTGTGAAGACCGTGAGAGGAAAATTGGCACATCACCGCTCGCTGCTGCTGCTGCTGCTGCGCGCTCTCTGGAGATTTATATTTAAAGCTTATAGTGCTCCGTGGAGGCTCGTGCATCTGGGTAACCTAGATTTAAACATTCCGAAATATTTGTTTTGTGATAAGGCTTAAGTTATTAAAATAACAAAATATCAAAAATTTTAATCTTATATTGAAATATCATATTCCACATTTTTTTTACATATAGACTATTAATTGTATCACGCATGCCACCATATAGCTACTTTAAATTTACGTTTTGTTTTTGTTATTTTTACATGCTTTTATATATTGTATAAAACGTTCAAAGTTAATAATTGATAAAAAAAACTTTATTTCAATAATAAAACAATATTGATACAAAGTTTTAAAAACGCCCGATTTGATATAACATTTCTAAAAATGACGTTTAGTCTCAGTTTACTATGACAAGAAGATAAACACACTTGCAGAGATGTGACAGAAACGGTGGCTAATACAAAGGTTAGCCATGTATTATTTCGTTTATACTTAAATGAGTTACATTTACTTTTAATATATTTGTATTAAATTTAAACAACCAGAAAAACAGATAATCATTCAGATCTGCCCGAATTAGCATTGGGGAGAGGAGCAGTGCACGCGCACCGTCAGTGGACGCGCATTGGCAGTCATGGATAGCGCGTGCTCTGTCGGCGCGGGTCTGCCTGGCCATAACATTAACAGCACCGGAGGCACTTTTTCCCCAACCTGTAACCAGAGTTTGCTCAAACTCTCTCCATACTCCCCAGAAGCCACAGCAGCGTTTGCAACGGCCATCACGCTGATGATTCTTTTTACAATTGTGGGTAACATTCTCGTCATCATTGCTGTGTTAACCAGCCGATCTCTCCGAGGACCCCAGAATCTGTTTTTGGTCTCTCTTGCAGCTGCGGACATCTTGGTGGCCACGCTGATCATCCCATTTTCACTAGCCAATGAGTTGATGGGCTACTGGTATTTCCGCTCGGTATGGTGTGAGATTTACCTGGCACTGGACGTGTTATTCTGCACTTCCTCTATAGTGCACCTGTGTGCCATTAGTTTAGACCGCTACATGTCTATCTCACGTGCCGTTACGTACGGTGCACAGCGGACGCCCAAACGCATCAAATGTGCCATTCTTGTGGTGTGGCTGATCTCAGCAGTCATCTCCTTTCCACCCCTCCTCTCCATGAACAAGAATAACAGTGGGTCGGATTCAGACGGACGGCCACAGTGTCAGCTCAACGACGAGCGCTGGTACATCCTGTACTCTACAATTGGTTCCTTTTTTGCACCCTGTGTGATAATGATATTGGTCTACATGCGAATCTATCAGATCGCCAAACAGCGCACGCGTTGTCCGCCGGGTGAGCCCCGGAAAGAGGTCCCAGCCACCAAGGGTCAGCAAAACGGGACAGGCGAGGAAACGCCTGCTACCCCGCAGAAAAAACCCACAATGGCCCGGCCTCCAACTCTAGCTGTGTCCAAAGTGGAGTCCGATCAGCTGTGTAAAACAAAGCCTGATAGCAACCTGGCCTCCAACAACCTCCTGCAGCCTCCCTCATCAGCCCCTACACCGACCACCCCGTATTCGCCTCCATGCCCCTCTCCCTCACCCTCCAACTCATCTGAAACCACTCCTAATAAACCGAAGGACGGAAGAAAGGAGAAAAAGACCAATAAAGAACCTGACAACAATAATGGTGAAAGCCTGAGCTCCGACTCGGACACAGAGCAAGGCGGACGGGGGGCAGAGGTGCCTTGCACCCCCATCGTGACACCCAGCGGCATTCATTCTCCTGCCACAATCCAGAAATACAGAGACATGATAGCCACAGCAAAAGGTGCGAAGCTGGTGGCACGAAAGACAAAGCAGGAAGGAACACCCAATTCCACACGCCGCAAAGCCATGGTGAACCGAGAGAAACGCTTTACTTTTGTACTAGCGGTTGTGATTGGCGTTTTTGTGGTCTGCTGGTTTCCCTTCTTCTTCTCCTACAGTCTACAGGCCATCTGTCCAGAAACATGCGCCCTCCCAAAGCCCCTCTTCACGTTCTTCTTCTGGATCGGCTATTGCAACAGCTGTCTCAACCCTGTCATCTACACCATCTTTAACAAAGACTTTCGCAGAGCCTTCAAAAAGATCCTCTGCAATAACACCAAAGGCACATTTTTCTAAACTTCCTGAGGTGGATCGCCTGCTCGGATAACAAACATACCGCCATTCAGAACACGGGCTACAGAAAAACTACAATACAGTGCTGTGCAATGTAAACGAAGGGCTTTTTGCTGCCCAGTTAACCAAGGACACGATGCTGCTCGTGTGTTAAATGACAAGTGACTATTTTGTCAGGTTACCGCCTCGGGCTCTGGACTCCAGGACTTACGTTATTAAATGGGACTTAGCCAAAAATACTTACAGCAGCGGGGCGAGAGGGGTGCATAGACAAATCATGGCTCAAAAGAATTTATAGAGACTATTTTACACCTGCAAAGCAAGTGGAACAAAAGATTAAAGTTCATTCTTGTTGTTACTTTAATTCCCATATCTTGGGGATAAATGCAAACATGGATTTCTGTAGGGGATTTTAAACCAAACAGAGCTTACAAAACAGACACTTTCCATTCTGATTGCTTCATCTTATGCCTATACAAGAACAAAAAATATTCCTGTCGAACTCCTTGCCCAGGGCAATGTGTATGCAATGAGCTGATGCAAGTTTCTCCAAGCGAACATTAAAGCAGATCTTCCCTAGTGCAGGACCATAGGGGAGATATCCTGCCATGCCCATGTTTCCTCTGATGCAGACAGGCTTGTGAATACAGAACACCTGTCATGAACGGTGAAGACCTTTATGTCTCTGTCCACCAGATGAACTCGCTAGGGCTGGGACTGGATACTGATATGTTGAATATGAACACAATGACTTTTCCATAGAAAAAAACATTTTATATAAATGTATTATGACAAAATGTCCTTTTAAAAAAATGCATCCTCTATATGGTAGACTTTGTCAGAAAACACCTCTTGACTTGGACTGGTTTTAGTGGTGTTTGATCTGACTTGGTCCACCACTTTTCTTTGTATAAAGGAACAACCGTTGGTGTAAACTGATCTACCACACCCTAAATGTCTGAACATTCAGCAGGGTGATACTTTGGGACTAAGGGCTGATAGCAATGATGCTTTCTATTTCTTTGGTCATTATGTTTTTTGCTAATGATCGCTTTTCTGCGGCTGGGTGAGCGTGTTTCAGTGCAAAGCAAATACTGTGAACAGATACGTGTTGTGTCTGACTGCTTGTATGTTTGCCGATGTATGGTGTGCATGAGAGGGTGTGCGTATGTTGTTGTGTGGATACACTTGTGTGATTCCACTGGCACTGATTGGACTGCGTATGTATGTGCTCGATACATGTGGCTGGTATGCCATATCTGCCATCTTCTGCCAGCGCTTATAATTCAGCTAATTCTCGTGCCAATGCTTTTACATGCTGCTAAACTCTTTCAGTAATTTCTCAAACCAACGCTACAAAACCACAGTGAGTTTTATTTCCCAGATAATCTTTCTATTAAGCAAAGATTGAAGTTCATATTAAACTGGTCATTTTTGAATTAAGAATAGAGTAATTTCTGATCAAAAGCTGTAAATTATTTTGGTTGTGTGAATGATTTTGTATTTATTTATCCTTCTGTTTCCTGTTGTTTCCCTTTTTCTTTTCCCAAGGGGAAAACAGACATTTGAGGAGTTCAGTTTTAGTTATAACAATTAAAACAATCAATTAAAAAGAACTGTAAAATGTTGGTATGATTTCTTTGTATGAGTCAGGATGTTGCATTTGGGCTGCAGTCTCAAAAGCTTTTATGAGAATGCAGATTTACAGAGATTTACAGAATTTAATTCAGTGTATCTCCTTTGCCTACTGGACTTCTCTTTCTGCAGTGTAATGCTTATGGATTTTCAACCATCTATAAAATAAAACCATTGAGCTGTGTGTGCCAACTGACTCATTGCTGTTGGAGAGACAACATGGATCTTTTATAAGATTTCTCTCTCCTTGACAGATCATTTGGAAGAATTGCCTCAAAGATGTGGTTCTTAAAAATCAGACTTTATTTTTAAGTAAAATTTAAAAATATTTAAAAATATGTAACAAGATGGGTGAAACTGAATTGTTTTTATTGTATGCTTGATGCACCAATTTTTAACAATATTCCATATTTTTTGCTTTGATTTATTTAAATTTTGATGCAAAACTATGCAGAAAATGTATGAACAAGATTCTCTCAAATAAGAGACGAAGGATTCTGAACATCTGTATTCAAAAGGGTCAAACTGACTTTTGATGTTTTGGAATATGAATAAGCTGTGGGATAAAGAGCCGCTTTGACAGATGGATGTTGATACGGTTGGATAAACTTTTTAGTCTCCCTTAAGGTCAAGTTTACAGCCTCCAAATCCTTTTAAAACATGAATATTCACAAGCATGATTGCATTAGATTGGTGATGTTTCAGAACACAATACAATCACGGTACTGGGGATTAATGTTAGACTGAGTTTTATATTAAAACGGAAGTCCATCTGCTGTAGACTTAATTGCATTTATTTTCATCAAGACAGCACTTTACAAGTGAAGTAGAAAATCTGAATATTATGTGCATTTATACAGTTTAAGAGTGAGACTCTTGGCTCTTAAGTCAAAATGAGAATAAAATTCATCTGTGGTAATTGCAGAAAGATGCTGCATTTAATAATTTATGAGCTCCCCTTATGAAATGTGTAAATAATTTTGTATGAATGAGCAGTCTAGCATGTTCCTTAAACATCTACCCAGGGTCGTGCTCTAGCAGAGCTTTAAAATCTTGATTGCTTTGCTGTGACGACAGCAGAAAAATTGAACTCGTTCATCTACAAATATGGAAACGTCATTCCAGGGGAATGAATGCATTTCCCAAAGCGTCAAGATGTGAGTTAAAAAGATTGCAATCCTACAATAACCCAAACAGAACTCAGTGATTAATATTCAGAAAAAAAAACATTTTAATTATGTATTTTAATGTTATGTATATGATTTATAATAATTTCAATTATTTATTAAAAAATATATATTTTTAATTGAGATATTTTTGTAAATAACATTATTATTTTTGTTTATGTTTATTGTTATGAAATGTTATCAAATATTTGGCCTTTCTATCAATATATAGTTTGTCATGATTGATTAGAATTCAACTATGAAATATTAAAGTAAATCCTGAAGTGAATCTTTTGTGTTCCACATCGTTCTTTGGAACGGTGACAGTTAACAGATTAAATAAAACACTCTCAATTAGCATACAAAGCAAATGTGTACAGCTATGTTTCTGGGACAAAAAGAAAAATTTTAAGGTAATGCAACAGAATTGTAAGAAACAAACACTCAAGATGAGAAAACTTACCAGGTTCTGTCTGTGTTTACTTTTATAATATAAAGAAAATAGGCAATAATCCTCAAAATGTACATACTGTGGTCTGAATTTAATGAAGAAATGTAAGATATTAATTTACTGTTAATTTCAAAACATGATATTATACATACAAAATCAAGATCCATAAACGCATCCATACATAAGCAGAACCCATAAAGAACCCATTGAGGTGCCTGTGAATATATGAAAATGAAAAAAAGAATTTGATAAGGAAAGATAATCCTCTTAGCATTGTGCTTGAAAAAAGCTTTAAATAAAAGCCTTGTGATTTGACAGGACAACGGTACTGTATGTTGGTTTTCCTTAAGGCATACCCCTGTCCCACATTCCCATCCACTGAGATTTTACAACGCTTGTGTGTTCGTTTGAGCAAACTAGTAACTTAGGAATGAATTAGAGACTATAGCTGGGAATGGACGAGAGGAAGAGGGGGTCTGTTTTTGGCATAGACAATCAAACAGGAAGTTGGAAGTGTGTTCAGTCACAGCCTCATCACGTACCACATATCATCATGTCTAACAGCAGTTTCATAATCCACTGAGGATACTGTAGCTCTTCAGGACGTGACTTAGTCTCAACAGTGTCCTACAGCATCAACATCCTGACAAAACTCGCTACTGGCAATGCACAGAAATGTTCTTATATTGATTATGTATTCAGTGAAAGAAAAAAATATATTTTTGGATTCAAACAGCATAGGGGAAATCATCATAAATATTAATGAATTGTAATGGCAGACAAACCACTGTCACCAAAATATCAAGCCAAAGTCTTAAATGACCCGAGCAGTGGATAAATTGCTGTAAAAATAATCAAGCAAGATCATATTTGCAATTCAGCTTCGAGGCGTGTGACTGATTGTCACATCTAAATTCTCCGGAAGCAAACCGTTGGCTGATATCATGCAAAGCTGTTGGCAAAACATCTAAATTTTCACCATTTCTGTGTTTACATTTTTAGCACTGGCTCTGGAAAGCAGAAACAGTAGCTTGGAGGGCCTGAACCAAAGCCAAAACAGCACAGATTGCTGTGAACATTATTTACGAAAAGCCTGATTCTCCCATGCGCTCCCACAAGAAGAATGACCCATGAATATTTATGCTGCGAAGATGCTGATAACAATATATAATTTAAAAAACGGTTGTCTCGGTTGCAGACAACAGGAACAGGGAGGGTGGATCTGGACAGTGTGTGTCATAATCAGAAAGGAGCATGAGACAATTAGCAGGCAATCAAACGCAATACAAAACAGGTCCCTGGGCGTCTATAGTGTGTGAAACACTGAAAAGGGAACTGGACGAGAAGTTGGACAGAGAGAAATTGAAACAAAAACTGGAATGAAAAGAGAAGAAGAGATGGACAGAAATCTGGAGAGGAGACAGCGTTCATGGGAATAGAGACAGCAACGTAATGTGTGCATGTCACAATACTGATGGATGAAAACTCTTTAAATTGATTATGTGTATGATATGTCCTCTGTCCATCAGGATGAGTAATAGATCTGCTGACTAGGTGGAAGATCTTCCTGTCATGTGCAGACAGCGTGCGATAGATCTGAGTGGACAAAAAGTACAGAAAATGTGCAGATGAGTAAGAGTTTAGAGTTTAGTATAAATAATTCTGTCATCTTTTATCCACCTTCATGTCATTTCAAACCTGTATGAGTTTGTGGAACAGCTCAAAAAAGTTTCTTAAAATAGTCACATACAAGTCATGGATTATATTCCAAGCATTCTGATAAACTGATCAAAATGTAAATTGTTATTGATTATAATTTCCCTTCTAAAATTAAAATTGCATTGTAATCTGTCACATAACCATCAATGACAATTGGTCAATAGATTTTTTCTCATAATTTGTCTTCTCTTGTAATTTACTCAACCTCATGGCCATGCCAGCTGTATATGACTTCTTTTCTTCAGAACACAAACTAGTAATTTTATATTAAAATGCCATCATGTTATCTTCTATATCTCAACACGTTAAAGCTACAAAAAGAATAAAACAGTGGTTAATAAAACAATGGTGACAAACCTTATTTTGATTTGGTACACTTATAAAGCATGAAAAAGCTTTCAAATAAAAAATCCACCCTATTTAGCCATTAATATGCAGCTTAGCACCATTATTATTATTATTATTATTATTATATGTCCTTTTTTTCTAAAATAATTAAAATTTCCTTTGTACTCGATAAAACTTGTGTCCCCCTCCCTTTGTATTGTGCATGAACATTTTTATATATTTTTAAAATTAACCAAATAAACACAAGCACATGGCTTAGTAAATGCATAAAATCCAAACTAAAATAATAATTATTAATATTATTATTATATTAATATAATTTTAAAAGAAAAAGCTGTTTTTTGATATTGTGTCACTGGTGTTACTGGTGACACAAACTATTATTTTGAAAGAATAAAACTATGTGAGGAAGCACTTCCAAGGTTAAAGGTCAAGAAGGAAGCTTTTCAAGCACACACCTGATGCAGTAAGTGTCCCGTTTCCTTAAAATGTTACTTTATAGTGTGTTTCTTTGAGGTGTGTCATTGTTTTGCTGTTGTTTTGTTTTTGGGCATTACAAAGGATTTTTATAGGAAAAAACCTGTTCATGGGTATAATGTGTAAATTTTAGTCTGCTCCATCATGTTAGTTTTGAGTTGACGTTGATGTCATTTTGTAAAATTATTAATGGGAATTTGTCACTGGTGTTGGCCCTGACAAAAAACTTGATACATATAAGAAATTATTAAGAAACCTTATCCTTTATTTTTTGGTAGCAATGTCATTATGCCAAAGAATACTTATGGGTGTTTTTATGGGTGAAAACTGAATTCAACTAAATTCTGATGTCAGAAACTCTTTGTTTTTTTATGAATTACCCAAATGTCTTTTGTACGAGGAAATGATTAATATTTAGAGCTTATTTAGAAGAATTATAAAGTCCTAAAATTCAATATGGTAGCTTGTTGACAACTTCAAATCTCATTGGTTCTTGTGTCTCGTGATGAAACACACATGACAACTAGTTGTGAGACATGCAAGACACTAGCAAGATTTGAAGTTAGCAACGTGCTGAACATAATGCTTTTTATATATTTATTTGTTTGTGTTTAGCAAAGTCATATACTTCTGAGGTGGCATAAATCATGAGCTATTTTCATTCTGGAGTGAAGTATCTCTTTAACACAGTTTTAAGCCCAATGCACATTAACACTAAGTGCTATGTGTGTGGATTAAGTATATTATATAAGCCTCTCTTTTAATAAGAATATGCTTGCTGTAGACTGTAAATCAGTTTTTTCCTGCTCAAAGTTTAATGAAAAAACAAGGACAATGTCATCCACTGTATTAATCTCCAAGACAAATCATGTCAAATGACAAAGTTTATTTATATGAGAAAGTCAAACAACATGAGGATTTGTTAAACACCACGCGTAAAGATTGACCACTGCAGTGCGAAACTTTTCCAGAGGTTGGATTTACTGTCTTTATCTTGGATGACACAGCAGCATCATCCCACAGGGGCCAGCTGACATGTTTATCCTGTAATGACAAGGCTCAGCAACTCCTTTTGTCAATAAACTCAGGCCATTCTTCTAGATTATTTCCGGTTCTCTTTCAAAACATTTAGTTAAAGACATGAAAAACATTAACCGTCTTAAATCAAATTCTAGCACATTTACACACAGATCTTTTTTTTTCAAATTCTATGTTTTCAGTTCTAGTACACTCCCACAGTGACCTGTTTTAAATATTGACCTGCATTTTAAATTCTAGTACACTCCGTACAGAGCAAATTCCATCACACACTGATTTTCTAGTACACTCACACACACATCTGTTTCCCAACGTCTAGCATACTTAAACACTGACCTGTCTTTCACAAGTTTCCTCACCATCTACCCATCAGCTGAGCCATCTGCAACAGCCCAGAATGAATGGGATGCTCATTTCACTGTTAGACCTGCCACACGAAGTGACAACACAAACGAGCTTCACAGTCCCGGCGAGTGATGACAACACGCTCAGCATCTGTTATGATGACTTAACACCCAGAGAAACCATATGGTGATTCACACATCACTAAACGTCCACACTGCAGTCAAAAGATAGCGTGTAATTACAAAGAACACAAATGGAAGGTTTGCAAATTACCACATTTCCCTTAGTGATGGTAACAGCAAAGTGTTTGTGTGTGAATCATCCAAGTGATATTTACAACCCTGAAGACAATGTTCTTGCCCAACTACTCAAGTGTAGGAGGACAGAAGTGGCTAATTGCTGAGTTATGCGACCAGAATGAATGTAATACTTAATTGGCCCTTTCTGAGCAAGAATAACAAAGCATTATTAGAATACGTAAAGCAAAATTGATTAATAACTCATTTTTTATGTGAATTACTGTAAAAGCACTACACTAAATATTTCATTTTAAGATGATTTCTTTTTATTGTAATGTAAAGCTGCTTTGCAACAAAGAAAATTGTGAGAAGTGCTAGTATGTAATTTTAGGATTACATAAGAATTTTTTTTAGGATGGACAGTTTTTATAAAACTTATTGGTATATAGTTGGCTTTCCTGATTTTGCCATAGGTGAAATATTGTTGGCTCTGGGACAACTTTCCAATCAACCAATCAGATTTGAGGGTTAAGTTTATAGTTCATGTGAAGGGTAAGGTGCTTCTACAATATTCTTATTCTTATTGATTTTTAAAAAAAGTTATTGTTAGGTTTAGGGATTGGGTTTTTCTATAGAAATGTTGTTTCAGGGTCAACAAACTACATTGACCCAAGAACACCACTTAATTGGCAAAATCTGTTGAAGCGTATATAGTTCATCTAATCTATAAATCCTAATCTATGTTTTGAAATTCTGAAACAATAAAAGTTTGATTACAAACATTACATAAGAATGAATGATTTGATTTTCATGATTCAACAACATAATAGAGGGATTGTCTTACCCTATTTCAGTTCATCTTTGTGTTTTTATAGAGTAATATTAGACAATTGCTTTACTGTTCTTCTGTTTTGGGAGGTTTAGACAAAAGTACAAAGCAATTACCAAAATCATTCAAGTATAATTAATAACCTCGACATTTTCCTCCTTCTGTTCAATAACAGCTAATGCACCATTGAACTGAGACTATAAGCGAGGCAGTCACAGTGTCTTGCATTGTGATTATTTGCGGTTTTGCCATTGCAACATTTTATCTAATAATACATTTCAACTTAACAAATCTATTTAAAACCAAAGACCCGAAGGACTCGGTGTACGCTATATCAACCTTTTCTTTACGGTTGGAGGGATTCCAATGCAAAATAACTAACCTGCTGCCGTTCGTTGTTCGTATTGTTTCTGTTCATTGGCACACCCACTAAGCTTAATAATGTCTGTACAGAAAGTTTCTGAAAGTTTTCTAGTTATTGTGTACACAACTCCATTGATCCGTCTCTTTTTTATTTATGTGACCTTTAGAGGTGTAGCAAAGGAGGGCCGGCGAGTCTGAGTCCGGCGGTCTGTCATTTCAGTCAAACATGATGGACATTGTGGACATAATGTTTGCGTGGTGGAAACCATGGAAACTGAGAAAGTCACCGCTGAGGTGTACAGCTAAAGAAGGTCTCACGCAGAGAATTGCATTGTTCAGAATGTGTACATAAACGAAAAGCTTCCTGCATGAACAAGAGATAAGACAAAAGAAGAAAGCAGGAGAGAATAAGGATGAGAGGACTGGTTGATGTGCAACTTTATATAATAATGTTGTCCGTAGCTATTCAAATAGATGCTTGGAATGGTCACTGTGAATTTTTTTAGTTTAAAAAAGGATGTGAAGAAAGTGTGAGATGGCCATTTCATGGGTGTCGCTTCAATTTCTGTGATCAGTCTTGATTCTTAAAGAACCAGCAGATTGTTTTTCTGTTGTTCTGTCTGACATTTTATTCATTTTATTGATTATGTGATTGTTAAGCATGGCAAAAATGCAGTTAAATGTAATCTGGTAATGTACATTAAAGCTACAATACATGTATTTGGACACTGAGGTAATAGTCACACTAAATTCAGTCTTTTTTCTGACTCTCTATTAAATCATGATTGAGTGTAACACAGATTCAGGTGCAAATCAAAAGACTATTCAATCTCACATACTGAAATTCATTACAGAAACCGTCAGTGCCTGCTATTATATTTGTGTATTGTTCTGTTCAACCGATCTCTGTTGGAAAGATGATGAGTGTTTCTTGTGACATGTGTGTTCGGTGAGATATTCCATCCCTGCTTTATCCGCAGTTATTTTAAGTGTTACCCTGTGTTGCTGGGTGGGTGGAAGGGTGTCTGGACGGCACAGCAGTGGCACAGAGAGTCATATGAAAGTGTTTCTGCTAGGTATTTCTGTTTATGCAGCAGATTGTGCAACTTTAGTTTGTATTTAAGAGTGTGGACCTGTGTGTGTGTGTGTGTGTATTGGTGTAAAAAAAACGAAATTCAGTTGAACAGTACATGCTTCTCTCACCCGGCTTTCTAGGCTTAGTATTGTGTGCGTGTAATATTTTTGCTGTCGGGGAATGTCTCGGCAGTAAAGACCCTGAAACTGCAGGGTGGACAAATGCGCTGTGTGATCTGCCCGCCACAGATTCAAACAAGCTGTCATTTCTTTTGTAATTACACAGAAAAGCAACCATAGCTCATGTGGGGTTAATTAAATAAGGCCTTAAAGTCCTTTCCTTTGAGCTTGTCAATTTAACAAAGGAAGCTGAAAGTGTTGCAGCCTGTCTTAGGTAACGGGTAATGGGTCGTCATCAGCGTTATGCGCGTAAAGACTCTGAAATGAGCTGTGCAAATGTCACATTTACATTTGTGTGTTTGGCAGGTGCTTTTATTTAAAGTGACTTTAATTGCACGTACATTACATCACACATGCATTACTTAAGACTCAAACCCATGACCTTGCCGTTGCTTCTGTAGCATTATTTTATTCCAAATGAGATGCAGAAAAGCTTGCAGATCAAGCAGGTGTCAAGAGTCTAATAAAATACCAGCAACGTGTTAATCTTGTGTTAATATGTGAAGCTGTTTTAGTGATAATGAGCCCGCTGAACAGCTGTGCTTTTGGCTATAATATTCATAAAGTTTATTATTTTACAGCAAAAAACATCTCTGTGGCTTATACTGTAGATCCGGTTGCTTGCGCAGAACACACACAAATGCACAACAATACACACACACCATGCGTATATGTAATAGCCTCGTGTTAAAATCGCTGATGTTTTGTAGAGTTTGGGTTTGAGCTGCAACACAAACGCGCTTCAGGTGGTTATTAAGAATTTCTTTGCTCAGTTTAAAGTTGTGACCTTCAGTCTTGATATATGCTAGTCAATAAAAAGGGAAGCAATATCCAGTAAATCCAAACACTCAAACACCAAGCTTAGGGCGTGATCCCTGTATTATTATATTGCTTAGCCTTTATGACAGAGCTGAATGGTGTACTTTAATATAGCACTTTATGATAAGTGCTGTTTTAAAATTGACTGACAAGCTGTGTGAAACTGGAACATAATCTCTGCAGATTTACCAAAGCTGTATTTATCCGTCCTTTTGGCCAGTGGGTATTTTTGTGCTGCGTGTGTCAGAATGTTAGTGCTGTGTTTGATATCTGAGTAAAGCATCTCTCCTTGCTTAGATTTCTGAGATCTCCCAATAAGTGTTATGAGTTTTAAGAGAGCAACCGCTGAGCAATAAAAGTATATAAAACGGGATGCTCCAGTCCTTGATTCTGATTGGTCAATAGTTGTGTTTTATTCATGATAAATCACAGCTAAGAGGTATGATTCTGTGTATCACTGCACAGCATCCTTAACAACATAAACATATATCACTGCCACTCAGGACATATGTTTTTCAGTGGAAGGAAGACTTTTAGTGATTTTATTTCATGAAAGTTGCATTGATACATATTTTAGGCTTTAATCTTTTTATTGTGTGATAAATGTTTTACAAAAGCAATAAGGTACTTGAGGCTTGTATTTTATCATGAATAAATCACAGCTGAAGGGCAGCCTCTCGTACCTTATTGATTACTTCAATCCAAAAAGACCATTTAAAAGAATATTGCCAAGTTTTAAGAAAAGTTTAAAGTTTCAAGGCTTTAAGAAGTACGTTTTAGACTCCAGTTCTGTCGAGCAGAGGGGATTATACAGTATCTGACCAAACAGACTCACTTTCCTGCTTCTATACCTGTATTTCCACAGCACCATTTTCTCAATTTTTTCTTTACTCAACAAGACTAGTGATTTAATCTGACAGATGTGAGAAACATATGGACAAATGACAAGATATAGACACAAGCACAGCAATGTTCTCCTGTTCAGTCATAGCAAGAACAATCTCTGTCTCTTAAAGAAAAAGCCTGTCAGTGACGAATATGATTGCATAAAGTATTCATCTTACTAACTGAAATATACTCAAATCGGTTGGAATGGGACATTGTGTTTTAGTTTTGGAAAAATATACAAATAATTATAATTTTAATGAGGAGTTTAGCTGTGGATTTTTATGAGAACATTTATAGAGACACTTTCATGGTTGCAAAATTTATATTTATTCATTTTCCAAGCGTTTTATCTAAACAGAACAGCAATAAGGCAAAGTACAACACAAGCCACAGCGAGCCAATAATTTGCAATAAGACTAAAATGTTTAATTGTTGTAAATGCATTTTTTTTCCGGTTTTTAGACTTTGACGCTTCAACATTTTGGATCTCATAAGAAGACAGCATGACAGCATTTTAATACAAAATTATAATTTAAAGGGTCCACAACGGTTCATGGCAGCTGTGATCTGAATTGTCAGGGCTTTGCTAATGGTTATGTGATTGAAAAACTTCACAATCAATAATCAGCAGCGGTCTAGCTCATTAAATTGCAGATCCATTAAAAAATGATCTTTAAAATTATCATGGCATACTGTCATGCATCACATTTACACATTTGGCAGACACTTTCATCCAAAGCAATTTTCAGCTTTACGTTTGATCAGCTTAGCATTGTGTGTCAGTTGAGTTACAGGAATGGCAGGAAATGCAAACTGCTGCATTTCTTCAACATACATTCACTTTACACACACTGTAGGCTAAGATGAACATCTCATTTTAGAAATGTCAGTGTTAGATCATACATGTCAAAGTTGACCTCATTAACATTAGCAGCGCTAATTTCCCTTCAACATGTGAGCACAAATCCAGTGTGCCACTTCATTCCTTTAAACGTTAACATTTTTGAATTGACCTTGACACATACAAGGTTCAGAGTTGTTAAGAGAGCAGTAGAATCACCGGATAGAAAATGAACAATGCTTCTCATTATAGTATGGGTGGTGAACTTTCATTATTTAATTGACTGCAAAGTGTCATAATTGACAAATACAATACTGTGGTAATTTTCATATGGCTGTACATGTATTAGTTACAACCTTAAATGAATACGTTTTCATTTTTATAACCTGCAAATATGTTTTCTTTAAATTTTAACTAATCTACACAAATCATCTGCTAATATTCTGTACTACAGAGATGACAGCTCAATGTGCAAAAGGCTGGTGAAGGGAAAATTGTGCCCATATTGCTAAAGACCTTAATCCTATTTGTGCTAATGCATTTGCAGAATGAGCGCAGTGTTGACTAATGCAGACTACCTGATAAAAAGCAGTCAAATTCTGCTGCTAAAAATTCATCTTGAAATGCAGTTATCAGTCTGTTGTATTTCTGAGTAAAACAAAATATACAATAAACTACTATAAAAAACAATACTGTAGGACAGGAATTGGTGGGATCGCAAAAACTTGGTGTTACAATACATACCAGAATGGAGGAAGCTGATTGGAGGTGTGGGGATAAAAGTAGTGTGTCCATAAATGTAGTGTCCCAAAAAGAATAGGTGACAAATACCCAGATTGTCTGTGGCTTCTATCAAGATTTTTTTGTATGCGTTAGACAGACACTTTTCTACCCTATGGCCATGGCAAACGAGGAGCCGCCAAAATTCAAAAGAATAAATTAAAGAATGATATAGATACCAAAAATATGCTTCTTGTGTTGGTTAAATTGCACATTCAATAAAACCTGGGTAAATTATTTTCACGGTTGCTATTAATTTATTAGTAAATGAACAAATAGGACACAATAGAAACATTGCAGATGTAGTAGGCCTGTATTCATACTGCATTTATGCACACATAGTACTTACTGATTTATCTGTTAAGTACATACTGTCATTGTATGTGATTTCAGGTTACTGCTTCAGCGGCTACAGCAAATGTCAGATCATGATAATCTCCATGTAATGAGATTTAAAGTGGATGCACTTTTGTTAGCGTCCTAGTTTTGTTTATTTAGATGTAAATTGGGGCGTTACAGTCTGAAGCTTGTATTCTAGTCTGTTCACATGAAGTTCACCATGTGGTATTCTTCAACCCAGAGACTTTTTTATTTCTATTTTCATAAAAAATATTGCATATATTGCATATATACATTTTTAATTTATGATATTATACATTAATGTTTTATGTGATTTTCTTTAAGCTCACCCACTTTTAATAATTGGATTTCCATTTATAGGCTCTCTCCTTTACCAGAAACGTCATTCACAAAATGAATACTCTTCAAAATGCCCATCAGCATGCAATGATTGACATGATGCCTACAGGCTACATTCACTCTACTGCTATATATATATATATGTAATAATGAAAAACACAAGTTGAAGAATTTGCTGTGTTACATATAAGCACTACAGTATATATAAATGTAACAAATAATACATTAAATGGTGTAAAGTTTAGTCTGCACATTTCTTTCTCATTAAGACTATAACGTTTTTGCTTTCTAGTTTTATCTACAGATCAAATTTTTTTTAGAAAGTCAGGGCTGCTATAGCCCAGCAGATTGGATGGTCATGGACCAGTGGATATCTTAAGGTGTAAAAACGCTGACCTCTGCCAAGTCCAAGATCCCATGCAGCAAACTTCTCAGATGATGTTCTTGTAAAGTAATGATCACCAGAGGGCATGGACAGATTACACAGATGAAAGCTGAAGTTTGGCTTAAGGTCTGACAGCTTGAATCTGTGTAATATCACTCAATTCTTTCTGGCCTCTGTCCTTCTGTGACAGTATATCCCTTTAGGGTCACCTCTACCATATTTAAGTTGGTGGTTGAGAACTTGCATTTAGTATCAACAAACACTAGCCATGTCAGAAGTTGTGTTATTATTCACTCACCCTCATGTCAAACCTATATGACTTTTGATTGAACACTTAACTGAGATATTAAAACTTCATTAAAAGACCTTTTCATTTTTGAGTGAACTTGCTTTAAAACACAGAGATTAAAAAAGGAGGGTGGGAGAGACGGAGAGATCAGTGCAACAGACAGTAATCAGTAAGGAGATGTTTTAAGTGTATGAGAGAGTGTAATAAAAGGGTTTTATTTCCTGCTCTTTATGGCAATAATACTTACTAATAGCCTGAGTAATGGCATGGCCTTGGCTCTGCTGTCTGACATGCTTATCAAGTGGCTTGTGGTTTAAGCAGACATGATGCAATTTGGCTAAAATAACTAAACGTTAAGGCTTACATAAGAATGCGCAGCACACAGATATTTCGTTTTTTTATTTAGTTTTAAGACAGGACAGTTGGGACATTTACAATTTTCGATTGCAATTTCTGTTGTTTAAACAGTGGTTTGATATTTTTGTATGTTACCTTTTTACATTTTGTGCAGCTTTAAAAATGATTTTGCTTTTTATGATAACCACTGGGGCATGCTGTCACAATAGGTGTGTTTAAAAAAATAAGGCAAAAATAATCAGACAGTATGATAGTCACTTGTGTCTCTAAACTGCAATTCCTTAAAAAATATCTAAAATTAAATGTATATGAATTTATATTAAATTTATATTTAAATGTATATTATAAATGTATAAAAATTTATAAAAATAAAAAATATGATTTAACTTACACTAATTTAACAGCAGATAGCGTTAAGTTCCACATGGACAGCTCTCCACCCCATCTCGCTCTCAGCGAGTTTTATGGATTAGAAGAAGCAGAATGACAATGTTTTTACCCCTGAAGCTTTCCTGTACACTTCCTCAAACATACTAAATACAATTAAAGTTGCGTGATTGGCAGTTTCGTGTATGTGGGTTAATGAATGTTTTATACGTTGTCAGATGTCCAAGTGGATGTTTTTGACAGAGAGCAGATACTAAATGCATTCCCTGGGTGCAGACAAATGAGCTTTTCTGCGGACTAGAGACGCACCAACACGCCTTCTCTTATTGCTTAGCTTCCATTACCACTGATTGTGAATGTGTTGTCTAGAATATAAACAGGGCTGGATGGGCATGATGAATAGATAGCAGTCGGATGGAGCAGTTACTTGAATTTGCAAAAGGGTTTTTTTATGAAACGAGCACCTAGTAAAGGTGATGAGGTGATTTTTAATGTGACTTTTAAAAGGATTTTATTCTTTTAGAAGACAAATAATTTGTTTAAATGTTAAGAAATTGAAATGTGCTATCTCAAGTTAAATTAATATATTTTATGCCTTTAAAAAGGTGACAGAATTGACAGTAACAGAGCTGACAGCTGACAGTTTAATTTGACAATTAACGATTATCGCATTGATTCATTTTGCATTCATGTTAATTCGTTTATTTATTTATTTGTTTTCAAGAATAGTATACTAGGGGAAATATATGATGGTAACAGGGTTGACGCATACATTTATAATGCATCAAAAAAAGTGTATAGCCTATTTGCTAACAGTAAAGAAGTTGTAAATATGTGTGGAAAATAAAGTGACTGGATTTTTTAAATTTTTATTCATTATTAATTTTATTTTATTAAAGACTTTAATTTATATTAGGAAAGGTGGCGTCACCTAATTATTATTATGAACGTTGTTTTTAGAGTTTTGTAGAATCTGTAGGCTGTGCTATGTGTTAGCTTGATGTGTTCGTTTACTTTGAGGAGAAATTAAACATCTAACTTCAAAGAGTAAAATTCTAGTGACAGGTTTGAGGTGCTTAGATCCGTTTCATGTTTTCTGTCCCACAGAGGATAGAAGACTGAGCTCTCCGGAGTGTTTGGACCCCGCTGTCCAGGATGAGAGGCGTTATCATGTCATTCAGATTCATGACATTGTCATTGTGCTTTGATGTCTCTGTCTCTGCAACTACTTAGTAAAGTGATCAGTGTAAAAATCACATAGCATGACATTCGAAAGTGAATACTAATAATACACAAAGTAGTTTCTGATCCAACATCACTTGGGTGACTGATTATAATGCTGCTGTATTTCTTTTCAGTGATGTAGACCTTTTGTACTAAACTTTTGTACGTTGTGTTTTTTGGATAATGTGCTTGAGGTTTGGTGAATTAAATTGACTTACAGTAATAGAAATGACATCACGAATGAAACACTTTGTTGCTATGTTACAAGCTCCCATGGCAACTGGAGAGCAAAGAAAAAATTTAAATCAGGAATGATGGGAAATTATCATTAAAGTGAATTCCATGGAGAGTAAGACTCAAATGAAGTCATGGTCAGTTGTTGAAATGTAGGTGATGTTAAACGTTACTGTAACTTAAAGACTTGTGACAATGGCATGAAGCAGCTTTGAACCAGTGTTGAAATTCATTCCTTAATTCTTTTACCCACAAAAAAACTCATTGTGAATGCCCACACCTCTATAATCTGCCCAAGTGCCTTAGTCTGGTCATGTGGGTTGATTGATTGTACACTAGTTATTTAAACACGCACCCAGACAATAATACGACTCTTTGTATCTTTGTAAGTGTTTTGCTGCAGGCTGACTTTTGGGTGTCAGGACGGGCGACCTTGTTTTTGCCATCACACAGTGCACAGTAACAAACACATGTGCAAACCCAAAAAATGTGAAGTGATGGCCTAACTCAAGGCACAATGACACACAGAGATCTTCATTGTTTCTCTGCATTATCAGCGAGTCACACTGCTGCCATTAAGCCTGTCAGGAGGACAACAATCTGGAGAAGCTGCTGGTTACCGTTGCAACCGTTGCGTGTGTATATCTGTATGTGTGTGGCAAGTGTATGTGTGGGTGGGAGTCCAATTCAGGGTCCAGAATACCAGCTGAAGTGCATGCTGTCTTTAATGTTGAAGGACAAGATATCAGATACTAAGAATATCTGGAATGTATGCAACATGTTCAAAGAACTGCTTAGTGTAAATAATGATCTTGCAATCATTTATATTTTTTATTACTGTACTGTACAAGCAATTTTATTTGGACCATTCCATCCTAAACCAAACCACAATCATCAAACCTGCAGGCTTAAGGGAGCTGAGAGAAAAAAACTGTTGTGCTATTTTCTGTATTTTTGTCAGGGTGAGATGTTGAGTGAAGCAGCTTTAAGAGAGGTTTACATGGAAAAAGATTATAATTTGCCAATGCCTTTTATTTGTCCTATTTTATCATATTATTTAAAAAATCTTTGGATCAGGCTGAAAGCAGTAATCATTCATGTTTTATTGGCTAATTCTTAAATTATTTCAATAAATGCTTCACATTTTATAACATACGATGTATATAAATCCTACGAAAACAGAAAATAATATAATAAAATAAATAATAATACATAATACAAATAATAGTATAATAAATTATTATAATATATTAATATTTTTTAAATGACATAAATAATTGTAAATACTTTATTTAACAAAATATTTTCTTCTCATCTGTTTTAATTCATTATAATAACACTGGTCCATTTGCAAGCTGCCGGTGAGGATTTTCTTGTTATCTGGCAGCACATGGTGCAACGCCTCCTTTTCCTCTTACCGCAGCGCACACCAGAGCAGGTGCCATTATCATGCAAGCTACCCAAAATGTGCTTATGTCATTGGAACTGGATTTGCTCCTCATTACTGTCCATTATCTGTCAGGAACTGACTGACTGAAAGGCTCATCCTGAATTGTTTGGGCTTGTAACAAACTTTTAGTTGTCTGCTGACAACGACACAGTAAAGTGAATGTGCATTAGCCACACGCAACCGGATTTCTGACCATCGACATTAAGTCTGGTCCTGCATACAGCTTATTTTGGGAAAGAACTCCTACATGTAAAGTTGGGAAGGCTTGTCTGACCTGCATGACAAGCAACTAAGTTCATAATTGTACATGTAAAAGACGAAAATGTCAAGTCAACGCGCCAGTGTGCAACTGGCAAAGAAATCACAGACTGGATTATATGTGTGTAATTTTACAGACACAACCTAAAGGACAATAGGACAGTTTTGTTTTGGCACATTTGGTTTACTTACTTCTAATTCTGGCAAATGAAAAGCTTGTCATGCCATTACTCTGTCCATAATGTATCAGCCAGACTGTGAATGGACTGCAGGCGGCTTGTGGGCATCTGTATGGTCCATCTGAAGGTTCAGACTAGCTTTCTTTCAACATTATTATGACAGTAACAACTGCAAGTTTTTCTAAACAAACTGTATCTGAAAGCAAATGTTCTAGATGAAGGGCTCTTCAGAGCAAATTGTGCAGATATGTTTACTGGTGAGAGAGCTGATGAGGTAAAACCCTGAATGATTTCTGTTTACCGGGGCTTGGCAGTTCCTGGTAACACCCGTCTAACAGTGTAATGAGTTACAGATGCTGTCAAATAAAAGTTTCTGTTTACCAGGCTGTCATGCCCCTGCCAGTCAAACAAACATTTGGCTGAAAATGGCAGATAATATAACAGTGGCATTTATATACTCTATATACCAGTAATTCTTCAACCTTTTGGGGACATTCTTTGGTCCCCATGAGGAAAACAGCTTTTAAATTATACTAAATGATGTTTATTTGAAAATGTTAAAATGCACAAAGTTGTGTGTGAGGGTTTGTACAGTATAGTCTCTTTGACAAGTCCCAATAAAACATATCTGATTAATTAGATTCCAGTTGAGCCTCATTTACAGGTTCACTTAAAAGGATAGTTCACCCAAAAATAAAAATTATTTTATTATTTACTCATCCTCATGTCATGTCAAACCTGTATGACTTTCTTGCTTCATCAGAACACAGAAGAAGATATTTAGCAAAACCCATTCACTTTCATAGTATGGAGACAAGGTACAATGGATGTGAATGGGTGCCGGTAACCAGCGTTTTGCAAAATGTTCCACAAAAGAAGAAATCATATACAGGGTTTGAATGACATAAGGGTGAAAAACTATGACATCATTTTTATTTTTGGGTGAACTATCCCTTTAATTTCCCACCTCAGAAGGGTAGCGTCCAAGTATAAGTGTTGTGACATTAATACCTTCATAGCTCATTGTAAGTGTCTTTTACATACAGCAGTACACATTCCTTTAGAATTACAGATACAAATATGAAGGTATTCAAATTATCTGAATGAATTATAAAAGGAATTATATTTACAAGAAGCAGCTCTCTCACACACACACTCACAGCTGTCCCTCGAGCCTGAATCTGTGAATCTGTTTTCTCCCCGTGTGCCCCGTTTCTAATGCACTACTCATTAGCATACTGTGAAGAGGCTCCTTGAGTGTTTGTTCATTTCTTTGTGTGGAAATTAAAAACGTGCTTCTAAAGTGGTGCCTGGCTGCCTTCATATCACCATTTCTAAATGGAGTTTCGTTTTCTTAATAGAGATCCTTTTTGGATGCGTGTTGCATCCACTGGTTTTCACCATATGTCATGCTGTCTATTCTCTCTTCTGCAATGTGTCCCACCGTGCCACTTCTGGAATTAGCACTCGATTTCTCAGAGTGACGTTCTCTGTTTTCTATTCTGCCTCTGCTTGTCTATAAATCTGGCAGCACTTTAGCCAGTCTCTCCTCCTCTGCGTGCACATCAGTTCCTCCGTAAATCCGTTTCCAGTCGTGCAGATAAGATTGCATCGACGCAGAGGGCTTCTGGGAATTCACATATACACGAGACTGCAGTCTCTCATCTGTAATTTGTATACACTCCTGGTAATTTACCTTGAAATGAATAAAAGTAGTTATCAGGGAATTTGTTTATCTGTAGTATTGTTTGTTTGTCTAAAAAACAGCACACAGGGTTGCTTATTTTTCCAGTATTAAACGCGAGGTTTAAAAGCTTCAACCAAACAAACTTTTTGGCCGTTGTGGGTTTTGATGTGCACATTGGAAACGGCAGGTTAGAGTTTTAAGTGTTTTATTTATGTGAAATAGTTTTTTGAAACCTGCTGTGAAAAATCAGTCAGAACTGTCCAAGTGCAGACAAACAGACTCAGTTTTGATTGAAATTTTATACTTAGAAAAATAGTTAATTCTATAAAAGTTGCCAGACATTTTTACACAGTACATTTTGAGGAGAATTTGGTCATCATTTACTCACTTTTATGTTGTTTCGAACCTGTATGCTGTCATTTTTTCATGGAAGAATGTTTTTTGGTATCATAATGCAGCTCTTGCTGTACAGACAGGGTACAAATTATGAGGGTTTTAGGTGGATTTGACAACCCTAATTTAAGCTTAATCACCTGCAAGAAACTCCTTTCACAAAAACATTACAGAATATAGCCACGCCCACTTTCTGTGATTGAGAATGCTACTGATACTAATGTATCAGTAAATTAGCCACTAATCTCTGTTTATGCGTTTAAGTACATGATTTAATTAACTCATATAGATAATGTGATCATCACATAAAATCATGCTGTGATGGTCGGATGATGTGAATGTATCCTTTAAGGCTCAGCATTTGACTTGGAAGATGATACATAAAAAAAGTGGCCAGAAATAACATACAGGAATATGTTCAATTATTTTGTGCTGCAGTTGCTGCCGCTATGTATAATTACAAGACTATTGAAGCCGCTACAAGCAGAAGTTCAAATCAGAAGTGCTTTGCTGACACTGAGGTTAACATGGAACACAAGGTGAATAGGATGAAATGATGTGAGGGTGAAAAATAATGACAGAATACTAATTTCTTTTCATTTAACAGATATCATTACATTCACATTTACACATTTGGCAGATGCTTTTACCCAGGTGATTTATAGTACATTCAGGCTATATCTTAACTCAGCAAGACACACGATATGTCTGTTTTATGCAAATTATCTTAGCATGGTAACTTTTCAAGATTGAGTAAAGTTTGCCTTGATCTACATTTTATTAAGGATTGCCTGTAGGTGTAATACATGCCATTTTACACTAAATGACAAAATGATGTTATATATGTAAGGGCAATTTATACACTTTATTCAGTCAGGATGCCATTCATCAGCGAGAGACAGGGGACAGGGAAATGATTGCAGTCATTATAGACTAAAATAAAAAAAATGTTGCATGCAAAGTAAGTGCATGAAACAGGTGCTGTGAATGGAAAAAGAGACATTTTAACTTCAAGCACAGATTGTCCATTAGCAGTTCTGTTGTAACTGTTACTAAGGATTTGTGCACTGTCCAATGGTGGATGAACTTAAAAAATTTGAAATTCTTAACAAGTATGAAACTGTTTTTGCTATTTTTTATAAAGATATTTTTGTCCATATGGCAATGGACTGATTTAGCTGTTTTCTTTTGTATATTTTTGACAGTCATCGCAGGTCACCGGGAGCATCATATGAGATGAATCAGTGTGTGGGAAACTGCACCTGTCAAGAAAGCACTGAGAAACACTGCCATTTTCTTCTAAATAAAAATAGTTTAGGATATTTTATTAGGGTATCTCAGATAAAAGCTGTGGAATTTGCAAAAATGTCTCTTTAATGTTTTTTTTGTTAGGTTATTTGGAAAATTTGATATTTTTTAACCTAATGACTTTCACTACACATATTCAACACACACATGAAAATGGACTATTAGTTTTTTAATTTTAGGTATATTTATACTGTAAATAACATAACAACTTATTTCATAACTTATTTTTTGTAATAAAATTTGTCAAATATTTCTTCTTTAGTCTTAGACTTTCCATCATTATATAGTAGTGTCACCTGTGGAATGGTGTCTGATAACAGTTTAATGTAAATTATTTCTAACTTTCCTTTATTTTCATATATATTTTAATATATTATTTAATAAAAATATTATAACACTTAACAATATAGTAAAATTATAATAATTTATTATATTTTCTGTATATTGTTAATTGCCAAGCTGCTATTTCACACATAATGAGGTATTTACTGATAAAGTCCATTTGTCTCTTTGACCGTTTGTATATCTTTAGGTTTGGCCTCACATCCCTCACATGAAAGAAAATCAAACTACCCTATTCTTACAATTTGATTTAAACCATGTATTAGGTTGTTCTTTACAAAGTTCCAGATCACCTTTAGAGTAACTCCATTTTTTACCTTTACGAGTCAATTTTTACTGGGGTTTGGCACTTGGTGAGTGTTAATTTTCGGACTGTCTGTCTGATTCCAAGGTTGAACCGCACAAGAAAAATCGCATTTGGTCTGTGCTTCCTTCCTCGAGTTTTAAAATTTTGATGAAGGAGGGATTGCAAACCTGATGTAAGGCTGAATCATAAAATAAATTACGTTACAAGACAACGTACATGGCTTTTTGCTCAGATGTGTCGACCCCTTTCTTGGTAAAGCGTCTGTTTCTGATGAAATTTGAGGCCCATTATCATAGCCATTAGTGAAATGACAAGCGTGTGCGTACGTGCGTATGTTCATGTGTATGAAGACACTGATTTTGAGAGATTAATTATTATTGGAGTGCAAACACACGGTTGCATGTTGCACGGGCGGCTGTTTAGATGAGTCACAAATGTGTTTATTTCTGTGTTGATCTGTCGATGCGTGGTCAACAAATGCTCATGTGTGTATATGCACATGACTGTATTTTCCTGGTGTGTTGGAGTCAGTGTGTTTGCACACTTTCTCTGGGGAGTCTCTCTATAAATATCACAGAAGGGAAGAGTTTACTTCCCCTGGCTAGACTTTGTGCTAATGTGATTCGGTTAAATACTGGTTAAATACTGCCATTTCATTGTGTGTGTTTTTTTGTTGTTTGTCACTTGGTGTGTATATGCATAAGGATCTCTTTTAGTGTGTTTTGTGCACAAACTTATTTAATTATTGTTTTTCTGTATGTTTTTCTCTGTGTGTGTTTGTATGTGTTTTACTCCCTGAACATTAATCAGTGCAGTTTCCCCCTGTGATGCTCTTGGCATGTTGCTAATGGCCATCTATCAAAACTCTGAACTGGGACTGCTGGCTTCTCATCGATTCATCAGCTACTGCCACCACCGTACTTCAACAGCTACTGCGTTTAGGTGTTTACATTTTGTATGTTGAAATGTAACAGAGTTTGATCCTCACACAGAGGAAAGACACATCCAAAATTAATTGAGACTCAAATAGAGCCTCCAGTAATTTTCAGGAGAAACTCAAAAATGTATTTGCTCAGTTGTATAGTAGTTAGATGATGTAGGTAAAGCTCTACAGTAATACAGATCATACCAATAATGTTTTTAACATTTGTGAAGACATGTTTTGTTCCCCATGAGTAATATAAATTTCCCTAAAAAGTGTAAAAAACCAGAAAGGTTTGTGTGAGGTTTAGTTTTAAGAGTATAGGGTTATGGGATACAATATACAGTTTGTACAGTATGAAAGTCATTATGTCTATGGAAAGTCCCTATACAACATGGAAACCAGTGTGTATGTTGATTATTTTGGCAATGGGGGTATGTCTCATGTTTGTTGTTTAATGTTATACATGACTGCACTCTAGGGCTGATATTTAGTTTAGGGAGATGAACATCCGTTACGCTGCAGTTCTGCCAGGAGTGTGTGTTTGTATTTGTTTACATAAATGTGACGGTCGCAAAGAATTAAATCCATTATTTGGTTAAATTTGTTTTGGGTTGTGGCGTTTCATGCATTTTGATCGTATACCTGTTTGGGTGTGCACTTACCCAATAAATGTGATGGATAAAAAGAAATTACTATTTTCATGCTATATCAAAGTCCCTTTAGGGATGTTTTTGCCTTCGGCGGCCATTTGCATTGCCTCAGGGCAGGTATTTCACAGGTATAACGTAAATTATGTTTCTTAAGCTTGAATTATGTAAATGAAACACTTTTTTATAGGTCGCTCTAGCACAACACAAAATTAGTTAATCTTTAACGATTGATGTTTGGCTTTTTTTTTGGAAGACGGGACTTTTATGGCAACAAAATTGCATCTTGTGAGTATGTTTCACATATTTTATACACATATTTCATGATGATTCAAATGCTGGCCAGTGAAATTTGGCTGCACCTGATGTGGCTACAAAACCAATAAACAAGAGGCAGCTAAAATTGATTTCAAGTTACATTTGACCTTTTATTTCTTGTCCTTCTCTTCTGGTTTGATCTGTCTATTATACTTGTAAGAGGGCTTACATACTTTGTCTTTATATGATCAAATAACTATTAGATCAGTAAAAATGCATAAGTGAGCACGTTTAAATAACCTTTTAGCTACATTTGTAAAGCCTACATACCACACTCAATATTTACTTATCACAAGCACTTCCTCTGTGATCATACACTGTGATCTACTGTGCCATACAGTACATGGGTCTTGTTTGAGACTATTTGTCACTGATGTCACATTGCAGGACTTCAAAACCCCAATCCTCCCTTTAATCTTGAGATATAAGAGTAAATTAATGTAAATGGACACATGGAGGCCACCAGCTGCACCTTAATAAGCTGTTTAAACACAGTAAACGTTCACGTCACATGATGCACCCTAATGTTGTTGATGTTTTCGTTTCATGTCTATTTTAGTCCAAATGGAACAACAAAGATGTTACATAAAGGCAATTCTAAATGTCAACCATACTATATAAAACTAAAGATTTTTATTAAAACGGATAGATGTCAATATTTACTAGTTTATTAAAGCATTTTTTTGTTGTTGTTTAAAACATGATTTTTCATAGTCGAGTAAAGAGCTGTTTTCAGATTTTTCACCACAACAGTCCATATTCCTCATAAATGAGCACATGAAAATTAAAATAAAATAACTATTTTATTTTCTTGTACAGTGTATTTTAATTCACAGGAATTCTACAAAGTAAGCTGCCTTTCAAAAATGTGTGTTCTTTTTTTCTCACATCTATAACGCACGTATATTTCCATTTTGTAAAGTAGTTTAATTGTGCATAGACCAATATTTTTCTGATGTCTTAACGCTTAAATTGCCCTAAAATGACATTAAATGTGTTAAAGAACAGCAGTGATTCTCAACCTTTTTGACACTCCATGTCCACAAACTTCCAGCTTGACTTGAGCAAAGAGTAATCTATGAGAAAATGGGACGTTTAGAAAAAAATTCAGTGGGGGTAGATGGCCGTGGAATAAAACTCACAGTGGGATGGAAAATCTGTCTGCTAGACTGCAATAAAAGACAGTGAAAGCTCAGCGGTCTTTCAAATATAATGTCCGCTTGCGTGTTGTACATCTACAACTTTCAATCAATAAAGATTGTAAGTGTTTTTTAATCATTTTAATAAAGTTATATCAGTCATCTTAGTCATCCTGTATCCCGCTTTGAAATTTGGACCCCTGGTGTGCCCCTGGCCATGTACCACAGCTAAAGAGGATTGTGGGTGAATAGTGACCCTTTATGCTGGGTTTGTTTAGATAGCCACTCATAGACCCCAGAGATTTTATTTTCATGATGTCTGCAACTATCTTCTCAGTGTAACACTGCTGTGACCCTCATAAAACTGTCCTGACCAGTTTGATGAGCCCTATGTGTCTTTCATGTTATAGGAGGGAAAATGGCCATAAAAATGTCACGCTGAGATACTCCAGTATTTGTGCACACATACAGCATATGCGCTTGTCTGTCTATGTGTGCAGTTTTTTAATTGACTGCATCCAATTCTGTGTCTTTGCATGTGCGTATATGCATAAAGGGAGAAAATGAATGGGATGAAGCGAGTGTTTGTACAGTCTGTGTATCTGTTTCACCTGGCTAAGCATTGCGGGTCTGCACTAACCTGATAATACTTTAGTCAACACGCTGCACTGGCTTAGTGAGGCAGGAGAGCATTGGAGTTTAAGACGATTACCATAGGAACATGTGTAGAAATCTAATACTGAGTTGAAGGTTTTAATTAGTTCAAATTTTTATTGGGTGTTATCACAGATTTTTATAGAAAACACGGAGGTTTAGGCCGTGTGTCCACCAAAGCGTTTTGTCCTGCGCCTGGCTTCAGTTTTTATTCAATGCCAGCAGCTGGCCTTTTTTGTCCATCCTAAGTGCTAGCATTTCTAGTTTTTCCTGCGCTCAACACCAGCGTTTAGCATTTTTTGTCCAGGTGCCAAGAGTTAAAAAATTTTTGGGAAGAACGTTCAGCTTGTCAATGTCACTTTTTGCTCAGCTGTCAATCACAGTGCAGAAGGGGCGGGACAAATACCACACCAACCAATCAGAACTGTATGTCTCTACACAACGCCTGAAAAACAGCGCTGGAGATAATATTTCTGTTCCTAAATATTAATTTACATTACATTTACATTTATTCATTGAGCAGATGCTTTTATTTAAACCGGCTTACAAAGGAAAGGCTTATTGCAGCATCTGGGGAGCAATTGGGGGTGAGGAAATATACATTTTCTGTTGTAAATTATGTAAAGAAAAAGTTCATGAGTGAATCAGATTTAGAAAGTTTCATTGGTTCTGTTTGAACATTGTGTTTTGGGACAGCATCTTGCAACTGATTCTACCCAAAACACAAACACACATAATATCTTATTTAAACCTCAGGAGGCAACACTTCTAGTGAGTCTACATCAGATATGTTCAAGCAAACCTTGAACTGAGGAGTCATTTCAGCTTTGTTTATCTTGTCTAGAGGCCTGCTTCATGAAACTAGTTGAGTGTTGCGTGAAGTTGACTTTCAGGTTGACCAAACAAATCCAACTTAAGTTCTGTGAGAGTGAGGCTACATATGGGCCACGGTGGCACTGACATTTACATTTATACATTTGGCAGATGCTTTTATCCAAAGCATACAGTATACACTATAAAATACAGCATTACACTATAAATGTTTTTTAATAAGTATTTGCAATCCGTGGAATTGAGGCCAAGACCTTGGCACCATTCTCCAACTGAGCTACAGGAAATCTACCTATCAAATCATTTTGAGACCGAAACGCATTAATCAGTTAATTTGATACAATGATTTAATACAATGCGGATGTGACTCTAGTTCATTTTCACGGATGATTCTGTTTACTTATTTCAGAAATATATTATTATTATCCGCTCTTAATCATTTAATCTCTCTGAAACATACATTGTGCATTTAAGGCTTGCACAGGAAGTACAAAAGTCTTAAATGTTGGTTAGCATGCTGTGTTTTTAATGCATATGTTCCTCCCATGTGTTCTTCCCTGTCTCTTTCCATTCTGTTCAGGAATAAGCAACATTAATCACATTTGCATTACAAATGTAATATCTGGGGAAAGAACTGATTTGATTACTGACTTCACAGCAGAAGGATTTATGTTGCCACTTTGGCAAAGCAGTTTTTGATGATTTTACATATCTAATTTCTTACATTTATGAGGGACATGAATAATAAAAACATTTGCAAAAGCTCAAAATGTCATGGCAGAAGCATCACAAACAAAGTCACAAAGTCCCTCTGTTCCCAAGAGATGTGACCACTTTTTATTTCCTTCACCTTTCGTTCTTAACTATCAGTCATATATGGAATAAAAGCAAAATATTTTCTGCCAGCTTTCATCTTTTCATCTCATCGTTTTATTCAGCCTTAAAGGTGAAGGCTGTAATTTTAAGTAAATTAAAATGGGATTTGTTTGCCCAAACATTAGTCATTATTTAATTATCGTCATGACTGTATTTCAAAAAGGATGCAGAAGTGCCATTAAAGTAACACAAATATAGTCCACATGACCTGTGTGCCAAATTCCAACTCTTCTGAAGTTAAACGGTTTGATGGATTTTTATGAAGAGCAAAATGTATGTGACAGCTTTAGCGAGCTGTTAACCAGTTGTGACAGATCACTCAGTCACCAAGTAAAATTGGAGAACCAGAAATAATAACTGATACGGAGAAAGCATAAATTAGAGAAACAACAAATTAAGGAATCAAAGATAAACATTTCATCTTTGTATTGTAAAAGACATCGCATAACGTTTCTGATCAGATGTTGTTTGTCACCTACTCAATCCAAAAAAAGCCAATACAGAAAGCTTTAGATAACACAGTGGTATAAGTATTTTAGAGGATATGTCAATTGCTTATGTGTAATTATTTGTTTCACAGACAACAGATTTATGATCATTCCTGATGAAACGCAATAGCACCGATAACCTGAGATTACTTCATGGACCACTCCTCTCTTCATTTTGTTAGTCCAACAGTAAGGATCTCCTATAGCCTTTATTAATTCTGTTACGTTGCAGACCTAAGCGTTTCCAAACATCCCCCAAAAAATGCTCCAAGCACCCCATCATGAAGTAGAAGACATTTATCATCCGTGCAAAACACTGTCAGTGAAGTTAATGAAAGTGCTAAAGTAATCTGTTGGAAAACTTTTAGATAGTGTCTTCAATCTTATAAGGTTCAATCAGATCTTAACTCCCTACAAGCCTGCTAAAATGTTTAACTATAGACTTTCCTTTCAGGATTTGTCAAGATTGCTGTACATTTTTGGAAAGAGCATCTAAATGATGCCTGAGGAGATAGTAGTGTTTCAGAAACACGAGTACTGTAAAAGGCTGATTGCTTTGTTTGAGAAACTACTATTCAGCTGCTTTCTGAACACTTGATTTATACTTTAAGATATAACATACAGTAAAAGTTTAAAGCCTCAAAAGTTTGACTACGGCAGATCAGATGATGTTTTTAGTGGTGTATTTGAGACATGAAACAAAAACAGTCAATGCCAAAAGAACATAAGCTTTAAATAGATACTGAAAGAACGCTTTCCAAATGGTTTTTGTTTGGTTTATTGTGCTTCTTTTGGGCTGAAAAATTATTCTTCTTTTAATTAATTATACATGTTAAACCAAACTTACTTATGTCAGGCTAAATTATAACCTAATTTTAGTACCTGCATCATTAAAATTTGTTTTTCAATTGATTTTACTCAGATCAGTATTTTGTATTTATTTCACAACTCGACACTTGATTAAATTTAGCATTAAATAGAGAAACTCTCAGCAAAAACTCTCTCTAAGCAGATGTAAAAAAGAAAGTTTGTCTAATCTCAAAACTCACTTTCAATTTCTCTGGAAATTGCCTGTTCTGAAAGCATATTTACTTTTCTGTAGATCAGCCAGCTCGCTGATTCTGAACAATGGGAAACTTTGGATCAAACAAAAACTGATTAACTTAAAAATAAAAGATGGCAAAAACTATTCCAATTCAGTGTCTTAAATTCGTGCTTTTTTCAAGAGAGAAAGCTTTTGCAACAGTTTTTTCCTTATTGATGCTCTCATTTGGTAAATGTGCAGCTTTATTTTGTGTAAAGGAAATTGTCAATAGGTGCTTTTACACCAGTCTAAAAATGTAACATATTGACTCGAAAAAAGGTTCTTGATGTATTTATTAAGCATGTGGAAGGTTATTACCTGCTTCAAATCAACAAAAACACCACGAGTACCTGTTTCTGACCCTCTTGAAGTGGAAATAATGGTTTGCTCTTTCAAATGTGTAGATAAAATAAAAGGGGTGAACACGTCATATGGACGGCTCTGTCATTGCTCATGTCCAGAAAACATATACAAGTAGAAAAGTGAAAGTGATTGAAAGAGACTGCAGTCTTTAGTCATGCATTTTACCCAGTAAACTTTATTTTGCTTATTGTATTTGTCAGTTTTCTAAAACATATTTATATATTGTAACATATTCTCTTTAATACCTTTCACATACCTCATAATATTCCTCTAAATATGAATATATATGAGCTATTGTGATATTACAGATTATGTAGGCCCAGTAATGCATCCTATATGAAGTGAAATTATGAATTCTAAAATTGCACAGTATGCACAAAAAGGAAATCACCTGAAAGCTTTTTCTCATTACTGATGGCAAGATTAATGTTAAATTTAGGACCAGGGGTTGTATTTCATAGATGCTAGATATTAAAGGTCTAACTAAACCATCGGTTGCCAAACGTATTCACTATACACAGGCTAAACATACTCAAAGAATATAGACATAATGTACATGTTTTTAACTGTACTGCTGACACAATAGAAATTCACTGTCTGTATAATATTTATATCATAAATCAGATGTCAAATATTATGTAACTGTTTTTACATTAGTTGCTTATATCTTAAATGGCATTGTAAAACTGTTGGTGGGATTCACTGCAATAATTCAGTTCCAATCTAGCCAATATGAAGCATCTTTGATCTGACTGGTCATCTCAAACATTAACCTGCAGTACTACATTTACTGAAGTGTGCAGTACATGTATGCAATGTGAATTCACCTTTCATTGCAACATCAGTTTAACAAATAAACCAGAATTACAGCTGTGATTTTTAACATTAAAAGAGAATAATTTAGAATAATTATTAGAATGAGCCTTGAAATGTTATGAAGTTGTTTGTTATTAAAAACTTTAATTTATCTATTTGTGAATTTTAAAGTGTTTTCAAACTTTCAGTTTTAAACTTTTTCAAACTTTTTTCAAACTTTTTTCAAAGTTTAAATTTGAAAAAAATATTTTTGTTAATATAAATATAAATATGTTTTTTTTCCAATATGATGTCAATATTCCAATATTGCCATTACCATGCAAAGTAATGAGGTCATGTAATGCAATGTAGCATTCTGCTGTTTATTACAAAATAATTTTGTATTTCAGGCAAACGTTAGTACTGTACTATACACTGCAGTATTCATTTAGTAGTAGTGTAGTGTAATTAGCATATCCCTGTCTGAATTTGGCCATTGAAAAGCCTCAGGCTGCTTCCTCTAGGATTATTGCAGGAGTAAAGCAGGTCAAGGGTCATTACTGCACAGGCTCTGCATGTAATATACGTCTCCTATGACGCAAAGCCACAACTCGAGGGCTCCTGATATTTCATTCCCTCAGAGTGTGTTATCATGTAATATGATCCCAACTGACATAATTCCAAACATCCAGCGGGCAACGGTGATGAGATAGAGATTCTCCATAATCCCATAATAACACTCATGACATTGATAAATGCTATTAGTGCTGATGTCCCTAAAAACAGTCGTGAAAATAGGAACGATTGCTCGAGAACACCGTTTTTATCGACCTGTTAAGACACAATTTACCATAATGTACTGTCTTATCTTATTTCCCTATTTCTTTCTCTTAACGGTTGTGAGGTATACAAATCTGCCTAAAAATGGCTAAAAGCCAGAAATCACAATATTTAATACATTTATCAGCTGCAACATCATTCATCCATTTTGCTTGATTGACTGCAGTGCTTTGTGAGAGCACCCTGCATTAAACTCCCAGCGGGCTTTCCTCCTGCCCAGCTGGATATTTATACAGTACGCCTGTCATGCTTTATGGCCGACAGTAATTAACCTAATATAGCTGCAGTTCATATTTCAAATGAAGCTTCGTTTGATCTGCTCTTGTAAATCATCAAACTGACTCGACTGAACAAAAGCATGTTTATGTTGAAGCTCAACAGCAGTAATTACAGTAACCAGAGAATGTTAATGGTTAAAATTGGATTAGCATTAGCATCATAAATGACTCAAGTCAATGGCTTGGCTTTTGGACAGCTTCCAGCATTTTGCTGTGAAAAGCAAAACTGTGATGGTATCAAGACCTTGTTGTGTTTGTTTTGAGCATATACGGTCTATAATATAAGCAGAAAAAAATTCTGTTTGCATGTCTAGTTTTCTTAGTCTGTTTTTTCAACCTGTGGTAGATTGGGGAATGTTTAGGGAACATGTTTAACCTGTTAACTATCACCGTTTCACAGGTTATTTCACTGTTCATTTTAATATTTCATAGTTGAATGTCTAATCTAGACATAACAAAATATATATTGATGGAAAGGTCAAGAATAAATATTTGACAAATTTTCCTAACAATAAACATAAAAAATATATAATAATGTTAATAGTAATGCTATTTTTAAAAATAACTAAAATCAAAAAAAGTTAAAGTTTAAAAACTGTTGTTTGGGTAGTGGTTAAAGACATTATCCCGATTAGTGATGCTAGTGGTTATTTATGAATTACATACATAGTTATATACTTTATATAAATATATCAATATTCTTTTATCATTTATTCAGCCTCATGTCATTCCAAACCTGTATGAATTTCTTTTTTCTGCGCAAAAACAAAACAAGACATTTTGTGGAATGTTGGTAACCAAACAGCAATGACTCATATTGACTTCCATTGTATGAACACAAACCCACTGAGACATTTCTCAATATCTTCTTTTGTGTTAAACAGGGGTTATATACAGGTTTTAAACAACACAGAAGTAAATAAATGATGACAGAATTTGTAATTTTAAGTGAACCTGCCCTTTAAAATTGCAGGTTTGTAGCAATTAAATCCCATCATTTTCATCTTTCTTCATGCTGGAGTTGCTCTATGATGGAAGCCTGTATCGGCCTTATCATTAACCCCTGATAGACTGAGCTCTATGTGAGAGATTTCAAACAGGCTTGCCCAGGTTGAAGATGAAAATGAGCATCATCAGTCAGAAGACAGGACTATGGTCGGCACGTAGCCGAGAGACTGAGAATCATATTAAACAGCAGAGAGCACGCAGCCTGTTTAGCTAACGTTATTTGCAACATCAAAGATTTCCACTTTTGATTAACCTCTTATTTCATCAACATCTGTCCATTGGGAATGCAGTTTAGACAAAAAATTGCTTCCGGCATGGGGAGTATGAGCATTCGTTATTGCTTTTCTTCTCATGAATTTTCAATGATATTTGCAAAATATATATATTTTTTTGCTGGTCTTCTGAGTCAGAAACAGATACAGTTTCCATTGTGTTGTGTTGTGCTGTTTGTCTGTGATTAGGGAATTGCAGGTGGTCAGACATCCAGCATGCACAAACGGCCGCGAGGCTAATTGTTTTCCTCTGCCCCCCCTGATGACCAGGCATTGTGTTTCCCCAGCATTTGCATTTCTTTCTGCTTCACGCCTGAATCTTCTTCATTTCAGGGAAGCCAGGACTGTTTGACAAATACAGTACATGGTGCATTAACATTTTTCTAAATCTATTTAACAGGGCCAGGAATTAATATAAAAATGTTGGACGAAATGGAACCCCTTAATGATATAAAAATAAGAAAATATAATTTTCAAAAACAAAATATAATTAAATACCAATGGTCAACAAAAATATACATGTAATTTTCAAACTAAAACTTTTTCAATTTTAGCAGTTTATTATGAACTTTGTATACCTATACAAAATAACATATTGCACAAACACTAAATGGCACTTAGAAAATATACGCAGTTTATATACGCAAATTATAAATAAAAACCATATTTGTTCCATAAGGGTAGAATTGAAAAATATGGTTTTCTTACATATGAACATAATGCAAAGCATTTGTCTAAACAAAAAGGTTAGTACATCCATCTGGCGCAAATGCTCAGTTTCCGCTATCTGTATTTTCACTAATGAGATTGAAAACTTAGCAAAGTTTGTTTGGTCTGCCTCCAGGCATCTTCAAGATGAAGACATTTGAATCGGCTTAAAACTCTGAGCCAAAAAACAAACAGTGTCAGAGGAAGGCTAGATTAAAAGAACTAATAGTCTGTTGAGAAGAACTGTTATTGCTGCTGTAATTGTGCTGTAAGAAAAGAGAAAGAAAATGAATTCCTGGGTTTTTTTCCCACTTTTCTCTTGTGGTCATATAGCATCAGTCATGACCTCTATCCTGTGGGTCTCAAGGTCTTCTACAACATTGTTATTTTATATTCTGTTTTAACCACTAAATCTTAACAGATACTGTTTGATATTATTAATATTAAATATATAAATATTGAATTATTTAGTAAGTTGACACAGTACTGTAAAGATGATTCTCTACATATAATTATATATTTTTTACTGTGGCAGACGTTAAGTTTCTGAAAGCTATTCAAAGGTATTCAAAGCGCATCAAACGTGAAGCATTCTTTGTCAGGTATGAGTCATCTGAATTTAGTAACCTTCAGTATTGACTTTAAAATCACCAGCATTTAGTTACTTTGAAGTACTTCAAAACCAGATAATTTACAGTTAACTAATGTACCTATAGTATACACAACTACTACAGTACAATGTACTAAACTACACTACAGTACACGTACTGTACAATGATATACTATATACAGACATACTAGTACAGTATAAGTAACTAACATTACATGAAAACACTTATAAAAAACACTAATTTATAAAAAATCATTACTAAAACACTGATTTGACTTAATCAGTTAATATTGTTTTGCATAATTATTTTAAAAATAATATTTTGTATATTGCTACAAAAATAAGAGGGCATGCAGGTATTTTTAAAACGTATTTATTGTTTTATTTTATTCCATAAACATTTACAATTCTTAATGTATTATAATGGAGAAACTAAGGTAATACCTCTGGCTGTAAAGCTGTATGCAAAATACAATATTACAGTGTTTTTACAGTGTGAGTTTGATCACATTGAACACCTCCTTGTTATACACTGTTTTTAATTTATACCATCAGTAAATTTATGAACTTGCTGTGCAACATGTAATGTCATTTGGACCAAACCAGCTCTGAAAGTTGACGGTGTTAAAGCCACAGAGAGGAATGTGAAATCCAGGTGAGGATCAACCCATCGCATTCAGGAATAAACACATAGACAAGCCTCTCGATCACCAAACTGTCACATATCGCAGCGTTTGTACCGTCAGTTTAACCTGTAATCTGTGAATCTTTATTTATACCTTCCTCAGCACAAACTTCATTCATCTGTCTATCTTTAACCAGCATTTAATCTGCCAGCTTTCATTGCCCTGTTAATCACAGACTCATTGTCCATAGATTTAGTTTCTCTCTTTTTTCATCTTTCTCTATCACACATCTGTTACATTAATCTTCATCCAATCACAGCTTCTTTAACAAAACACTCCATTACTTGTGCTTGTTTGCAGCGCACTGCGTGAATCCCCTGTTGTTGTTACATCCATCTCTGGTGTTGATGTCCCAATTTACTTTTCATCACTGTTACCCCTTTTTCCTTCGCTGACTTTATGTAGTGCCTGCTTTCCATTTAGTTTTACTTTGAGATAAAGATGTGTTTGCTTGTTTGAATACAGCAGGTTCTGGAACAACTTCCGTTTCTTGAAGGTTATCAAGTGTTATAAGGCATCTGTGCATTGCCATTTTAGTCGAAATGAAGCCGGCTGGCCGGGTGCTTATCTGCTCAGGTGCTACTGTTGGATCTCAAAGCCAGCTGCCAAAATTTACTTGTGAAAAACATTGATTAAAATAAACAAAGATTCAGCTATAGGTGGATCTTAAAGCTGCACTCCAAGCCTACTTGTGTCAAGGTACAAATCGATAAATAAAATATGGCACTGTGTTGGGTTTGACCCATGTTTCTCCATCCTTTATTTAAGCCAATCTATAGCAGCCAGAAGACTGGTGGGATGTGGGGGTCAAAACGTATCTGTTTTAAACCTTGAGGCTTCAACAAAAACAGTTTTGCTGTTTTGTAACACTGTTTCAACAGTACAGCTCATATGTCAGATTCAGCTGTGGTTTCTGGTTTTGTGTTGCTGAGCCATGCACAACACCAGCTATAGGATCCAACAAGGGATGGTTTATTGACCGCTGCCTGCATCCCTCAAGCTGTCTTAAAATCGACTCCAATTATCTTAAGGATGGACTTCAAAGACTACAATTTAATCATTATCTGTCCATGTTGTTTTTACCTGGAGAGTTTTTACCAGAGGGTACTGTGTTACTCATTATCTTAATAACAAGGTAAATCTTCCGTATTGTTTTTAAAGCATTTACAAAGAAAAATATAGCCGTAATATTGTTTCAATTTTATAAGGCCATCATTAAGCAGTTTTTCTTAAAGCAAAAAATCGTAATAAATATGTCTGTCAAGAAGATCAAATATTAAATAAAATATAGTCAATAAACATAGCAGCATTACTTCGCATTACAAGAGAACTAAATAATATTTGTCATATATACATGTACATAATCATGTGATTGCCTTTATGAGTTTGGTTCCTCCCTTCATTACACTATAAAATAAGGACAAACCCAATCGCTCGGTTATAAATTAAACTATGCTGGGTTAATCCAACCATGGGTTAATAACCCAGTAAGTATCTTTTCTCTAAAGTTGCCTTATGTTTTAAAAGAATACCCTTAAAATGGTGTTATCATGTTCCAGCGATCAATCCAGATTTAAACTTCTTATTTAAGCTTTAAGCATATCTTTGTTCTGTTCTTCTCATTGCCCTAGATACACTTTATTATAATGTGTGACTTTTATGGAAATATGCATCTGATATTTTATCATTGACCTGGATTTGTAAGCAGGTCCACAAGTGGATATAGAATTTCCAATTTGTTGAGTGCATTTGTTTTTAAGTACACTTGTACGTTTTTCTTAACTTAAACCATACATGAGCTGTTAAAGTGTTTGATGGGATCCTTATCAAATATTATTATGAAATAGCTATAAGTGTAAGTCCCCAGCATGCCTAAACTGTTTTTTTTTACTAATCTACCACCTGAGCCAGACCCGGAGAAAAATGCTCAGGTCAGGAGATTAATGTAATTAATATCATCAACTTCAGCTATAGTGGTCTCAGATGTTTCTGAGATGCAGGATACTTAAGCAAATAATGTGCTCTCCATTTAATCTTATTAATGTCCAAGAGAAATTATTAAAATATTAAAAAGATATCTGTGTTTTTCTTGATTTTAGTAATTCCAACCATCACCCTGAGGACACTTTCTCAGCTCCCCCTTTTTTTGTCTTTGTAGATGCTGCTAAACAGGATCACAGGATGTTTGAAGCTGGATTTCTATGCAATGAGAGATATGATCTCCCACATGGAACGTTGCTGAAACGCTAGTCAGCTGCTTTCCCTGTAACGTGTGAATGTGGAAGTAGGACAAAAAAATTTGGGGGCAAGAAAGTGTTTTCTGTTGAGAGTAAATCATGCTCCTCCATCGTGACTATTTATCTTTTATCTTGCTTTAAACCTTGCCTCTGTTTCTAAAATATATCCTTATTAACGCTATTTATTTATGTTCTACTAAAACTAACACCTGTAACACAAACATCCGTCACCTTCTTCTTTAATATATTTAAAGAAATTGTGCTTGAGGTCAGACATCTGACTTTGATTAACACTGATTTCAGTGAGAAGTGTCATTTGATGTCATTTACAATATGGAAACAAATAACTAATTACTATACAAATTTACAGCGTTTAGAGCAGCGGTTCTGAACTCTGGCCCACGAGGTCCAATTTCCTGCAAAGTTTAGCTGATTCACCCTGATCACATGACATCATGCCTTTCCCGACCTCACAGGCCACAGTTCAGAATCACTGTTTTGATTTTGTGTAAGTGTGAGAATGTGTGACAGGATTTTTTATTCACTTCAGTTTACTTTAGTTCAGTTCAGTTAGTTCAGATCAGTTCAGTTCAACTCAGGACAGTTCAGTTCATTTAATTTTCTTTCATTTCAGCTCAGATTAGTTCGATTAGTTAATTCAGTTCAAGTTCAGCTCAGCTCTGTTCATTTCAGTTCAGATTAGTTCAATTAAATTCAGTTTATTTTAGTTCAGTGCAGTTAAACACATTTCACTTCATTTAATTTTATTTTATTTCATTTCATTTAAGCTCAGCTCAAACTTCATTTCGGTTTAAATTAGTTTTAACTGTTTTTTCCAACTTTTCCCACCTCTGACTTCATCTAGAATGCAGCATTATTTTTCCATCTTGGCAGTTCTCTAATCTTAGAACAGGAAATGGGATTGTGTAAGGGTGGGAATGTGTGGGTAGATCTTGGACATGAACACAAACGCTTCCGAAATCCTACAGTACCATCTTCAAGCAAGGCCTTGTATCCTAGCATCAATACTTCTCTCAAGGGTTTCATAACGTAATCACGAAAACCTTTGTGCTATTGTATAATTAACTCAGATGACACTTTCTCTCATGAAAAAGTTTCATTACAGACTGATGGCCACTGATGTTGTTAATCTTCACAAAGAGAAGGGTTTTTTTCACAGTTTTGTTTTTTGACTGAATAAATAGCAATGTGTCATAATGGGGATAATGGACTGTGATGAAAGGATTAAAGCCCCTTTCGATATCCCACACATTCATTAGTGCATTGTGTGAAATAATTTTCTGATGGCACCGGAATAAAGGTGCCTGTTTGAAGCATTTGAAAGAACAAACATAACCCAAGTGCGTGGTCGATGTGTCATTGTTGTCAAAAGCTGAGAGAAACTAAGGAATAAAAAAGCTAGTAGAAAAGAAGGTCCTTCCACAATAATCTTTAATGTAGTTACGTAATTTGATTTGTGTGATTTAATATTTGTATTGCACTACAGTGGCCCCTAACTCTGAAACAACATTACTGTCCTATTTTTCCCTGTTGGGGTTGACTATTACACGGCAGATTTTAATGAAAGACTATTCTACTGTATTGAGAATAGTGTCATAATGCCTGACATTAATAGATATAATGGCTTTAGTACTAGCCTTGAAGTTTTATTATGTGGTGTACCATTTATTTCATAAGTTTTTGTAATGAGCACTGACTAAATAAAATTGATTAATCTCACTGCACGCTTTAGCAGTTTTAGCAGAAAAATGATATAATTGGACACAAATAAGCAGAAAACGTATCCTGTAATTAAAACATTTCCCAGAGGCTCTTTCTGAACAACTCATTTTGACACGTTTAATTAAACACTTCATGGATTAACAGCAGCGTACATTATTCTGAGCATTCTTGCAATTCTTTTATTTGTTTCTTAATGGGATCAGACGTTTTGATTTGTTGGCTATTGACACTTTCTGTTTTACAGACAATTTCTTATTCCTATGAAATATAAATATTCATGTTATTGGTGAATTTCCAAGTAAGCACAAGGAAAATGAATATGGTTTCGATAAAAGCATTTGACAAATGTATAAATGCGAATTTAACCCCTTATCTTCCTCAGGAAGAAGACCTATGTTCTTTCCCTGTAACTTTAATACTTTATAGTTGAATTCTAATCTAATCATGACAAACTATATATTGATGGAAAAGTCTAAGAAAATAAATATTTGACACATTTTCATAACAATAAACATCAACACAAAATAGTTTTTTATAATATAAATATTATTATTTATATATTTATATATATAATTTATATATTTATATATATATATATATATTATAAATATTTTATAATAATATATTTTTTAAATAATGTAAAAACATAAAATATCTAAAATATAAAAAAATTTACTTCATTTTCATGTGTATGCTCAATATATGCAGTGACAGGTATCAGTACAGTCCTTGTAAGACCTTTCTCACTGTTTACTTTTATAATGCTTCAAAAAATGAATAAACTACAGATTAAATGGAGATTGAGGAGAAAAAATGTGAGAGTGGGTGGATTTTGTTTTTCTTATTTTTGGAGTCCATTTGGCTCGAAACTCTGAATGGACGAGACACTTTGGCACTGGAGTCATGTGTGCCAGCCACTCGGATACGGCTCCAACTTTCTGTACAGCCTCAAACACAGACACAAAATAATCACCAGTTCTGAAAGTGATCTGAATCATCCCACTCTTACCTAAAGAGCAGTCATTGTTTTTATTATGCTCAGCATTATGAAAATACCTCATCTTTTGTGCATTTTGTGCACTACATGATGAGATGGAAAAGGCTGTTTTTGATGTTTTCAGAAGAACTTGACCCTGCAGTCAAAACAGCAATAAAAGACAATATGTTTTCTGTATGCTGAGAGGGGCCATGTGAAATGGGATTGTTTAGATTGGTATTGTTTCTCTTGCCGTCTGGCTAATGGGTGCTGGTGAATAGGTGAATGCGATAAAATGCTACGTGACTTTTATGGGGCGTACGCTTTCCCGCATACGCTACTGCAACCGCTGTGAGATGCACATCCGCCACTTGTCTGTTGGTGCGTGTGTCATCTAATGAAAGTGTTGAGAGCTCTTTATGTTAAATGCGATCAAACGTTTTTCGCATTCTTTCCCCTTTGCAGTAGATGCCGCATATAGCATATAGTGCTTTATGTAACCAAAAGTTGAAAGACTTTTTATCCCTATTTTTTACAATTACATGTTTTGTTAAACATTATAGGGCAGTTTCCTGGACAGGTTTTAGATTTATCTAGGACTAGGTCTTAGTTATAAAATAAAATCAAATAAAATCAAATAAAATCAAATAAAACTATATGTGAAGTAAGACTGAATTAAGGACAGATGGCTTCTACTATTTAAAAGAAAAAGTTTCAGTTTCAGTTTACTGTTTCAGAAGTAAACACAATTCAAACACCACCACAACTTCCATTTCATGACCACTTTAAGTTAACAGTTCACTAGAGAAGAATTTTATTATTGAACAATGGCTTAAACGTTTATCTGTTCCTTACACAAAGTTATTGTATTTTGTACTTTACAAGACTTGAAATAAAGCGCATAAGACGTGCAGACTACTTTTACGAAGCTTTGAAACAACCTGAGCGTGAACGAATAATGCCAGAAAGTTCATTTCTGTTTGAACTTAAAACGAATTTAAGATTTTTGAGTTTTGTTTCTGATTAGCCTTTTGCATGATATTAAAGCAGACGTGTGTGTGTGTTTATGAGTGTGTTTTAATGGATGAAAGTGATCTGCTTTTTGGGACTCTGTCCCAGCATGTGTGCTGCGCTGATAATGAAAGTCTACGTTGCCGTGCCAACACCAAATGATGGAACGCTAATTGTCACAGCACGCAATCCAGACTACATCCAGACTGGCGAAATCAGGCAGCTGTGTGTTTGTATATAAAAGAGAGAAAAGAGGTTACATAGTCCTGCTTAACAATGCAAACTTTTGCTTTCTTGAACCTTTTGTTAATGCATCTGACAAACGCTGTTGTTCCTAGTCACTCACGGTGCATTCAAGCTATTTAGTTTATCAGTATGGCGGTTTTATTAAAATCAAACGCATGACCTTGGAGAAACAGTCAGTAATTAAGTGAATATAGATTTTTTTGCAATCATGCAAAGATGTATTTGTGCTGTTGGCGAGGTACAGACCTCAAATCTCCTTTCTCCAGTTTCCTTATTCACACCATACTAAAACTTTACCTGATGCAGCCTGATTTATTATGTCACACTCAGAATGTACAGCTCCATTATAAATTTACACCGTCCGCCAAGTAAATAATTGATGGTGACTGGGAGAAGGTCTAGTGCCTTCAGACCTGTAGGATGACATTTGATCTCTCCATCTTGTCTAATTGGTAGAGAATTGAAGACCTTTTTCAGGTAGTGAGCACTGACGTTGGTAAGGCTAACTACTGTTTTCTGGGGTATTCACGTCATTGCATCTCGAATGTTAAACAGGGACTTTATATAGTAAAGATGGACCACTGGTGCATATATGAGTGGGAGAAATAAGGTATGGGGATATTAAATATTGCATATTGCTTTTTTGATAGATTGCAAAACTCATGCTGTGTCTGAAACCACTCACTCATTAGCGAATGACATTTGGACACACTATATGTGAAAAAAGTAAACAAAACTAAGTGAGCAATTTTAGACACTGGTGTAAATACTTTGCATCAGACAATATTGTTGCGGATATTCGTCATAAACATAATATTTACCTCATATTATATATGTGTGACTTCATGGATAGCATTATAAAATGGTTAATTGTTTCACTGTTTGTCACATTTATTACAGTTAATAAAAATAAAAAAACTGTTTATTTGTTATTTATTATATTAAATACTAATATTAATTATATTTAAATAAAACACTGCTGTCTATCATCATGTGTTTTATGGTGTTTACTTTACACTTTAATGGTGTTTGTACTCCAAGGTGGTCATCTTGCATTGTTTTGTGGGAATTGGAGATTTAGCAAGAGTACATTGGATGTGCACTCAAAATCACAGTAAAAAAAGAGTAAACGAATGTAGGGAATGATTGAGTGAATGTTATTCACTCAGAATATAGTGCACTATATAGGGGATAGGGTGCCAAGCCTTCTTATGAAAAGAGCCAATCATATGTTTATTTACTTTTGCAGAACATGCACATGGAATACTGTTTTCTTTTTTAAAATATGATCTTGAGCAATAGATTTGAAGATTTTTGGTTTTCTGGCTTCAAGTAGATACAGTAGTGCTGTAGTGTGTTTCCAATATGGCCTTTAAGTGGACTGATTTGCCTTAAAGGGACTTTGTGTCAACCTCAATATCGCATGGTGTCATAGATTTAATAAGATCCTCTTCCTTCACAGACAGAAAACAATTCCACTGTTGTCTCCACCACGTGTGGTCGCTCCACTGAGGACATTGTTTTTCATTACAGTAATTACTCTTCGAAGAACGCGCTTTACTCCAGAGAACCGCAGCGAGTTAGCAGCTAGCCATGCCTCATGTAAAATTAAAAAGGTAGTCAAATGTGATTAGAGACAAACTGAGATTTTTTTATTTCTAAGCCTCTTCTTTGAAACTTCGTTGAAAGAGTTAGAGTGTTCATTAAATGTGTACAACTGTTACAACACTGAGGGGAAATCCACCCAGGATTTTGTTTGCATGGGTCTTTTGCATTATTTTAATATTTAGCACTGCGCAAAAACACCCTTAAAAATTGTGGTAAATGTACTATGCAGGAGACAATTTCCCATCCTGCAGGCAGCAGAGATCCTTCACTGGGTCTGTACAGCGACGCTTCATCACTGCGATTCAGACACCTGAATGGGCTCTTTAAAATGCTAAAAGTACACTTGACTACACCGCATAAATTTATAGCCGTTGCCGAGCGCATTTAATGCCTGGTTCTCCGTCATGTGATACAGTGCATCTTATGATGTACACAAATGTCAAACTTTATAAAATACAATTCTGTTTACGTCTTACTTTTTACAGCCAGTGCAAGGTTAATTGCTCCAGGCAAATAAAATTTCCCTGCATTTAGAGTTTGCATTCCACTTCACACGCACTTTCATAAATGATACATTTTTTATTAATGAAAAGTCAAAGAAACAACTTCTGTTCTTGGCAGCTGAAAGCATTTATCAACACAAATGCTGCATATTGAAGATTTATTAAATTTATGACCTTTTCGTTGTTGACTACAAAGTAGTGGAACTGATTCACTAGTTTTGGGGTCTGTAGCGTTCTGTGTTTGAATCACACACACTGGTTTCAGAGATTTCTCTAGATAGCTGAAGACTGACAGGCTCACCGCAGTCATCAACACTTGAATCAGGTGCTGGAGAAGAGATGGGGGTTGATGTGGTTGACAATCAGTGCAGGTGTCAAATTAGATTATAATAGGAGAGGCGAAAAGCATAGTAATGAACCTAAAGAGAGAGGGACATGGTTTGCATTAAATTCGGTAAGAGCAACGTCACTCTTGCACTTATGCTGTTAGGGCCACTTTTATGTTGCATGTATGTCTGAATCAAAGCCTTGCTAATATGCATGACACATTGATAAATTATGTCCTAGGAATGTTTTAAACTTAATGCAAAGGTTTACCAGTTTACCAAGGTATCAATTTAAAAAGGGATTTTGAGATGAGCTCATTTTGGCAATCGTTTGCAATCTATTATGATTTCTGTGAAAAATGTCTATGAAAGTTACTATAACACAAATCTCTCTTCAGGGCTATGAAAGAGCAAACTCTAAGTATCAATACTTTCTTCAGTGTTTGTTTCATGTAGAGGTGATATTTCCAACACAGTCTCTTAAGTAAACGTTACTCAAGCAACCTTATGTCCACTCCTAAAATGTCACTTTTGTGTTGTATCTCATACTTCACTGTTGTTGTTTTCAACTCATTAAAACGTTTCCTCTTTTTAACCAAGGCTAAATATTTATGGATAAAATCAAAATTAAGCCATTATACTACTTAACCTTATTATTTTATTTTTGTTTTTTTCAAAAATGCCCATCTGCTCTTTTCCACATGTTAAAAATAAAGAGTTTTATTGCAAGATATGATTCATATATTCTTAGTCTTTGACATTTGCCACCTCAACCGTGTTGAAAAATTATCCACTTCATCTGTAATAAATCTTAAAGATATTAAAACTTCAGCAGCCAAAATATCTAAAAAAAAAAAAAAATTAACTCATCTAATATTTATTTACTGTAACCAAACAATGTTAGTTTAGTCGTGTTGGTTTAGCCCAATGTTCTGTTGAATTAATTGAATATGAGGGGGACAACAGAGTAAATGTTATCATGGACTAATAGGTTTATTAGGGAGTCACAAATGGACCCTGCAGTGTTTCATCAGCCTGTGCACAAGCTTATGAATGAATGCACGTAACCTTTTCCAGTACGGTCCTTATCAATGATTTCCACTCCAGGACACATGGACAGATTAATTAACTCTTGTTAAGTGAACAATAAAGCTGCAATTAACTGCCAGTTCACTAAAAGCCATCATCAGACAAACAAATTATAACCATTACAGTAAACACCAACAGACAGACCTAAAAATGTACATTAGGTCTTATTAATAATAATCACAAATGATTATGTAATTACTTACGTGTGCAGAAAAGGATCCTCAAGCATAATTTCCAGCAGGTGCATGCGAGAGGATAGGCGGATTTAATGCATGTCTTAATGAATTATTATGTATACATGACGATAGTTTCATGATAATGAATGAGATTTTTCCATATTGCATGGAAAAGAAACAGTCTATTTAATGCAAAGCACGTTTTACATCAATGCCTAAAGCGCGAAAAATTGTTTTGTACATACAGTTTCACCCTGCAACTAAACATCAACCCCCAAGAGTTGTCATTGCGCTTTACATCATAATGTGTAAATGGGTGTTTTATGTTGTTTTAATGGGTTTGTTGTTCCAGTACTGCTAACGGTCAGGTCTGTTTGGGGTTGAAGGAAGGGTGGCAGTGTTCTCAGCCTCTGCTGAAGGCAAAGGTGATAAAACAGTGATTGAGATTCTGCAATAAAGCCATCGCTGGAGAAACAGTGAGATTCAATTCGGCTGCTTTTATAAAGCTATACATCTCGACAGAGGGGTCGGGGGTAGAGAATGACTGAAAGAGAAAAACAGAATTCACACAATGATCTGCAGATGAAACTGGATTTGGATGTGGATTTAAAAATCTACCTGAATCATTAAACACATCTTCCAAGAGTATAAATTAGGCAGGTTAGATTATCACTTAATAATAAGCTGTATAACAAAGTTCAGGAATAAAAAGTTAAAGGAACAGTTCACCCCAAAATGATTATTCTGCATTATTTACTGCACGCATGTCTTTCGACCTGATTTCTACCTGTCTTTTCTCTGTGAAGCAAAATAATTGAAAATTTGATGGATTTTGACAGTCGTTTTCCATACAGACCAAAACTGTTCATCTCAAAAATGACAAAGCGTTGTTTTATATGACAGTAAATTTCAAGACTTCTTAAGCAATGCTGCAAATTTGTGTGAGGAAAGACGCAAAAAACTTAAGACATTATTTACTGATCTTCCCCTTCAGAGAACTGTCACATATTGATCATTGAATCAGTAAGTTAAAGTCTGGTTTGGTTATCAAATAATTTGCACAGTCGAATTTGTAAAACGGATGATCCAAAAATCAATTTGTTTACTGATACAGTTTTCAAGTTAAACTTTTCAAGTTCATAATAATCTGTTTTATTCAGTAACAGGTATTGATTTACATTCTACCCTCAATTCAAAACCTCGCCCTAAAAGATATTTAAACATGCAAAATGATTGACATTTCTTCTTTTCAGTGATATCAGTCTTCTGAAACAAAGCGGAAAGAGAAAACTAAGATGAAATGCATATTCTAACACACAGACTTTCTCAATAATAGAGAGAAAAAACAACAACAAACCGCTTAGTCATTTGTGACCTGAATGACGCAGAAGCCTCATCAATTCCCATCAACAATTTACCCAATTTAAGTTGAAAAAATAACAGCTCTGAAGTGAAAGGTCATTGTCTTGAAGCCAGAGGTCTTGTTAGATTTCCAAAAAACAGGAAATAGTGTTTGAACCTGAACACAAAGCTGCCATATTGACTAAAACTAAGGTCTAATTTATGCTGCTTGTTTGGCTGTCATTTTGCAAACCTTCAATAAAATATAATGACATTGTAGTTGGACCTGGTACAGCGTTTTGGACAGCAAATTAGATTTTAGGGTTAGGTTGAGTACTAATGTTATAAACAAGTATAATCAACATCTTATCAACCTATTATTTCCCATTAGTTTAGAAGAAGAAGGTTATGTAATGGTTAGGGAGTTAGGATTGGGTCTAAATTAATTTTTTTATTGTTTGCTCCAGCATGTTTTTTCGCTATGCATTGATAACCTGGATGAATGTATTTGCCAAAATATACAATATGTTAACATTATTAGACCAAATTTAATTTAAAATACAAAATAACTTTATTTATTTCTAAGATGATTAATAAAAGTGTGTGAGTCCGGCCTTTGATTGTCATCTTGGAAATTAGCATGGACGTTTTGAATTTATGTTTGATGAGGTCATATGACAACAATGCTTTATTCCATTTGATATATTAAAAATTATATATTTCATAACTATTGTTGTTTAGGATGTTTAGCTTGAATTTGATAGATTTTGTTCATTTTCAAATACAAATTTGTCCTCACAATATAGTTAAGTGGACACACACACACATGTCGTTCAGAGTTGAAGCGGGCATGCTGACGCAAACACTGATCTCTGATGCCCTCTTCACACTCACCTATAAACCCTTCTCTGCCAACCCTTTTCCTTTTCACTCTCTCTATGTGACACACATCAGCTCAAAACAATCCACTGAACAAAACCTTTTATTATGGATAACACTGCACAGAACTTGGCCTGGCCATCTGCACTCTCTGTCACCTCTCTCTGTTTTCTAGTATAGATCTTCTTTAATGCAGTCCTGGAGGAAATTTTCTGTGCTCAAAGGATGTTTTCATGTAGCTTGGGAGATTTTAGTTAAATATCAACTTTGATGTTGCTCCTCAATTTCCCCAAGACAAATAAAAATGCATAGTAAATGTACAGTAAGAGTAAAAATATATGAAATTCAGTACAGCTTTTACTTTACTGTACTTTTTTGCATGATCAAGTGTTTCAAAGATGTTAGATCTGTTCTGACATGCTACAAGAGACATAAGATGATCTTTTTCTTAGCAGCAACATTTTGTTTCATTGAATTCTGACTTCTGCTAATATTATCAATATTTATTATTGCCAATCTAATTTATTTTAATCATTCTCAGTCTTAATTTTTGTCTTTTGATGTTTTCAGATTTGTTGCAGACTTTGAAAGCACTTTAATAGTTTGAGCACTGTGAATCCGTCACAATTATCTCATGCCAATGGTTACATACAGTGGATACATACAGTTGTCAGTCTTAACCTGACAACTGTCACTGCACATATTAAACATTAACATAAAAATACAGTTTTTTAAATTTAGATTTTTTTTTAATCAACTAATTTTAGGTATTTAAAAATGGTCTTTTTTGTTTTTCCCATGTTTTAGACCTTTCCATCAATATATAGTTTGTCATGATTAGACTGGATTAGATTTTAACTATGAAATATTAAAGTGAATAGTGAAATAACCTAAATGTTCCATCTGTGGAACGGTGACAGTTAAAAGGTTAAAGGTTTACCTTATCTCATCTGCTTAAATCTTTGTGCAACTTGACTTTATGTCTGTTGTAACTGATACTGTGCCACAGATTTTGTCAATAAAGCTTAACTTGTACTGAACCCAGAACATTCCAGACTGGACAACCACTCCATTTTGAGATGAATGACCAATAGCTGAGAGCAAAGTGACACAAGCGTGAGAAATGCAGAGTGTAAAATGCCCAAATACTTAAAAAATTCAGCAGCAAATATATAAGAGTATCCCAGCCTGGATACACATCTATTCGTGTAATGGACATTCTCAGTTTGCTCTTTGTTTAATCTCATTGATGGCTAGCAAAAACTACTCAATTATCAGAGAGATATTTTTTTCCTACAGGTTATGCTCGTTTTTCTGTCAGTGGCTGAGGTAAGTGTTTCTTCTTTTGCAGCTCTGGAATAAGGAATCGCTCTGGGAAAGAGGAAGATAGATGTACTAAGACAGACAGGGACCTCTGCCACCTGCCTTGGGCACCTTTCACCAGCTTTACCGCAAGGGCAGACATTAATTGTGATTAGAAATGACATTCTCATCTCACACGCGCAAACTCACGACCTCACACAGTCACTAAATCTTCATTTGGTATCCATGCGGGAGTCTGCACGGGTTGATAATGGGAGATTCTTCTCTTTTTTTCATGCTTTTATTCGTCTTTTCCCTCTTGCACAACCCCACAAGGACACTGCCTGTGAAACCGTATCTTCTGTTTCCAGGCAATTCACCTCAGTACTCATACTGAGATAAGTTCTCCTTCTTCTGGGACACGAGAACATGTTTAAAATTTAATTTAGCATTTGAACCTTTCAGTATTCTCTCAAATCTCATTCCCAAATCTCTTTCACTAGTACAAGGTTTAAAGTGGACAAAGCAAATTCTCCAATCCACTTCACCCAGATGGAATGTGCTTTACCCTGAAATACAAGACGGCCTTGAGCTGTGCACCTCGGAGACGTCTCTGCACCTCAGGCACGTATAAAAGGTGCAGTTTGTAGCACACATGATGCCTTTTGGGCATTCGTTTTGGATTCAAGATGTAATTGCAAAACTAACATGAGCTAAAAAGTAATCAACATAACTTTTACATTCCTGTAATTTTCTTCCTTACATTTTTTTCTATGTTACATGAAAGTTTATTCACACCAGACGTATGAACTGTTCTTGCTATTTTACACAAAATTAGACTTAAAAATTCGATTTCAATGAGCTGCAGACTCTGAGTCTGTATCTATTCAATGGGAAAGTGAGTCACTACTGAACTTTTCTCCAACTTTTGCTTGGGTTTCAGATTTGCATTTTGAATAAAAAGTGTGAAAGTCCTACTGATAAAAATTCATGAAAAAACTATCTCTCAACAGATATTGTTTAGCTATGTGAAACCTGGTAACTTGTTGCATTTTTGTTGCATCCCTAAATTGTATTGCTTTATTGCTTTCTCACTTTTTGATAAAAGCGTCTGCTAAATGACTAAATGTAAATCTAACGTAAATATAAAGATAAGCTGCTCCACAGTATGTGTTGTGCTTTATACGCAGGTCTCCACCATGTGTCTACAATTTTAACCTGAGGGTCCAGACCAGACCAGCTTTATTAGCTATGCTGGTCCACCAGCTAGATAAGCACAAAACCGGCATAAATAAGCTTGGAAATTTATGCTGGTCTTTTTAGCAGGAAAAGTTCAACCCTCCACCCTAATCCTCCTCCCATGAGATCGGTCTCAAATGATCCGATCGCAAGTGGTTAGGTAAGACATATCGCATCTACACCAAGCAGTAATATACAATTCTTGTGACCATTTGAAAAGTCTCTGATTTTCTAAATAAATGTATCACTTCATTGGCTACAAAAATGATTAAAGAGATTGAAAGTGCAATGAAATCATTTTCTTCTCACTTTGCTTGAATTTTTATTTAACCAAAAATGTACCTGTACCTGTTAGTACAATAGATGATTGACTGGTGAGTAGGCGGGGCTTCAGGTAATCTAAGTGGTTGAAATCTCAAAACATTTCAACCCTGTTAACACGTACTATGTGTAACCAGGGCCTTAGACACAGTTTTTATGTAGTTTAAATCCTTCAAGACATCTAATTAAAAAGACAAAGGTATTTTGGTGAGCATTCTAGTGCAACAAGTGAAACCGATTTCCAAGCTTATCAGTTTCCAAACACCATTCAGCTGCAAGGTCTCATTTGTATTAATGTTTATTGGTCCCTTTTCTTGGGAGGTATGAGAAATAAATGAGTGATTCTCTGTTAGCAGCCTGTGTGAAGATAATTATGTGGTACTTTCTTATGACCGTAATTAGTGCAGTTGGAAGAGGGGATTGTTATGCTGTTATTGTACGTTATGATCTGCAACTCAAGTAGCGCAAAAGAAATGAGATCATCAATCAAAGACAGATTAGCCCCCTGTGGAGAAAATGGAGGGACTTCAAATAAAGCAAACAAATAAAGGGAGAAACAAATAAACAGACAAATAAATAGATAATCGAGTAGATGAATGGGCAGGCTGAAGGAAATGGAAAGAAATTGAAATTGAGTGACAAAAACAAAAGACAAGGGGTAAAATGTTGTGTTTAGGGTGAAGGGTAATTTGATTTAAGTGCATATGTGTTTGACAGAAGGAGAAAATGGAAGAAAATCATGGAAGTTAGGAGAAACTTAGGACGGAAGAAAGTACATGTGGTTAAAAAAGAAAGTACTTTACACATTCGGGATGCATAAATGAAAAGGGATGCATTGTATGAAGCACACAAAAGAGTGATATAAGAAGACAGAAAATAGCAAAGCAAAAAAAGCCAGCATTGAGTTGAATACATTGATCATAGTCAGATGAATGCATTCACATTTGTTTGATGTCAGCCAAACAAAACATGGTTTCACAACACACGGGCCATTACATACAAGTCTCCTTTACTCTGGAGACATGCATTACAAATGAAAACCAAATCTGTTCATTGCAGCCAGGGGCCAAACACAAAGACACTGCCATGTTCGTATAAACTATAACTAATCAACAAAACGAATGCTCTCTATTCTTTATTTCACAGTTCTTATTACATTGCCAGACAATGCACACAGTGTGAAATTTTTGTAATTAGTGCTGCTTGCTAAGGCAAATATCACTACAAAAATTCACTTGTTAAGTCGTTTCCATGCCTCCACTTTTTTCAAGTGAGAACTATTTATGAGCACTCTATTCATATCACACATTTAAGCTAAACTCTTATAAACTCAGTGTATTCTCCAGGCTCACAAATCTCAGCCAGCAATATATTAATAATTCATAAAAAATTAATCATTGTCTGGCCATCTTTTTTGGCAGTTCTATAGCACTCCGTGAGTGTATATTGGTATTATTTGTTGTTTGCTTTTGGCGTTTGATAGAGCGTTTTGGACAAGCAGTGATGCGTGACGTCAAACAAGTCTGTAGCCTATAGTGTATCTATAATGCATGTTCTGTGTTATAAAAAGTTATAAAAATCATATTTCTAAATCATATTTGTTTTTAAATGTTACACTAACAATGTAAGAATAACGTTTTTATACCAATGCTTTTTATAATGTTTAGCAAGTAAAGGATAATGTACAGAAAATCATGACTGACATAATGACATATAGAAATGCTCTTTTAATGTTTTCTAAACAAAACAAATTCATAAATTTAAGAAAACTTTTAGAGAACATTATACAAAGTTAAAAAAAAGTAAAAAGTAAACATTTTAAAGTACATTTCTTACTATAAGTAGAGGGACACTTATCAGGGGTATGCTTGTCTTCCATGTTGACCTTTGACCTTGGAAGGGCTTCATCGCATATTTTTATTCTTTCAAAATAATACTTTGGGTCACCAATAACACCAATGACACAAAATCAAAGGATAGGTATAATTTAAAAAATTTAAAAAAAAAAATTTGGTTTGAATTTGTATGCATTTATTAAGCCCAGTGCTTGTATTGATGTGGTTAAATTAATTCAAATTAATTTAGAAAAGTAATCATTATTAAAAAAGATGCTGAGGTGCATGTATTATTGACTGAATAAGGTTAATTTTAATTTAAAACCTTTTTTATGCATTAAAACTTAAAATGGATCGATTTTTGTTTTCTCTTTACCACTGCATCTGCCAAGTACATGTGATGCAAAGTTTGTCATTACCTGAGCATGTACCTGAGACAGACCTCTCTGCTAAAGAAAAGCAGTTATATGCATGTGTCAAACCCTCAAAAGTGCATGAGCGGAATGGATAGTGCATACCGGCGGGCTGAGAAATGAAGGGTTAGTTTAAACATGCTTCATTTCATTTCAAACATACCTCAATTTATCGAGACACACTATTGATTTAGCACCTCTTATGCCTTCTTAAGAAAATGTAAAAATCTAGTTGCAGAGTCGGGAATTGCATGTATGAAGTACGTAATTAAATTTATAAGGTGGAATATGACATAATATTTCACGAATGTTAAAGCTCATCTCCTCTGTGATTGCCTTCGAAGGATCCGGCATTCAATCTACTCTCGTCGAATTGGAATATTTCATTTTGCCAGGCGTTATGGAGTGACTTCCCTGAGAAGCGCGTGTATGGCAGCTTTGTGAAGAAGCTCTACCATGAGACTGATTAGGCTATTATGTTATGATTGGAGAGAGGTCGTGAAATGTTCTGTTCTGTCTTCTATAACTCTCTGTCACACTACGAAGTATTGTATCTGAGCCGGTACAGTCACACTCTCCGTCCTGTTCTGTTTTTCACAGCTCTCCATCCTCCATACTAAAAAGGTTATTTTTCCTGAGAGCACCTATTCTGCTCGTTCATCTTGACAGGGCGTTCGCTCCTTTCCTCTCACAATCTTCTTTTCTTCCCTCGTGTCTCGCATCATTTCTTTCTGGGTCCTCTCTCTCCTCTTATTCATACTCTAAATTTTGAAAGGTTAGTCTTGAGTGTGTTATCTCTCTCTCTCTCTCTCTCTCTCTCTCTCTCTTGCTCTCTCGCTCTTTTCCCTCTCTGTAGTGTGAGAGGCCTAAAAGGTTAACAGCAACCCATTAGGAGGTAATAGACTCCACACCGACTCCTTATGTAAGACACAAGCTCACATTCTCAGGCTTGAAAGTGTGTGTTGATGTGCGCAGCTCTTAATGGACTTTCTGTCTCTGATCTGTTGTATTTTTGTTGATACTTGAGGCTTTTATTTACCAGCGCATCGTATTTAGCATATTTACATATTTATGTGTTTTGTAGGTGGCCTTGCCTTTTTTTTACCTTGTTTCACGCATTGGCATTGCATCAGCTCGCATTGGCGGTAGTGTTACAGGTGAATGGAAAAATAATCAAGTAATCAAGTAATGTGTTCATTGATATATTAACATTATAATATTCTTTAATTATTTACTAAGAAATATATTTTAAAAACTTTTACTTTTTAATTTTATTATTCATTTAACCTGATAACTGTCACTGCACATATTGAGCATACACATGAAAATATACTTTCCAGAATATTTTTGTCTAAATATAAGATATTAATTTTTTTTTATTAACAACATTAACATTTACATTTTTATTATTTTTTTAAGTTTATGTTTATTATTATGAAATTTGTCCAATATTTATTATTAAGTCTTTCCATCAATATAGAGTTTGTCATGATTGGATTAGAATTCAACTATGAAATTATGTTCCAAATGTTCCATCTGTGAAATGATGACAGAGTGCTAAAAAAAAGTAAATATTAAAGTTACGAATCTTTTAGACGAAAGGACTTGGAATGTTGTTAAATATCTTATAATTTTCCTAAAGAATACAGCGTTGATGGACAGAATATAAATAATTTCAAAATTGCCTTATTTGTCATATACTGTTTTACACTCCTGTCTGGTAGATGGCGGTAATACACTTTTTGACATGGTTGTCAATCAATTAAATCAAAAGAAGAACGAGAACAACAAGGTGGTGTGATTTAACTAATATCACTGCATTTTTCATGTTTCTACAGCTGTAAAAGCGGAAACACAGACATGACCCCAGCAGGTGATTAAATCACACAGTGATGAGAGAAAATAAGATGATTAAAATAGCTGTTTCTCTGGATTTAGAGGTTTAGCTGGATTTGGATTTTCAACAATGTAAGTACACAGTTGAACAAAATGGTCATTTGCTAGTGGTCTTTGGATATTTTAATAAAAAAATCGTATATATTGTGCCTTATAGGGCCTATACAGTAAATTTTGAAAATTGTGAGGTAAGCAAATATCAATAATGTTTGAGTAAACAACGACAAAGTGTATTTGTACAGTGTCTTAAGATAGTGTAAGGTATTTTAATGGTGATGTGGACAGAATAAAATGCTGCAGGGTCTCCACAGTCTTGCCCTGGCAGACACTGAAAATTTGGCCTGACATTAATGGTTCAGTATGGCACATAGGCAGGGTTACTCTTCTGCAAAATGATCTAAATTCAAGAGCCAGAACAGAGCAGCCAGCTCACCATGAATAATGTCAAACAACCGCTGTGTATGTGTGTGTTGTGTGTGATTGAAGACTGGCAACTGATGGTTTGTACAATAATTGAATGTGTTTATTCTGAGGCCAGTGCCCATTTTGGGTGTCAGCATGGCACTCTGTTAGCTGCAGCTGGCAGAGGATGTGAGGAGGCACTTTGCCATCACCCGTCCCTGAAGGAGAGAGAGAGAGAGAGAGGATGAGATGCTGGGAAAACATATGGGACAGATGCACAATGTTGGCTTAGAGAGAGAGAAAGAAAGAAAGAAAAAGACCAATATTTATCACTACTCTCTGTACCAGATGAGACAGAATACATTTGAAAGAAATGTATTGATTAAAAGAGAAGATCTAGTCGAGTTGATTATGTAAAGTTAAAAGTATTTTACTAATTTGCACATAAATGTATTGTACAATGAGGTAATCTGTTTGCATCATGTTAAAGGCAATAAGCCCATGAATTTAAAGAATTTATTACAAGTACATTTTATTTCTTTAACGCTTTCAAAGAGTGTAAGTTTTAGATTCCTGAATTGAATATTGAACTATACAAGGGCATAATTATCAAAATAAATCAAATAATCAGAATAAAAGCTTTGCCTGTGAACTTTTTATCACATCATATTCAACCAATCAATAATCAATACACACAAAACTCCCATTTCATAAGTGACTATTTCAGTCCCTGAGCTATTTCATTGAAATTTAAATCCTACACCAGTAAATCACACAGAAACAGAAAACCTTTTTAAATATTGCTATAAACATAGAGCCGATATTATATCCCATTTAAAGCAGAAATCTTCAGGTACAGTAAAGCTTTGCAGCATTTATCAGCTGTTGAAATGGGATGTGACAGTGTGTTACAGTGTTCCACTGGAGGCTTGTTGTGTGTTATGACTGATTGATCCCGATCGCTGAGTCCCAATTTCAACTGCACTCACTCTTCGCATGAATCCTGCTGGAATAAACCAGAAGAGGTTTTCAGGATCTTTCACAACATGCCACTTTCTGATGCTTCTCTTCTATTTCATTCCTTTTTTACGTGTCTTTGAGGTTTTGAGGTTTAAATGCATCAGAAAATCTTTTCTGCTTTGCTTTCCCAGACGTCAAGATTTCTGGTTGTCTACAATCACTGTTGTCACTTTTTCTGTCTTATTTTTTCTGTTTCTTTCCACTGGATTTTTCTTACGTATTCGGCACATGTTTGCGACGGAGCTGTTCTTTATTGATACTAGGTGATCATTTTTCTCCATGTCCTACTTTTTCTCCAGCTGAGGATAAGATCAGTTTGCTCATAAAAAAGGGAAGGGATATGAGAAATAACATAGGCAATTGTTAAGTTATCCAACATATGCTTAGTATTCTCTATTACTATTACACAGCTTGCCACATGAGTAAATTATTCGAAAATACTGATTGAAATATTAATAATTATTAATAATAATAATTATGAATAATAATTATATTAATAATATAAATAATAAAAAACATTCCCTGTCAGCCTAGACACAAAGCTCAAACAATTGCAGTTGTTATCAGGGAAAAACACACCTTGGAATTTTACGACTGGCCATTTAGGATCAAGTATTCCAGAGCGCTAATAATCATACAATGCAGTTATTTAGTTACTTTTAATAATAGCAATGACTGTAAGGTCTGTGGAGATTGTAACACATATTGTAAAATATTAATTGTGTAGCTAAATTAAAATGTTGAACTTTAATATGCAACACATCTTGAAAGTATAAAGATGAAAAGTATAATCTGAAGATTTATCAGAGTATTCAGTAAAAATAATAAGCAAAATATTTTTATGTTAGAATATGTTATGTACTGTTCCTACTTATGCACATTTACAGTATGTATATACTGTAATGTAATACTGTAACTTATAATCGTTATAATCGACCACAGTCTTGCCCATTAATAACACTTTCTCTATAAAATAACAAATCAATGCAGGCTCAATACAGGTGAGATATTAAAAGCCATCCTGCCATGATACATTTAGGTTTCATCTTGTTGTATAATAATCACAGTAGGATGGCCACATTTACTGCTGCTTTTATGCAGGAAAATTACAAATGAAGCTCTGTCATCATTCTACCCTGAAAACCTTCACCAGCCTCTCACGATCTATTTCTTTAGAAAGTAGTGCTGTGCTTTTATACAACTCGCATTAATCAGACCAGTCCTATTTCATATAAACCATTCCTAATATCAAAACCAGTGCTGTACCGAAATGAATGATGGTGCAGTACATACAGTAACATCAATGGAGGAGGTCTGTTCTCTTGAGTATTTCTCTGCTGGCGGTTCAAAGCCAGACTGGACATTGTCCAGACCAATGGACCATTAAACATCTATCAGACAAGGGCTGAATACAGTCATGGGATCTGGTGTTTTGGCTCAACAATCCTGACAATGTCTGATTATACGAGTAACAGTTGAAGTAAATAAAAGTCATGGGGGTAAGATGTCAGGATGTGAACACCTACCATACGGTCACTCCTCATGGAGTTATTAGGCTAGAGAATCTGGAGGTGAAAAGATGATTAACCTATCTCTGTAGGAGGAATTATTTTTTGATTGCTTAAGGATGTATTGCATATCAGGAATTATTGATGTCTGACAGCTGTGGTGCCACAGTGGTATTTTCAATGTTTTTATAACTTCTGTGACTTGTTTAGCCCACCTTAACTTTACTCTAGTCTAAATCCATGTGCCACAAATCCATGTTGTTTCAGTTTAAAACAAGTCATTTGTCAACTATTTCAGTATATTCTTTATTCAGAACCATATTGTTGTTTTTAAAGGATTTCAATGCACAACACTAAATGCTAAGATAATGTGAGCGCAACAAAAGCATGAAGCGAGATTTAAAATATAAGAGAATTCAGAGAATTCTCAGCTAACTAAATGCTGTAGTTTGTATAAACGTAGACTTTGTTTGCTTATGTCAGGGGTCGGAGTGGGGGTAATGGGTGGACATGAGTTACAGGGGGCTTTTCTGAGACTGTTCAACTAAAATGCACACAACCATCAATCACCATCCAGAGATCATGTTAAACATACATTTAACCTGACTGTGGTTGAATGACTGTGGTTAAATTGTGTAAAAAACAGATGAGACTTTATTTCTTTATTTTAAAAGTCCATCACATGCCACTGAACTTGAACATACTCTAAGGGTATAATTACTAAAAGTCAAAACGTGTTTTCTTTTGTGTTTTAAATAATTTCCCATACCGACGATAATGCTGTCAAAACAATCCCTGTTCACATGCGCATGCCTGGCTAGTAGTTCCCTTTCCATTTTGTAACGCAAATAAAGTGAACACATAAAATTCATGACATGATCACATTTTTGTAACACCAAGACAATACTGGTATGACTTTTGAAAATTTGCACTTTGAAGTTTGCGTTTAAGGCCCCCAAAACATTTCTGTTGTGTAAATCATTAGGTTTAGTAAAGTGTGTCATGTAAAAGCCCCCTAAAACTTTGCTTTTAATTGTTACCTTAATCTTCCTATTCATAGTAAAACACTTTGCAAGGTTTAATGCAGTACAGGCACAATGAAAAGCATACAGTAATCTGTTTCAAAGACCTTATACAGAAAAACTGCATTGAGAATCTACTGTACATCGGTTAAAGGTAGATAATGAACAGCTGAACGTTGAGAAGCGCTGTGCTGTAAAGAAGTTGTGGAGATACTGCCGTCCCTGAGGAATGGAACTGCAAGCGCCACAGTTTTTCTCTGGATGAGTTTTATTGCATGTTTAGGATCTTCAAGGATAAAACACGGCTCAATTCCTTTACGTCCAGTCAGCACTATTTAAAAACAATACAGAGAAAACTGTTTTATCCCAAGACACACTTAATTATCTCCTGCAGGCTCTAAAGGAGCCGTGGGGTGGCAATCATAGCATGTTAAGGATTATATATTACCAGCTGATTGTATCTGCGCTGCAGCTCTTTTGGAGGAAATCATACAGCGGCAGGAATAGGCTTACAATAATTTTAGTCATTATCTCAGTGTGTTAGTTGTGGTCTAGCACTTCAGCCATGTATAAAAACTGAATTCTCTCCATGACGACGACAAGGTTTCTGACAAAATTGAATTATTATTACTGAATATTAATACTGGACCAATATTTAAATGTGTTCTTGTCAATGTTTATTGCAGTATATTTACTGGATAACAAATAATCTGAGACAGTATTGCATGTGATGATCTATACAGATTGTCATTGGGGATAACACAGCTCTGGTCATTTGGTTTTTAAGGATTTGATTTTCAGCTCTTAAACACAACGATTTGTGGTTCAAGCTGATTATGTGATAGAAAATGTAAAAGATGATATAGTTCTATGTATGACAGCAACTTTCCTAAGATGGGCTGTATTTTAAAAGTGCTGTGTAGTAATATTAAAAAAATATGACAAATTAAAGTCTCTAAAAGTGTCTAGATTTGTTAACACAATCTTCTAATGTTCTGCGTTTTAGAAAAACAAATGATTACAGCTCATATGTGTTTGATTTGGTGAGATATGAGTCAATTAATACAGATATCCATTAGCGTGATCCTCAGAAATCAATAAAACAGACATCTGACCAACCTTGAAAATCTTCTATAATGAGCAGATAAAAGCATGACAGTGATTCTCTCTCTCTCTCTCTCTCCCTCTCTCTCCTCTCTCTCTCTCTCTCTCTCTCTCTCTCTCTCTCTCTCTCTCTCTCTCTCTCTCTCTCTCTCTCTCTCTCTCTCTCTCTCTCTCTCTCTCTCTCTCTCTCTCTCTCTCTCTCTCTTTCTGCTCCTCATCAATATGCGGCTCTCCAGAGAATTTGATCCATTTTACACCTGAAAGCTTTCATACAGGGAGAAAAGTGAATTGGTCTCCTATGAATCCATTCTGCTGACTGTGACTTCAGCATTTAGGTAATTTCACAAGTTCAGAACTCATGAATTTTATATTCTTATATGTAGCTTATGAAGAATTGTTATTTGTCCCACAAGAGCGGTACATGATTAATGTCTATCTGAGGTATTAAAGTCCAAAATAAACTGCAATAACAGAAATACACCATATTCTGGTTTATATACTTTAAATGTGAAGTGTGTAATTTCTGCACACTTCGCCAAAAAAATTTTTTAGAATGGGTTGTTTTAACAGGTTTTCCTGAACATTTCTGATTAACAGATTGTCCGGCACACTTGAATTTAACCACAAAAAAGTAGCTAAACCAACTTAAAAAATTTTATCAACAAGTATACACGCACCTCAATCATGGTGCAACATCATTTATTATTATAAAAAAAACATGCAGTGATAACAACTAGAAAACACTAAAATAGTGAACTTTTTATTTTAACTACCACATTGAACATATCACAATGCATGCTGGGAATTTTCAAAATGTAAAATTGTTTGTTAAATTAGGCAAGATGTTAAATAAGGCAAGATGCACAAACTCTTTGCCAAAAACTCTTTGCCTCTTTGAAGTATTCAGTCAACAATTGTTTTAAAACATTTTTGTTGAGTTGTTTTATTTAATATATACAAAATAAAAAAATCTTTGTTCCAGTTGTTTTATTATTTTTGTTGGGAGAATATTTTTAAGCTGGAAAATATTTTTACACTGCAGGAAATCAGCCTCAGTTGTATTTTTAAGGTTGTATCTGCATATAAAGTGGGGATAAGAGAAAGTATTTTATACAAAATATCAG